>SJYQ01005012.1:414427-524443 GCA_006410935.1 Redunca redunca
AAAAAAATAATAATAACAGAAAAACTAGCAAGAGGATGTGTTAAAAGAGAGAAAAAAACCCAAATATATAATTATATTAAATATAAATGGACTATTTACTAAAATTAAAGGGGAGAGATTTTATAAATGAATTAAATGCAATATCCAAATATGTGCTGTATGTAAGTAATTCACTTTTCACATAAAATCATAATAAAATTTGAAGTAAGAGATGGGGGAATTTATTCTATTCAAACACTAAGGAGTATTATGAGATATACGAGTGATAATTCAAAAACAGTTAAGTAGAATCGAGAGTACTGTCCTAAATGTTGACACGTTTAATACGAACTTCAAAACAAAGAAAAAGTAGAAAAACTATTAATAAATGAGACAAATAGACTCATTTATAATCATAGCTGGAATAGAAAATGTCATACCACCTTGGAGAATTCTTTGGCAGTTTCTTATACAGTTAAATACACACTTACTCTATGTTCCAATGATTCCACTACTGGGATTTAAACAGAGAAATGTAATCTTATGTTTGTAACATATGTTATACATATTCACTGCTGTTTTATCCTTAATAGTAAAAAACGGGCTCAATCCAAATATTTGTCATCAGGAGAATAAACAAACCCAAAGTCATACATCCTATAGTGGAATCCATTCACTAATAAAATGAAGGTAAAAGGAATGAAGGCTTCCCTGGTGGCACAGTGGTAGAGAAGCTGCCTTCCAATATAGGAGACTGGGGTTCAGTTCCTGGATCAGGAAGATCCCCTGGAGAAGGAAATGACAACCCACTCCAGTGTTCCTTCCTGGGAAATCCCATGGACAGAGGAGCCTAGTGGGCTACAGTCCATGGAGTCACAAAATATTCAGACATGACTTAGTCACTAAACAACAGCAACAACAAGAGGAATGAACAACTACTATCTATAACAATTAATCTCAAAATCAGTATGGTAAGTGGCATAAGTCAGACACAAAAGTGCACATTTTGTGTGATTTGATTTAGATGAATCAGTTTCATTTTTGAACAATGAAATTAATCTACATTTATAGTACAAATGGAACAAAAAAACCTTTCTGTGGTAGTATAAAAAAATAGTTCTACAAATTGTGGTAGTAGCTGTAATCAAAACTAAATCTATATTTTATTACATTTAAATTAAACATCAATTAAAAAATAACAGATTGTTGATCACTGCATTGCATAATCTGCCTTTAAAGACTAATTATTTCTCACTGGTAACACAGTGGATTGATAGTTTAGTTCTAGAAAACGATCAATAGATATGAGCGTTCCCTTTCTATGGAGAGGGTAAACAGACTGGAGAGCACACAAAGTTTTTTTTCAGTCCTTTGCAAATCTGAATTCCAGGGATGCAACACAGAGCGGGGATGAATATGACTTAATATTCAGAGAAGGCAGTGGCACCCCTCTCCAGTACTCTTGCCTGGAAAATCCCATGGATGGAGGAGCCTAGTAGGCTGTAGTCCATGGGGTCGCTAAGAGTCAGACACAACTGAGTGACTTCCCTTTCACTTTTCACTTTTATGCCTTGGAGAAGGAAATGGCAACCCGCTCCAGTTTTCTTGCCTGGAGAATCCCAAGGACAGGGGAGCCTGGTGGGCTGCCGTCTATGGGGTCGCACAGAGTCGGACACGACTGAAGCAACTTAGCAGTAGCAGCAGCAGCAGTATAATAAATATTATTACATAAGACTTGATTTTAACTTTTCTGTCTTCTCTCCTGGTTAATTTTTATCGTTTCATTTGAAGTCTTTATTCTGCTGTACTGTTTTAGAAATACTACATTTACTTCATTCATTATTAAAATTTTGAACAATTGGTAGGATGGGAGGAATTCTGTTCTCTCTTCAAAGGTTAACAGTCCACACCATGAACCACCCCCTTTTCTAAGATTTAAGGAAGGAGTGGTCTAGGTTCTAGATGCAGGCATGGCAGAAGAGAAATAAGAATAACAGTAGAATGAGAAAACCATGCAACTGAGTCTACATGTTCTATAGAAACCAGAGCATTTAAACCAAGTTTAAGTTGGGTCATGCTTCTTTGCACTTAAACCTCCAAGGTCTCATTTCTCTATGTAATGGCAGTGTCCTTACAGGACCTGGCCCACTGCAATTTCTCTGAGCTCAACTCAGTCCATTTTATCCTTTGGTCACTCAGTGCCCCACATGAGCCACTTCATTGTTACAGACCATTTGCTCTGTTTAGACTTCTTGTCAGAAGATACCTGCCATGGTTTACTTATTTACCTATTTAAACTCTTTCTCAAACATCACCTTTAAGGAGTTCCCATCTGAAAGGGTAATGACTCTCCAATCATGCCTTCTCTGTTACACTATTATTAATATCATCATTAAAAAAATCTACAGTTTTCTAAAATACACATTTTAAATTTCTTTATCATGTTTATCACCTGTCTTTCCTCACTGGAATGTATAGCAAGAGGCAGCAGAATATATATTTTTTTTTAATCTTTGGTTCACTCATGTTTCCCCAAGTTCTGGGAACATTAGATAAGAACTGCATTTTGAACCTTTGCCTTCTCCCAAATTTGGAAGAGACTACTCTTCTGCAATTAGCATGGTGATATAAGAAATGGCAGCCCAGTCCAATATTCTTGCTTAGAAAATCCCACCGACAGAGGAGCCTAGCAGGCTACAGTATACAGGGTTGCAAAGGTTGGACACGACTGAGCACACACACAGATAAATTATTTGGCGTGCTTCCTATTTAAAAATATTAAATGCTCACAGCTATTTTTATTTTTTTAATTCTCTATATAAATTGACGTTTCTTTCAATAAACAAATGTGTGCATGCATGCTACATCATCAGGTTGATCAAAAAGTTCATTCCGGTTTTCCATAATATGAAAAACTCCAACAAATTTTTGACCAACCCAATAGTTTCAGAGCTACTCTAAATCTAACAGTGATGTATTTGTTATATATTATATGTCTATGTTAAGAAAAGAAAGCCTTTGGAGACAGACAAATAAGAGTAAATCCAGTTCTGTTCTTTACATGAGTATGTATGTTGCTTAGCTCTTGGAATATTTAGTTGTTTATCTTGATTTGGAGGTGATAACATCAACCATTTGATTGCAAATATAGAAAAATGCATAAAATGGACTAAGATCACTTCCAAAATAAGATACAATCCATAATATTACTGATCATAACTAAATTTTTTGAGCATTTATATTCCAAACACTCTAATAAATCTTACATGTATTCTCTCTTTTACTCCACAGAATCTAGTATGGTAAGAATTATCATCCACATTTTACATGTGAGAAAAAAGACCACAGAGGGTAAGTGAATTGCCAAAACTCTCAGGCTGAAAAAGCAGACAAAGGTTATTTTAATTCATGTATTTATATGTTCAGAAGTGGAAGAGGTAACACAAGTTTTATAGTGTTTGGTGTATAAAGTTATACACCATTAATGTGTGTATACCCATACTCTATTATGTTGCTACCTTTTCCCATTTCCCTCATATTCCAGAAAGACTTGTACTGTCCTGAATCCCAACCAATTAAATAAAGCAGTTTGTCTCTACTCTTTAGTTTTTATTTATTTTTTAAGATGCTTATACAGTTCTTTATTTCTCCAGTCTTCATTTGTTATCTTTCCTAAGACATGAGAGCTTCTGATTTCTGGATTCAGCAAACATGATGTTGTATGATGAAGAAATAAAACCTTCCAAAACTAGTGTGTGAAGTTGCTGTGGTAACACCAGCAATTACAGGTGTGATTCCAACCAAGGAGGATAAAGGGGGGCCTTAAGTGTATTTAAGACGGGAAGTAAAGGAATAGACAAAGCAAAGAACCTCTGAAATGTAGAAGTCTTCTCTTGCATGTGTGTCCAAGGAAAACACGGATTAATAATTATTGGGAAACAAACCCACAAACAAGAATAAAACTTCGTAACACGGCACAAGTAAATTGTCCCAACTTTACTGAATGGAGACATCAAAGGGACAAAAATGTAGAAAGGCTACCCTGGATATACTGTAAGCACAGGCTGTTTCAAAGAGTAACATAAAGGCTTTAAAACTATACACAGCAAAGAAATAATAAAGTCCTGCATGTACAATCAGAACCTGGATAAGACCAAAACATGGAAGAAAATCACAGAGAAAGAGAGGTAACACAGATCTTTAGTTCCAAACAGAGGAGTGGCACTGATTATAAAATGTACTAGCTTTTCCTAGATAGGAGATACTCTTTAACATAGTGTATGTATATACACACACAGCATATATATGTCTACATCTATACCATATATGTACCATATAATTATGTTATAATATATATGTGTTTGTGCATATATTTACACCTATGATCTCATTCAATCTTCATAAAACTTTTAAGACAGGAATATTACACACTTTATAGGGATGAGGAAATTGAGATTTTAATTAATCAGCATGAGCCCTAAGTTTACATAGCTATTTAATAACACATCTACATTACTTCAAAATTCATTATCTTATTTATATGCCATCTTCTTAAAAATACCTTTCTAGTTCTTGTTGGAGTTACTATTCGAACTCTCCTAGGAGCAGCCATACTTACCAACCTGGAAAAGAACGTTCCATTCTGCTATTTTCAGCAATTTGCTGTTCACAACCACATAATGCTCAGCCATGGCTTATTAAATACATATCACATCCTTCTGTGCCAGAAATGGGAATCCATTTAAACAAGCAATTGAGTTTTATCGTCATTTTATTTCTGCCTAACTTCCACCACCCATTTCTCTAAAGCAATAAGGCAAATATCATACTAGTTGGCTTTGGAGTATATAAAAGTATCTGAGTTGTCAAGAGAATTTAATTGCAGGGAACAGACATAGAGTTTCTGTTATGACATGTTCCTCCTTGTTGGTCAAATCGCTTCCTGGAAAGTGTTGGACTTTATTTGTCTTAGGATTTGAATTCTCAGAGATAATGCAAAGAAGATCTGTTGGTTATATGGACAGTAGATCATAAAATGGACCATTCAACCAAGAAGTTTTAGAGAGTGAACTGGACAGAATATATGGACAATTAATGTATATTGAGGACTATTCTTGAGGTAATTTACTTAGTTATGTGTTGCTTCATCTGCTAGGAAGTATGACATGTTTTAGACATATTATAAAATCTTCAACTTCCCTGGAAAGCCAAAGTCTTATTTTGTTACTATCAGTTACTTCTTTGCAGCCCAATGATATATCAGATTCCTAAAAACAGAGAAGAGGGGACTGTTTTGCTCAAAAAAGAAGAAAAATGAATGCTAGAATGCTGGCTAGTTGGGTCTTATTTGATAGGAGTCACAGCACGTCTTTGCATATGACTGGAACCGTTCATCCTCTGTATAAGTGAGAACAATCAGTAACATTATTTTTTCCACACATAACAAGGTCTGAACTGTCAGGCTGTGCAAAGTCAACAAAATTGCAAAGACAGCTTGCAAAAACAGCAAGACCTTCTATTCCTCTATTCGCTCACCCATGAAGGCGAGCTCTCTGCTCTTTCCCTCTGAAACTGGGTGTCTTTAAATATTTCATACATGATTAAATACCAAAAACAAGGCTTTTATTTTGGTATCACCATTTTTGTCTGCATGTGCATTTCTGAAAATCTAGATTTCTTGTTGTTATATACCATACCATTTATTTTTATCCAAAATGGAGAAAAATCACTTAAGCCCTGTATATCTGAAAGTCCTGTGAACTCCTTAAGGAAATTTTATTGATAATATATACCTTAATATGAGTCTTAAAATACATCAGTGTACAAAAGTGAATGAGTAAACTATTTGTTGAAAATTAATGGTGGAAAACTGAGACAGGTATCAAATAACAACCATTTTCAACCAAAAAAAAAAAATCATGTGGCAAACTTACACCCCAAATCTTCTTATCGCCAGTTCTAATATGTCCCATGTTCTTTAGTGGTGGGGAAAAAACTATGTTAAATGCCTAAATTTTAGCATGTTGCTTAGGAAATCAACCATATTGACCCATGGCTCTTCTGAGGCCCTGATGGGAGGATCATTTCATTTTATGAAAATCCAGGAACAGCTGTTTGCAACAATTTCTAATGACTTAATTTGATTCTGACACATGATGCCTTGACCCCATCACCTGGACCCATCTGTGAGAATGGCAGGGAGCCCTCAAGCATGGTGGCAGCCCACCAGCCATCAGCATTCTTGTGCAGATAGGAGGGGAACTGTGGGTGGAGCAGAGCTGGCAGAATACTGCTGCTACCAAGCCAACACAGTGCAGCAGCTTGATCACCTAGAAAATCTGCCCTTTTTTTGCTTTTCCACGAGGCCAATGAGAGTCTATAACAAGTAATACAAAATGAAGTGCATTGAAAGCTCTTAAAGGAACTATAGGGGCCCTAAAGATAGATTGGATTGGGATTAGAACTGAAAAAAATGCAAAGGCATTTTAAAAAATGGCAACCCACTCCAGTATTCTTGCTTGGAAAATCCCATGGACAGAGGAGCCTGGTGGGCTACAGTCCATGGGGTCGCAGAGTTGGACATGACTGAGCAAGTAACATGTTCACTTTCTTTTCACAGTCAGAGAATGCTACAGCTATATGGTAACTTATAGTGAAAGTGAAAGTCACTCAGTTGTGTTGGACTTTTTGTGACCCCATGGACTATACAGTCCATGGAATTCACCAGGCCAGAATACTGGAGTGGGTAGCCTATCCCTTCTCCAGTGGATCTTCCTGACCTAGGAATCGAACCAGGGTTCCTGCATGGCAGGCAGATTCTTTCCCAACTGATAGTAAAATGTTACAATTCTATAACTGACAAAACTTAGGTCCATAGAGAAGGGGTACATTTATTTGTTACTCAGAAGATGCATTGAAACCTTTATTTTTTTGCTTTTACTATATAGTGGGCTTCAAAAAGATAGACTACTGTTTTTAATTTAAGGATGTATCCCTAGTACCTAGAACAATGCCTGGAACACAGTAGCCATATATTAACAGTGTGTAAATAAATCTCAGAGGTTCCTGTTGAAGTTAGTAGAATATATTATTAAGAGCTCTGAAGTCAGAGTCAAACACACAATTATGAATGCCAAATTCTATCTACCAGATATGCAACTCTGGGCTAGTTAGGGTTTTGATTGAATGAAGAAGGGACAAAGCCCTGGGTATACAGAGTCAACTCATGTTTCACCATGTTCTTCAAGGAAGGAAGGAAGGAAGGGAAAAGGTGGGAAGGTAAGAGGAAGGAAGATAAAGAAGAGAAAAATAGGGGAAACTAATTAAAAATGCAAGGAAAAAAAAGGAAGAGGATGAGAGAAAAAAAGAAAAGCCAATAAGCTATTGCAAAGATACTCAAAATCAGCAATCATTCGGTTCAGTTCAGTCACTTAGTTGTGTCTGACTATGCAACCCCATGAACTGCAGCACGCCTGGCCTCGTTGTCCATCATCAACTCCCAGAGTCCACCCAAACCCATGTCCATTGAGTCAGTGATGCCATCCAACCATCTCATCCTCTGTTGTCCCCTTCTCCTGCCGTCAATCTTTCTCAGCATCAGGGTCTTTTCCAATGAGTCAGCTCTTCACATCAGGTGGCCAAAATATTAGAGTTTCAGCATCAGCATCAGTCCTTCCACAGAGCACCCAAGATGGATCTCCTTTAAGATGGACTGGTTGGATCTCCTTGCAGTCTAAGGGACTCTCAAGAGTCTTCTCCAACACCACAGTTCAAAAGCATCAATTCTTCAGCACTCAGCCTTCTTCACAGTCCAACTCTCACATCCATACATGACCAATGGAAAAACCATAGCCTTGACTAGATGGACCTTTGTTGGAAAAATAATGTCTCTGCTTTTTAATATGCTATCTGGCTTGGTCATAACTTTCCTTCCAAAGAGTAAGTGTCTTTTAATTTCATGGATGCAGTCACCATTTTGGATTTTGTGATTTTGGAACCCAGAAATATAAAGTCAGCCACTGTTTCCACTGATGCCCCATCTATTTCCCATGAAGTTATGGGACCAGATACCATGATCTTAGTTTTCTGAATGTTGAGCTTTAAGCCAACTTTTTCACTCTCCTCTTTCACTTTCATCAAGAGGATCTTTAGTTTTTCTTTGCTTTCTGCCATTAGGGTGGTGTCGTCTGCATATCTGAGGTTCTTGATATTTCTCCCGGCAATCTTGATTCCAGTTCGTGCTTCCTCCAGGCCAGCATGTCTCATGATGTACTCTGCATACAAGTTAAATAAGCAAGATGACAATATACAGCCTTGATGTACTCCTTTTCCTATGTGGAACCAGTCCATGTCCAATTCTAACTGTTGCTTCCTGACCTGAATACAGGCTTCTCAAGAGGCAGGTCAGGTGGTCTGGTACTCCCAGCTCTTTCAGAATTTTCCACTGTTTATTGTGATCCATACAGTCAAAGGCTTTGGTATAGTTACTAAAGCAGAAATAGATGTTTTAGAGAAATTCAAATTAAAACTGTAGTGAGATACCACTTCATATCCATTAGGGAGGCTATTATTTAAGAAAATCAAAGAAACAAAACAGAAAAATATCAAATATTGGTGAGAATATAGACAAATTTTGTGTGTTTGTAGAAGTGTGAAATGGTATAGGCACTGTGGAAAACACTTTGGTGACTCCTCAAAAAGTTAAACCATATGATTCAGCAATTCCACTTCTAGATCTATATACACAAAATAATTGATAGCAGGGACTCAACCAATTGCCTATATAGCAGCATTATTCACAAAAGCTGAAAGATGGGAACAACCCAAAGATTCAATGACAGATGAAAAGATCAACAAAATATGATATTAACATATACATGCAATAGAATGTTATTCAACCTTAACAAATGATGGCACTGTCATGCATGCAACAATGCAGACAAAATCTCAGGAACTTCATGTCGAGTAAAATAGGTCAGACACACAGGACACATATTGCATGATTCCACCTACATGAGGTACCTAAAATAGGCGTATTCACAGACAAATTATAACAGAGGCTGGCAGGTGATAGAGGGAGAGGAGAAGGGGAAATTATTGCTTAATGGGCACAGTTTCTGGTTGAGATGAGAAAACATCCTGGAAATTGATCGTGGTGATGGTTGCACTGTACTGTGAAAATACTTCTTGTCACTGAATTCGACACTTAGAACCAACATGATCAATTTTATGTTATTTCTATTTTACCACGATAACAAAAGAAGGAAGGAGGGAAGCTATTTAGTTAGTAATACAGAAGACTATGAAACAAAAGAAATAACTTAAAAAAAATATTGTAATGGATGGTGCTTTGTTGCCTATCCAGTATTTCCATTCTTCCACTTGTCTCATATGTCTCAGACTTTTCACTGGGTGGTAGTTAAAAGAAATTACTGTAATTTCATGTAGATTGCCATAATGCTAGTTTAAGAGATTTGTGATGCAGGGCTAAGGCCATCAGACCATTGTATTACCCTGACCATATTTTTTTCTTTCTAATTATGTTAAAATTCAGGACTTCCTTTTGATATTTTTAAGAAACAAATCTCTACCACTCTCAGGTTTAAATAAGGAGGAATATACTTGAGTCTCTGGTGCAAGTACACTGCAACAACAAGGAAAGCATCCTGGGAATTAAATCATCACATGGAGACAGGTAGGTATCGTGTGTCAGGGGGGAGGATTCAGGAGAAAAAAAAAAAAAATGGCACCTTGACTGGATGAAGTCTGAACGCCACACTACCTCTGACCTTGTTCAAGCGATTCTGAGATGGCTTCTTTTTCTTTTCAGCCAAAATAATTCTGTTAGAAAACTAGAAACATCCAAGGAGACTTTCCTTAGATATGCTTTTCTCATTCATGATATAAATATATTTGAATAATAAGATCTTCACAAAGACATCCCCTAAAACCATGAGTTCATAATTGCATGAAACATTGGCTCAGACCTGAATTACCCTCTTGTTGGCCTCAGAGAACTCCCATATCCCTACATAAAGAGACACAGTAATTTACAAAATGGGACTGGTTTAGTCACGGAACCGCTTAATAGCAACTCTGTGTCGTGTTGCTGCACATTTTTATCATTAAATCATACTAATTATATCCTTTTCAAATGATTTTTTATTAAAACTAAGGACAAACCTAGATTGATCTCTTATAGTCTTAACAAAGCAACTCAAAGCAACAGATGAGAGATCACCCCTCACTTTCTTGAAAATGCCAATTATGAAGTACCAGGATGATCTATCTAAAATTATGCAGATTCAGTTGACTTCTTTACTAACAAATGATAGAACAAAAAACCAAAGCTGGCATAAATCTTCCTTCTTTATGATCTTCCCTCTTTTTCTCAGTTTCTAATAATGTGATACTTTTATTTCCCAATTTACAAAGCATGACATAATAAAGACATACTGCTTGCACACATGTGCAAATCCATATATACATCACATGCATGGGGCACAAACATAAAATTCTATACCTCGAGGTATAGAATCATGGAGAAGGCAATGGCATCCCACTCCAGCACTCTTGCCTGGAAAATCCCATGGATGGAGGAGCCTGGTAGGCTGCAGACCGTGGGGTTGCTAAGAGTTGGAAACGACTGAGCTACGTCACTTTCACTTTTCACTTGCATGCATTGGATAAAGAAATGGCGACTCACTCCAGTGTTCTTGCCTGGAGAACCCCAGGAACGAGGGAGCCTTGTGGGCTGCCGTCTGTGGGGTCGCACAGAGTCGGACAAGACTGAAGCGACTTAGCAGCAGCATAGAATTGTCAAGCAAATTGCTCAGAAGAAGGAAAAGTCTAAGTGGTCACGATATAACTTGTTCATTTGTAAGATCCTTGGGGAGACTAAAAATTTTTATTCCCAAGAAAAGGTAGATCTCCTTTATGTAGGAAAAAGCCCAAATGTAAACCTCCCTATTTATTATCATGATAACAAAACATGGTATGTTTATACAAAAATAAAATAGCCTTTTTTGTACTTGAGATCACTTCAAAAGCAGAGGAGAGTTCTGCTGACCCAAAACATACTACTTTCAAATGCCAACCGCTACAGAAAATATCCAGAGAAAATACAAATTCACATTCATCTGTAAGATAGAAACTTCAAAATATAAATAGATCCCTCTAAGAGGAGAGCAACCATATCACTACTGAAATCTACATCTTAGGAAAATACCTGGAGCCAGAATAATTCCTGAGGATGTGTTATACTTGCGGGAGGCTTAGTAAAATAAAGTATTGTATAAAAACAAAATACTGCCTTTACAATCAGGTAATCTTAAATTAAGAGCTCATATTAACCCTTTCATGAGTTTGTGACCCTGAACATCATTTAATCTTTTCCAGTCTTGAAGGGTCACTATCAGGATTGGACAAAATTTAGAACACTTAGCAGAGACTATGGTGTTCAACAGTAATTATTCAGAGAGAGCAGCAGGACCTGAAAGACCTGAAGAGAAGAAAATAAGGAACCCTGCAGAAACAAGAACACAAAGAATAGGAGAGCCTGGAGAGTGTAGACAGGAGGACCAGACACACCTGGCGATAAAGATCATTTACCCCCTACTGTTTCCAAGACCAGCCCTGAATGAAACATGAGCACCCAGAGTGAGCCTGCGAGATCTTGTCAGCCCTGCACTCTTCAGCTCACACTTCCAGGTTCATGATAACAACCTTCATTTTAGTTTTTACTTGGTTGCTAATATTTGGGATATACTGTGATAGACCCTACCAGATATTGTCAACAAAAAATGTCATTTGGCGACAGTGATGGACCCATGAGTTTCCATTGCTAAAGCAGAAATAAGCATAAGAATCAATTTTGCATGAAATGGAAGAAAAATTGTTATCTGCAAGACTCAATGAGCTAAATATAAAGCAGACAGCACTTGCTCTAATCCATTATCAAAGTCATTCAAGGTCAGGCTCTTTTAAAAACCAAATTTTTAAATAACATAAATAAACAAATTAAGAAAACAAACAGCCTGTAGGTCCAAAAAACATTATTTGGAAATATTAGCCCAATGATGAAGAGTTTGGATGTTATTGTTAGGTAATATGAGTCAAAGTATAACATCTGTTACTAATACTTGCTATTTTTTCAGTCTAGGAAAAGTTGCTAAACTATCAATGCATTCATAGGGAAACGGAGGGTCACTGTAGTTTTAAATCTTAAAGGATCACTATGTAAATCAAATTTTAAAATGCAACTAAAATATTATATTGCATGGACTATACACGTTAAATGTTCAGTTACTAATAGTTCTTGTTATCCTCATTTGCCTATCAGTGCTAAATACTTATAAGCATAAATATAACATTACATAAAAACAAGCATAAATATAACAAAATATACTAAACTCAGGCTAGGAATAAAAATAAATCACCTTTCTTTTTAAGTCCATGCCCAGGTGGTGCTAGGGGTAAAGGAACTGCCCACCAATGCAGGTTAGACATAAAAATGCAGATTCGATCCCTAGATCGAGACGATACCATGGAGGACAGCATGGCAGCCCACTCCAGGATTCTTGCTTGCAGAATCCTGAGGCCAGGGAAGCCTGGCAGGCTGCAGTCCGTAGGGCCACACAAATCAGACACGACTGAAGCGACTTAGCATGCACACACTTACCCACGTCCTAACTCCTTTTTTATTAATTAGAGGATAATTACTTTATAATATTGTGATGGTTTTTGCCATACATCAGCATGAGTCAGCATTAGGCATACACATGTCCCTTCTCTCTCAAACCCCCCTGCCAACTCCCTCCCCAGCCCACCCCTAGAGGTGTCACAGAACACCGGCATTGGACTCCCTGTGTCATACATCAGACTTATCTCTTAATGAAAGTTCAGTCCATTCTAATAAGTTGTCCTTCATAAAGCAAATGTTCGAATGCTTTCCTCCTTCATATTAACTTTGAGAAATGACATGTTCTCCCAAAATTGACATTTTACTTATAAAAATACACAAAGGAAATGTGTTTAAAATTGGCATTCTAAGACCTCATTTCACTTGCTGAATAGCCTGACAATTACCATTGTTTCTTGAGAAGCATGATTACTCCCAAGTCATTCATACATCTAAACAGATAACATTGCCATAAAATCAGAGAACATTCTCAGACAAGGGTATGAAGATAAAAGATCTCTCTTGGGAGGGACAATTATTGAGCAGTGTTTCTGGCCGTTTAACAGTGTGTTTTAAATTTAAGAAAATGATTCCCAAAACTTACGTTTACTAACTACAATAAAATACAAGAAACTCCAGGGTTTCATTTCCTAGAAAGATATAAATGAATGGAAAAAAAGGAATGTCTTCTGGCTAGGATCATCAGGAACTACATATGGAATGAGAATTGAAAAGGACAGCTAGAGAATTTAACAAAAACTACTATGAACAGTGAAAGAAAACACATAGAATCAGAATTTTTCTCTTATTTTAAAAACATAATTTTTGGTTTTGTACAAATAATAAATAATAATTATAAATATTGAAAAGTTGAAAACATTTTTAAAAATTAAAATATCATTATTTCACCAGAAAATTGCATACTCTAAAATTTCAACAAAATACAGGCATTGCTTATACTCAGTCCCCTCATAAATGCATGTATATAATTTTAAACACAGAGGACTATGCCATATATACTATTTTGTGATCAGTTTTTTTTTGTAATAATAGTCATCATGAGCATGCATTTAAGTCAAACAGAGTTTTATACAATAATTTTAAATGACAGGATTATATTCCCTTTTATTTATATTCTAAAGATTGAAGGCGGGAGGAGAGGGGGACAGAGGATGAGATGGTTGGATGGCATCACCAACTCAATGGACATGAGTTTGGGTAAATTCTGGGAGTTGGTGATGGACAGGGAGGTCTGGCGTGCTGCAGTCCATGGGGTCTCAAAGAGTCAGACACAACTAAGTGACTGAACTGAACTGATAATTTATTTCTGAATTTCCCACTATGGAAATGTGATATATCATTTTCAGTTTTGTAATATGAGAAACTAAACTAGTTAAGTCTGTGTAGCTGTTGTTCAGTCATTAAGTTGTATCCGACTTGATTCCTTTCTCACATCTCTATCTCAGCTTGTATATTGGTAAGACGGGAAAGTTAAGAATGATCTCTAAAACCTTAACCACCCTCAAACCTCTAACAATATAAGCTTAAAGCATCACCGATTTGATGGACGTGAGTTTGAGTGAACTCNAAGAAAACATAATTTCACATAGAAAATATGTGCATTAAAATTATTTTTTAAGTCCATTTTTTCAAATTTCTACCATTTCTATATATGTAAGTAAAATTTAAAAATAACCAATACTTTTTCTAGACCGATTGTCAGTAGGACTTGGGAAGCACAATTATTGCTGTCCTAATATAGCCACTCTGTAGTAAACTTAATCGGAGAAGGTGATGGCACCCCACTCCAGTACTCTTGCCTGGCAAATCCCATGGATGGAGGAGCCAGGTAGGCTGCAATCCATGGGGTCGAGAAGAGTTGGACATGACTGAGATACTTCACTTTCACTTTTCACTCTCATGCACTGGAGAAGGAAATGGCCACCCACTCCAGTGTTCTTGCCTGGAGAATCCCAGGGAAGGGGGAGCCTGGTGGGCTGCTGTCTCTGGGATCGCACAGAGTCGGACATGACTGAAGCGACTTAGCAGCAGCAGCAGCAGCAGCAGTGAACTTAACAGAGTCACTTCACTCCAGTTAACAAATCTAACTCAAGTGTTTTCAACTCTGAGTCAGAAGCAAAGTTGCCCATCTTGGTCAAATCTTGTAGATATTGAATATTTCAAAGGATGCCCCCTTTCAGATTTCTTTTAATATAGTAAAGATATAAAATAACACTTTTAATGTAAAGCAGATGCCGAAAACCTTTAGAATATTGCCTCCAATAAGCCCAACTAAGATCCATGGAAAATAAAAGAGGCTTGCCCTAACCAGGAAATTCCTTAATGCATTAACTCTTAAAAAACCATTGTTTCTTGGTTATCTCATTCTTAAGTTGCATAAATACATACTGAACACTTTCCCAGAATGTCCCTCAAGATGTAACTGGGTAGTCTTTGAGTTGTATCTTTTAAAATTGTTATCAATTTTAACAATTGTTAAAATTGTTATCCTGAAAATTACAAAGTATGGAACATATATCATTCAATATGAATAAAGACTTCAGATGTAATTTTNCCTGAAAATTACAAAGTATGGAACATATATCATTCAATATGAATAAAGACTTCAGATGTAATTTTTGGACTTCAAATGAAGTCTTGGCTTGCCCTGGTCTTGTGTTTTTAGGAATGTAGCAATTTTACAATCTCCTTATACCATCCATTATTCAATAAGACTTTGTATTATTATTCAATTTAATTTATTCATACAAACATCTTAATTATTTTTCCCTTGATACAATAAATTCCCATTTAGATTACTTATATAACAGTGTTTTTAGGAGTTAAATTCTCTTTATCCTTTCCACTCATCAGTCAATTCACTGTGCAGTTTTACAATTTTATCTCCTACCACTACATAAATAACATTACCAATTAATCATGATGAAACAGGAATATCTCATTAATCTGCTGCTTAATAACATCCTACTGAAAAAAATCCCTATCCCCTCTCTAGATGACATTTATTACTACTTTTACACTAACAGCAGACATTTTGAGAGAAATTAAATGCTATTATCTATTGGAGAATTTTAAGGATGCTGAAAGATGTACATGACCAACACAGGACACATCCAGGAATCATCTCAATATGATAATGCACTGGAAATTTGAGGCATCTTTAGTAAAATATTTAGAAAGATAAAATATTTTATAATAATATTTATTCTAATATTAAGCATTTGTAGCTAGAATATTTGATGCAGAACATTGAAATTACCAAGTGAAAGTGTTAGATGCTCAGTTATATCCATCTCTTTGCGACCCCATGGACTGGCCTGCCAGGCTCCTCTGTCTGTGGAATTCTCCAGATAAGAATACTGGAGTGGGTAGTCATTTCCTTCTGTAGGGGATCTTCCGACCCATGGATTGAACCCCAGTTTCCTACATTGAAGGCAGATTCTTTACTGTCTGAGTTACCGGGGAAGCCAATATTATCAAAATCTTTCCTTATATATAACCGGCAAAACTGTACTTTTGCTCAGCACAAGACAGACCTAAGGTTAACTTATAGGAGGAGGGAGACTGATTTCAAATACTCTAACAAGAAATGTTCTTTAACTTAAGCACTGCACAAAAATGAAATAAATCAACTGAACTATAAAAATATTCAGTCTGAATTAAAATGGCAACTATCAGAGATACTATAGGAGAGCACTGTATTCATGCATCTTAATCTTTATGGTCTTCTCAGGATAATATCACATCTGCATTGAGAGTTGAGGTCTCTGTTCCCTCTCCTTGACTGTGAACAAATGGGCAAGTCTGTGACTATGAGAGATAATCAAGGTATTCTACTTCCAAGATAAAGTTAGAAAGGTTGTATAACCTCCTCTCCCTCTTTTTCCCTCCCTCCCTCTGTCTCTGTATCCTTCTCTCCCAGTTTTTGATATACCCTATTGAATCTGAGTGGAATAAAAGCCTAAGCTCTGCCCAAAATGCAGATATATAGGAAAATCAAATGTTGTTTTTACTAACTTTGGGTTTATTAAAAATTCTCTGAACCTGGACCAGAGAGCTCTGTGCAATGAGTTGGATGTTTGAGTTTATGATTTTCAAGAACCACCCCAAATTACATAATTGGCATTGCTGTTGTGAAAAGTTGCTTCCTGGCTTCTTTTGTGGATAAAGGATGCCAGAATCTATTATCTTATCCTAAATAAATTCACAGAAACCCAATTCCGCTTGCCTGATAAAGATAGAGTTACAGGAGGGAGATGCAATGTCTAGTTCATGCATCTCTGTTGGTGTTTGCTATCTAGAAGACAAAATGTGTTGCTGGGAAACAGAAAAAGAGACTACATTAACAGAGGGTGGTTGCTTTCTCCACTAGATTCCTTTATGACCATAGACAGATGCATAACCCATCTGAGCCTCAGTTTCCTCCCCAGAAACCTGAGGATAAAAGCACCTTTCTTTCCAAGATTACTGACAAAATACTTTCAAATCTATAAATTCAAATAAAATGCAACATTTATAATCATGTAAGAGGTTTTGTTTTAATTAGCTCAGAGGAATGTGATTCTTAACTATTAAAATTATTTCCATAACTCCAATTACCAACAAGTAATAATATCTGATCATAAATTAAGGAAAATGCATTTCCTAATATCTAAGAAATGTTGGACTTTTAGTGCATAGGACTTGATTATGACAAAAAGGATATATTTGTTTTCCTATGATTTCCTGGAAAAGCCTATTTTATTACCTGCTGAGTTTCACTATTGACTTACTTACTGAAGTCCCCTTATAACACCTGCAAAGGTAATTATGGAAGCCATCTGGAACAAGAGCAGAGGGACACAACAGGCACCATAATAGATGGCATGTCAGATCCACAACGATATTAACAAAACTACTCTCATTAAGAGGAGGAGGAAAGAGATTTACCTAAAGGAAATCACAATTGTCCCTTACAAGGCACAGTGGAATCATATGAGACTCCACCGCTAAAACGAGAAAAGTTTCATCCCTTTTGCTTTACTGAGTCACCAGTCTGGGGCCTTTAGTTTATTCATCATGGGAAGCAGTTCAATCTAATGGACTAAGTTGGATTGTGCTGGTTAATAACTTATTCAGTCACCTTGGACAAAATAACTCATGTCTTCAGAATACTAGAATCATTGGAAAAGTATTTAATTTTACCACAAGCTGACCCCCAAAGGTCACAGTATTATTTGTGAAAGACAATAAAATATTAATAAACTAAATCTTGTGTTTGGGAAAACATAGAAAAACAAAGACCCCAAATTCAGAATGTTTCCAAATATGTTGTAAATTCCACATTCCACTTAGTGAGAGTAATTTTGCTCATGCAATCATCAACTTCAAAGTAACCTTCCATGTTTTCTTTCTTATCAGAATCCTCTTGTTTGATTAATTGAATCACAAAACTCTGTTTTTGTTGTGTTCCCTGAGCATTGTAAGAAAAAAGTAGGAGTGGCTATTTTTTCTTATATTAGAAATACATCTTGATTTGAGGTGGTGACAGCCTTGTTCAGCCAGCTAAAAATACTATCAAAGCTGCATCTCAAGTCATCTCAAACTTGGACCCATTCTACCTGGTAGAGAGCACTGTAGATGGGAAACTTGTCCACGGCAGGTATCATTTCTATTTCTGGTTCATGTCATGTGGTCAAAAGGCTGGGTTACTGGCTTGATTTATTCTTTAGAAACTTTGTACTTTTAACCTTCATTATTAATATTTGACTTGGGGCTGCCCCCAAACCTAGTTTTGCTTTCCTGACTTCAGGACTGCCTCTTCTTTTGATCTCTCTTATTCAGAGGATTCTGTACCACTTCCTTGATCCCCAACCCAATGCATATCTATGACAGAGTAATTCAGAATAAGACATCAAAGCTGTTAATGTCTTGTCCAGTTGTTCATTTGATGGGGGAAAGAAATCACAAACCAGCATAACACTGAATCATGGTATGTTTAATGAAAGGTGAATGATATAGAGTGACTACAGTGAAGACCTGTAGCTTTTGACATAACTTTACTCAGAGTTTGTGGGATGGAATACCCACAGAGACCAGAAAGGTAGCACAAAAATAATGACATTACAGAGATCTTGAATACCAAAATAAGCATCTGACAGAAGTAGCCTTTTAAAACATAATCTTATAAATAGAAGATCATAGAAATTATGTCTTTGAGTCACACACATGCTTTACATTGCTCCGTGTGGTTAGTATCAAGAATGGTCACACAGTGATACAGCATGCTCAGTCCAGATGGCATGCTAACCCCTACTTCAGTGTTCCCTTTAGCTCTTTCTAGAGCACCATGACTAAAACCATCTTCTTCATCTGTGGGCTCAAAACTCTACCATATGTAAGACATCTAGGATGGACATAGAGAAGACCTTATATTCTTTAGCTTTCCTTCTTATACTCCTCCCCAAATTCACTGCACCTTAACTTCCAGCCTTATTTCTATTTGGCCTTACTGACAATCATGCAGGATCCAGGGCGGACCGTAGGACTCCTATTCTTCCCGGGGACAATCCTTGTCATCCATACCCTTCAGTATATGCCTTTTAGGTCCTCATATTTTTCTCTGGTCTGCATCAAACCTTTAAACTGCTTCTGTACCCAAGCTCTTAAAAATTATACCCTGAACCCTCTCCCACTGAAGTTGTCCCATTAACCCTATTTCTTAATTACAGCTTCTTATCAATAGTTTTAGAAATGTTGCTCAATCACTGTCCTCAAAATGTATGCATAACCGTCTGACACTTCTTAAACCAATAGAAGGATTTGGTACAAACTTTCCTGTAAAACAGTCTCTCAACCAAGGACTTCATAGACTGATTTACAAAGCTTTTCTGTGTGGTCTAGTTGCAGATGAGAAAATGTTCTAAGAATTTTATTTAAAACTGATTAATAGACCAGAATGCATTTTTGGTGTTTTAATTACACTAGACAAAGAGAATAACTTTGATTACGTTTTCTGCCAATGAATGAATTTTTCTACATGCTGTATAATCAACATTCTATTAAGTGATGCAGAGAATATATAAGAAAAGTAAATCATAGTCTCACCCTCGAAGAGCACCTGTGGAACTCTTAAAATGAAGTTGAGGCCACAAAACAAAGACCTGGGAAACAACAGTACAGACTATATGGCAGAATATAATCACAATGTTTAGCACTATTGAGTTCTTGCTTAATTAAATGCCCTGCATAAGAAACATCCTAATCTCACAACAGCCTGGAAATATACTACTTATTGTCATACTTTATAGAATTCTTAGCCCAAGGTCATACAACTGGACAATGGTGCATCTGACTCAAAAGCTGGTGCCATTTCTAAGCCAACAAATTGATTCTTGGCTATCCACCAATATTTTTGAGTCTATGTCAATAATACAAAGAACAGGATATCTTCAGGGATTCTGATTCAGATAAAGATGGTAAGTTTTCACAGGGCCACAAGCTATTATGAGAAACCAAGGTGAAGAATCACTGCACTAAACCGTATAATCAGTATATTGCCCAAATTCTAAAAATGATTACTGTCAGAAGTAAGAGTTTTCAGATGGCAGCAATGTATTAGTATATGGACTGAAACAATACAATTTGCCCCTGAAACTGGTTTTACCATCCAGAAAAGCCTAACTTTCAGGTAAACTATTCCAAAGTCAAAAAATTAGTTCCATTCTTCTTCATCAGCTTCTATTTTTAAAAAATGAAAACTGCCCTGGATAATAGGGATAGATTTCAGCCTCCAACTGGCTTTTATATAACATTATATTTGGATAGGACAGCAACCTGAAGAAGACGTGGGTGTGGCACAGGTACTGTCTTTCACTATGTAGAATACTGAAGTGCAGTGTGGTTATATAACTTACAAGAGTCACATGGCTAGCTAGTGATGCAAACCAGTTCTTACTTCATTATACAACCCTATATTACTAGCTTCACATCATAACCTCAAGTCACTAAGCCTCGTCTGCAAACTGATGCATTTGTGAGGCACTTCACAGAGCCAAAAAAAAACAAACAAACCTAAAATATGTGCCTATTGGTGTTATCAGTGAAAAACATATGTTTGCAGGTGAGCTGGAATCTGAGGTTTCAGTTCCCAACATGATCTGCAGTGCTGAAAAGACTGCTGTTATCAGACACCTTTGGAGAATCACTGAACCCAAAGAACTAATTAGACATGAGAATCAGCTCATGTGTGAGGAAAGAAAGCTGTGTGGGGAAGGAAAGGGAAACCAGAAAATTTCTCTTTGTCATTAATGATTTAACATTTCTAGAAAATCTGATAAATGGGAATTCTAATACTACAAAATTCAAAGAAAATTTTCCAAAAGGGGAGCCATATTAGTAATTGAGAAGTAGAGGAAATATCACTGCAGTGAATTCTGTGATGTTTCTTATCAAAAATCATAATGTTTGTTCTTTGTCTCCCTTTTTGGCAGGGAACTCGTTTACTGTTGTTGTTCACTTGCTCAGTCATGTCTGACTCTTTGTGACCCCATGAACTGCACCATGCCAGGCCTCTCTATCCTACACTATTTCCCAGAGTTTTCTCAGACTCATGTCCATCGAGTTGATGATACCATCCAACCATCTCATCCTCTGTCGTCCCCTTCTCCTCCTGCCTTTGATCCTTCCCAGCATCAGGGTCTTTTCCAGGGAGTCAGCTCTTCGAATCAGGTGGTGAAAACAATGGAGCTTCTGTATCAATCCTTCCAATTAATATTCAGTGTTGATTNTAAGCCTCCTCTGCAAACTGATGCATTTGTGAGGCACTTCACAGAGCCAAAAAAAAAAAAAAACCTAAAATATGTGCCTATTGGTGTTATCAGTGAAAAACATGTTTGCAGGTGAGCTGGAATCTGAGGTTTCAGTTCCCAACATGATCTGCAGTGCTGAAAAGACTGCTGTTATCAGACACCCTTGGAGAATCACTGAACCCAAAGAACTAATTAGACATGAGCATCAGCTCATGTGTGAGGAAGGAAATCTGTGTGGGGAAGGAAAGGGAAACCAGAAAATTTCTCTTTGTCATTAATGATTTAACATTTCTAGAAAATCTGATAAATGGGAATTCTAATACTACAAAATTCAAACAAAATTTTCCAAAAGGGGAACTATATTAGTCATTGGGAAGTAGAGGAAATATCACTACAGTGAATTCTGTGATGTTTCTTATCAAAAATCATAATGTTTGTTCTTTGTCTCCCTTTTTGGCAGGGAACTCGTTTACTGTTGTTGTTCACTTGCTCAGTCATGTCTGACTCTTTGTGACCCCATGAACTGCACCATGCCAGGCCTCTCTATCCTACACTATTTCCCAGAGTTTTCTCAGACTCATGTCCATCGAGTTGATGATACCATCCAACCATCTCATCCTCTGTCGTCCCCTTCTCCTCCTGCCTTCGATCCTTCCCAGCATCAGGGTCTTTTCCAGGGAGTCAGCTCTTCGAATCAGGTGGTGAAAACAATGGAGCTTCCGCATCAATCCTTCCAATTAATATTCAGTGTTGATTTCCTTTAGGATTGACTGGTTTGATTTTGCAGTCCAAGGGACTCTCAAGAATCTTCTCTAACATCACAGTTTGAAAGCATCAATGCTTTGGAACTCAGCCTTCTTTATTGTCCAACTCTCACCATCCATACATGACTACTGGAAAAACCATAGCTTTGACTATACAGATTTTGTAGCAAAATAATGGCTCTGCTTTTTAATACACCCTCTAGGTTTCTCATAGCTCTTCTTCTAAGGAGCAAGCATCTTTCAATTCCATGGCTGCAGTCACTGTCCACAGTGATTTTGGAGCCCAAGAAAATAAAATCTTTCACTGTTTCCATTGTTTCCCCATCTATATGCCATGAAGTGATGGGACCGGATGCCATGATCTTAGTTTTTCGAATATTGATTTAAGCTGGCTTTTTAAACAGAACTCCTAAAAACTCTTACAACTCTTAGAATGTAACTGATGAGAGGGATGATACTGTGTCTTTCGTTTTGTTACTTAGATGACCTAGATAACCTAGAAAGTCCATATATAACCTCAGGATGGGAAGGGAGGAGATGTACTAGTTGTCAAGGGAACCAATCTTTAACTAGAGAGTTAGAACTTTCAATTCCACCTCCATGGAAGGCAGTGAAGTACAAAAGTTGGAGATTGATTTTAACCACTAGTGATTGATAATTTATTTAATCATATCTGTATAATACAGCTTCCATAAAAAAGCAAGGATTGATCTCTGAATACTTCTGGGTTAATGAACACATGGAGACATGAGGAGAGTGGTGTGCTAAAAAGGATATAGAAGTGCATTGCTCCTTGCTATAATTTGTATTGCGTATTTCTGCCATTTGGCTGTTTCTGAGTTATGTCCTTAAACAATAAATTGATAATCTAGTGAATAAACTATATACTTTCTTGGTGGCTCAGATGGTAAAGAATCTGCCTGCAATGCGGGAGACCTGTCGACCCCTGGGTTGGGAAGATCCGCTGAAGAAAGGCATGACAACCCACTCCAGTATTCCTGCCTAGAGAATCTCCATGGACAAAGGAACCTGATGGGCTACAATCCATGTGTCCCAAAGAATCAGACATGACTAAATGACTAAGCACAAAGTGAATAAATTAGATTCCTGAGTCCTGTGAACCTTTCTAGAAAATTAATCAAACATGATGAGGGAGTCATAGGAACTACTGATTTATAGCCATTAGGTCAAAAGCACTGATACTGATGACAAGTGGACTTGCCACTGGAACTGGGAGTGAGTGTGCTGGTATGAGGAGGAAGTCTTACAGGTCTGAACTCTTAACTGTGGGATCTGATACTGTCTTCAGGAAAAGAACTGAGTTGAATTGTAGGATACCTAGGTGGTGTCTGAGAAATGCTTGTTGGTGTGTGTACCATACACATTTTAATTGGTGATCAGATTAGAGTCAGAACAATCTCTCCACATTCTTAGAGCCTCTCTTTCCATGTAGTCTTTCATCCTCAAGATAGTATCATTACAATCTACCCACGTCCCATCGATCCCAGTGTTTGATTTATCCATACCTGGACAGGACATTTGTCTATTTCTTCACTTACTGTTCTATGAGCTTACTTCCTAAAGTTGTTTGCTTATGGGTGACAGCCTTGCTAAACTGAAAGAATCACTTGAGCCAGCAACTCAAATCACTTCAAAAGAATCGAATGATGTTCTTAAACTCTTGAACAAAATCTAACCAGAATAACTGCCAAATTATCCATTGAGGTTCAAAATAAGCAACTACATAACTTCATCACAGGGATTCACAGCTTCACAGCAGCACAGATGAACATAACAGTGAAACATGAGATGGCTTTGTCTCAGTCAAGACTTAAATATGGAAGTTGTTTAATTGCTCAGTCATGTCTCACTCTTTTGCAACCCCATGGACTGTAGCCCTCTGGCCATGGGATTTTCCAGGTAAGAATATTGAAGCAGGTTACCATTTCCTTCTCCAGGGGATCTTCCAAACCCAGGGATCGAAATTGCATCTCCTGCATTACAGGCAGACTCTTTACTACTGAACCACTAAGGAAGCCCCAATTATGGAAGTAGATTCACTTTATTGTGTGAATAAGAGACAAATAAAGGCCATTAGACATTATTAAATATAGGAGGAGATGGAGAAGGGAAGCCTAAAAGGGCAGCAGGGTACAGTGGATCAGGAAAAGAATCACTAACCAATCTCCCAAAACACTAATGTGGGTGGATATGTTGAAATGTGTAGGGAAATCTTAGAAGCCAAGCATGTCTAAGATGGTAAATGGGATGGTGGTGGGATTCACGGAGATGAACATAGGGAGATAATACCACCCTATGGCTCATGCCTCTATGAATCTTCAGCTATCCATTGACTGATAGGCTGGGGGTCACTACTAGTTTGCAAAAGCAGCTCATGGGGAGACATAATGAACATGGCGAGGAGGAAAATGAAGAGAAGCTGATATCTGCAGAGTAGTTCAACATCATCTCGTCATATTTCTAACTGTGATGCCTCCCAAGAGGCGTCCTACTTGCTGTACTACTGTCTTTCAAACCTTGCATAACTTCCTTTTTTTGCCCAAGTTGAACACAAAACTATACAGAGAAAAGTATTCAGAAAATTGTTGCATTCAGTCTTAAACAAGCTGATATAGCACAATCCTATACACATTTGCTTTTCTAAGTCATATTTCTGTAATTATATAATTTAAAAATATGAATTGCTCTTGTAACCAGAGGAAAAGGATCAAAATGAAAGGAACAAAACAAAGATTTTAGATGGCTATCCATTCCATGTTTGCTCCTCTTGCATAGGTTCAAGATCTCAATATTTTCTCTTTCCTCTATAGAAGACCAGATTTTCTTCTCTTTAGAGTAGTTATGATGGTTAAAGTTTATGTCAACATGATCAGGCTACGGTGTTCAGAAATTTAGCCAAACATTGTTTTGGATATTTCTAGCAAGGTAATTTTTGAATGAGATTAATATTTAACTACGTGAACTTTGAGTGAAACATTATTCTCTAGGATGTGGGTAGAGATTATCATTATCTTTATGATTATCATCCAACCAGTTGAAGCCTTTAATCATCCAAAGACTAATCTCCCCTGGACAGAAAGAATTCTGCCAGCAGACTGCCTTTGTAATTGAACTACAAATTTTTCTCAGTTCTCAATCCTCCCACCACACAGCCTCCCTGCAGATTTTGGACCTAGCCAGCCTCCTTAATTGCATGAACAAATTTCTTAAAATAAATGGATAAATAGGTAAATCTTTCTCTTTCTCCACACATACATACATACCCCTACCATGTTGGTTCCTTTTTTCTGAAGAACACTGACTTAATTTTTAGCCCTTTGTTACCTTGTTCTAAACTCCTTATAAATCATTGTCATTCATTTCATACTGCTCTGACAACCAACCTGCAATGTGGAATGTGACCAAAAAGCTCTAGATCTGAATTGTCCAGTAGGATAGTTACTAGTCACATGTGGTTCTTTAAATGTAGATATAAGTAAGCTAAGTGAATACAATTATAAATTCACGTTTCCCCTCACAATAGTCACATTACTGGTGATCAATGAACAGAGACACAAGTGGGTTTACATGCTTTCTAAGACTTCACTGTTCTTGATCTCTATATAGTGTAGTTATCATTCATCTCCAAACAGTGTCACATTCTATGATGCATAAACACTGTGTTAATAAGTTTTTGTTTCAACAAAAGGAACAGAGATCTGATAATAAGATATAATATCAGGTAAGCTCAACATTCAGAAAACTAAGATCATGGCATCCGGTCCCATTACTTCATGGGAAATAGATGGAGAAACAGTGTCAGACTTTATTTTGGGGGGCTCCAAAATTACTGGAGATGGTGATTGCAGCCATGAAACTGAAAGACGCTTACTCCTTGGAAGGAAAGTTATGACCAACCTAGATAGCATATTCAAAAGCAGAGACATTATTTTGCCAACAAAGGTCTGTCTAGTTAAGGCTATGGCTTTTCCAGTAGTCACGTATGGATGTGAGAGTTGGACTGTGAAGAAAGCTGAGTGCAGAAGAATTGATGCTTTTGAACTGTGGTGTTGGAGAAGACTCTTGAGAGTCCCTTGGACTGCAAGGAGATCCAACCAGTTCATTCTAAAGTAGGTCAGCCCTGGAATTTCTTTGGAAGGAATGATGCTAAAGTTGAAACTCCAGTACTTTGGCCACCTCATGTGAAGAGTTGACTCACTGGAAAAGACCCTGATGCTGGGAGGGATTGGGGGCAGGAGGAGAAGGGGACGACAGAGAATGAGATGGCTGGATGGCATCACTGACTCGATGGACGTGAGTTTGAGTGAACTCTGGGAGTTGGTGATGGACAGGGAGGCCTGGTGTGCTGCGATGCATGGGGTCGGAAAGAATCGGACGCGGCTGAGCGACTGAACTGAGCAGAACTGAACTCTTAAAAATGAAGAAAGAGTGTTCCATTTCTGGAGATTCTAGACAAATCTAGGACCAGTGATTACCTCAATATCCAAGGCTGTTTCTTAGCTTCTGTTAGTAGAGAATCAAGGTGTGGACATGCTGATAGACTTATTACTATGACTTATGTTTTCATAGGTACAGTTTCCAGAAATAAGAAGTATAGACAACAGCTATCACTGGGCTGGTATCCTGAACTTTTTCAAGTGAAAATTCAAGGGCAAGTCTTTTGGACTTCTTTCCCAAAGAGTAGTCTGGAGGCTTTCTTGTCATGTGCAATTTTAGCATAGAAGGCAGACAGAATCTCAAAGTAGACAAGTTCTGTACTATTTCATCTTGAGTCTTCTTCATACAAACAAGCATCTTGTAATTACTTCCACATGAGAGACAAATTACCTCACTGATATTCTTAAGAGTTTTCTCCTTTAAGATTCTGTGCAAGTCCTGGGCTTAGCCCTTAACTGGCCTAAATTCTGCGTCTGGCCATTTGAAAACATTTACTGCATTAGAAGTATAGATTTTATGAGACCAGTATGGTATAAAAGCCCTGTCTGTGTGGAGAACCCTGGAAGATGAGACAATACAGAAAGGGATATGATAGATAAACAGCTAGGTGAGTGAGAGAGAGATGAGAGAGACAGAGAGAGACAGCGACAGACATAGAGGGGTACCATGTGCATCACAGCTGAATCTCATGAGATAACCCAATGAGAACTGTCCAGTCTGTACACCTGACTGTTAGAGATAGTAATAACTCGGTGTTGTAATTTTGAGGTGGTTTGTTATATAGCAATAGGTAATGACACCATGAAGGGATATTGTTTTAGAAAATCAGTTGATTTTGGAAAAAGCAGTTGACTCTAGTTAGAACCAGTAATCTCTTCTTGCCTTAATCCTTATTTATAATAGCTCTAAACACTTATATTTCCCCACACAAAATTGTGAATTATCAAGTGTTTGTCAATGATAACAAATCAGGAGACTGCACATGTGAAACTCAATTTTTATTTTAATGCTATGTTTATTTATCATCTTTAAGGCTCTGAGAATATTAATTAACTATAGGGATACAAGCCTAATCACACCTTTAATGAAGACAGGACCCATTATAAAGTTAAATTCATAAATTTAAAGATTAAACAATTATTAAGAGGCTATTTGTCAATCAGGCTATTTGGGCTTAGTTCTAAAAATTTAAAGACTAAAAAGACATGGTCTTTCCTTCTCTTTCTGTTCTCCCAGTCTACTGATGAGGCTACAAGAAAGGTGTGAGTAACGTGTTTGGGGTACTTGAGACCAAATGTATCATAATTGTTGAAACATCTGGCATTAACAGAGACCTTGATATATTTACTAGATCACTTAAAATTCACTACCACACTGAGTATCATTGTCATATACTAAGTTAAGCTCAGAGATATTAAATACTGTGTTGTCTGAGGACCCACTACTAGCAACTAGTAAAGTCGATATATAATTGAATATAGAATATTAAGTTCTAATTGCAGCATTTATGCTCTTAACTGCACCATCCAAAAAATAACTATTTACTCAACTTGGTTGAAATGGCAGCTGGACATTAACCTTCATTGGAAGTTCAACAAGGGACATATTTTGAAGAACCATAGGGCACACATACACGAAATTAAATACAAGCACACCTAGTATACTCCCTAAGCCTGAACCAAATTGCAACACTTTTCTACAAAAATATTTGTTTTGGCACCAAAGACTGAACTTGCAATTCAAAAGGTACAAATTTTGTTCTTATTATATCACTTCTGAAGTAGAACAAGGGAAAAGAAAGAACTAGTAAGAAAAACAAATCAACTATGTCACTCTTCAAATTCAAAATCTGAAAGGTGAACCTCTTATTAAAATCTTTTGCAGCTTAAAATGCACCCTAAATTATATGGAGAACAAATAGCACCTGGCATGTTCCTATAGTCCTTTAAAATATTTTCTTCTTACTTAGCATTGATGGTGAACAAAGGGTTTGTGTGTGTGTGCGTGTGTGCTAAGTCACTCAGTTGTGTTCGACTCTTTGCAACACTATGGACAGTAGCCCACCAGGCTCCTCTGTCCATGGAGTTCTCTAGGCAAGAATACTGGATTGGGTTGCTATGCCCTCCTCCAGAGGAGTCTTTCCAACCTAGGGATTGAACCCACATCTCTTAAGTTTCCTGCATTGGCAGGCAGGTTCTTTACCACTAGCACCACCTGTGAAGTATGCACAAAGGGTATTGAAAGATACTGGTGTTAGCTGAGTTCTGTTCACTACTGTCAGAATGATGTATTTTTGGACTTGGGTTCTCTGGGAATGGTCCATAGATCAGAGGATGATGTTCAGTTAGCATCAATACTCCCAGACTTTCAGCCACTCACCAGAGGCCACTTTGGACATAGCAACTTTTTTGACCTAAGAGTAGGAAAGCTGCCTTTTGCAAGGAATAAAAATAATATTCCTTCCTAGTGACAGGGCTGTATGAGCTGTTCCCTGAGAAGAACAAAGGAAGGAAAAATAGGATAGGTGGGGAGGTGGGGCAGAGGCAACATGTTAATCATCTGGGCCTTATATAGAGTTTCCTACATTCATAAAGTATAAAGTTAGATGCTATTAATTCATGAAATATACTTTGGAGGGCTTTTGATGTGTTAGGATCTAAACTTGATACTGAAGATACAAAGTTGATAAAAACAAATATGGTTCTTGTCCTCATGGAGTTGAAAATGAGAGGGGATGAATACCAGTCCAGAAAATCCCAAAGAGATTGTTATAAATTGTGTCCCTCAGGAAGCTGACTCTGAGATGGAAATTAGAATGAAGTTTTGTTTTATGACCACCACCTGTGGGAAGGAAGAAGCAGAAGCAAAACTGGGTAGAAATTGGGTTGTGATAGGAGCTGTAGGTGGCTTAATGGTAAGAACCTGCCTGCAATGCGGGAAACCTGGGGTTCGATCCCTATGTTGGGAAGAATCCCTGGAAAAGGGCATGGCAACCCACTCCAGTATTCTTGCCTGGAGAATTCCATAGACAGAGGAGCCTGGCGGGCTACTGTCCATGGGGTCGCAAAGGGTTGGACATGACTGAGCAAATAACTCTCTTACTCTCTCTGGGTTGTAATACAGGATTAACAAAGGCCTCAGTCATCACCATGAGGAAGTCTGGCACTGACATAGTTCAGTTCAGTTCAGTCACTCAGTCATGTCTAACTCTTTGCGACCCCATGGACTGCAGCACTCCAGGCTTCCCTGTCCATCACCAACTCCCGGAGTTTACTCAAAATCCCGGTTGGTGATGCCATCCAACCATTTCATCCTGAGATAACCTTCTGAGATTTCCTGAGTTGGGCAAGGCAGGCTGAACTTTCTACCTGTGGGCCAGGCAATCATTAGAAGCAAGATGTCACAGTTAGCAAGAGGACTTTCTTCAGGCATGGCATATATAAATAAGACTAAAATTTTAGGGAACCTCCCCCCCCCCAAGATAACTTTTGTCCTGAGGGTGAATCTGAGTAGTTCAGCCAAGAGTTCATAGCCTGGTTACACAATTACGGACTGTGACAGGTAGTAAGAACAATATTATCCAACACTATGGATGTGTATTACAAGAGGATCTGACCTAGCCTGAGAAGTAAGATAATTTTATCTTTCTCAGGAAAGGCTTAAGATTTGAAAAATGTAGCTAGGTGAAGAGATGAGGGGAAAATATTCCCAGCTTAGAAATAATCAATGAAAAGGCCCTCTGGCTTCAGAAACATTGTGTACTTTAGGGGCCCTGCCCCACAAAATAAGAAGAGTCTGGAATGTGGAGAAAATGATCTTGGAGTCATGGTTAGAGATAAGACCACGCAGGGCTCTGTAACCCAATTAGATAATTTAATTTTGAGAGTAACAGTAAGTCACTGAAATATATTTCATGACAATAGGTGGATAGGTGTTGTGGGGGAAATCACATGATCTGGTTTGCATTTTACAAATGTTATCCTGGCTGCTAAGGTTTGGGGATGGAGTGGAAGGCAGAGTTGATCTCCAAAACCCCATAGAACTCTTAAGTTTCTACCAAGTCTTATAGACAGCATTACTGATGTGAAAAATTATCATCTTGTCTCCTAGGTTGCAGGTTCCAAGTTGTGAAAATATGGTAATGATGATGATTCTGCTTTTTATATGTGTCAGCTAATAACTCTAGCAACAATCCGTTGAGGTAATACAGCGGCCCTTGAATAATATGAGAAGGAAAGAGCAACCCATTCCAGTATTCTTGCCTGGGAAATCTCATAAACAGAGCTGACTGGTGGGCTACAGTCCATGGGGCCACAAGGGTTGGACACGACTTAGCGACCAAATAACAAACCTTACACTAGACTGCCTCAACCAAAGATCATTAAAATGCAATGTAAATTACATAAACTAGCCATTTTCATACACTTAAACTAAAAAGTGGGAATGATTTGTTTAATAATGGTGAGCTAAAACATGGTCTTAAATGTCACAAATACTAGACACTGTATTTTGTTTTTGATTTGCAATGCAATTTTAATGATATAGTTAGCAATGTAAAACACATTTATCAGATGATATTTAAAATGTAAATAAGTAATTCTTAAGGGGCTCAAGGGCCTACCTATATACTACTATTATGTTATTTAGTGAAAGTATTCTTATCTGCTATATAAATATACTGCCAAATCATTTACTGTTTAACATAATAAATGCATTAATAATCTATTAAAATGCATGAATAATATATCCCCAGTGACCCCCCCTATATTTTTTATTGTTGCCTATTTTTCCATAACCCTAACAGAGATTCGGATTTCATCCATCTTTGGGTTCTTCCCTTCTTTATATTCCTGTGCAGAATCCCTTCTTTTGGTAAGCAAAAAGAGCAAGGGAGATGGGAAAGGATGGAAATGGACTATATTATTTCTGTCTACCTGCCATGGACCAAAAGTTATTCTCATCACCACATCCAAGGGGAAAGGATCTTAGGAATATGGACTAGCTATGTGGATGTGGATGTCAATGAGCATCTGTCCTGATTATAAAAGCTATTTTAATTCAAAATGTTTGGTTAATACTCGTATATTAAAACAGCTGTTTGCTTCCTTAACCCATTTTAGTTTTTCCATGACGGCTTTCCTCACAGAGACATGGAAAGTCTAAAACGAACTCCTATGGCAACTCTTCATTTAGATACTGCTTATGTATTCCCCAGAGCAATCACAGAATCTAAATTCCAAACTATGGCTAAAGTCCACAGTAAAGAGACGAAAGTTAAGAATTTGTTCTTCATTTTCTATTCTCAGAGATGACTTATTCTTTGATCTCAGTGGAGGTTTTGCTTTGTTTAAAGTCCTTACCTAAAAGTTATTAATTAGATTCTTGGATATGCAATGCAAATACCCTTATATGTTCCAAAGTTAGGGTTCAGGGGTTAAGTACAATACTATCATTGATAATGTGGGCACAGATGAAGACAATTATAACTAGTGATCAGAAATACTAAGTATATGATGGATATCACATTTTTCCCAAATTGTTTCAAACCCTTCTAACACATTCCCTTATCTGTACATCATCTTAATGAGGCTTATAAGAATTAACTGTTATCAGTGCTATTTTTTTGTAATTTCACAAAAATCTTCCACTCTGTACTATCTTTGGAGTCTCCATTCTCAAGACAGCTGCAGAGAACACTCGAGAATGAAGAGAATGATCTAGGACTCTAAATTCACAAAATGACAGCCAGTTGTAATCAGCCCCACACAGTTACAGTGTCCACGAGATAACAAATGCATTTGCTCCTCCAAATAGAAACATATGGAGCCGAGATTGAACTATTTTTTTCAAGGCTAAGCCTGAGTTGAGGTTTCCATCTGAGTTGACGATGATAAGAATGAATGAAAATAAAAGTGATGGAAAGCAAGGGGTGGTTAGATCTGACAACAGAAACTGATTATTCACTCATGTCATTCAAAGTTCTTTTCCACTCTTAACTCTTTAGCTCCTTCTGAATTCCAGACAGGATAGACTGAGTACCTACTCCTCACATGGTGCTCTCTGGGAAACACCAGGAATGACTAAGGAAGAGAAGGCTCTGCTGTCATTGCCATCATCATCATCTTAGCAAACCTTTATTGTATAATTATTGTGTACCAGACAATACACTAAACCTCTTTACATGCATTAATTCATTTAATGCTCATTGTAACCCTACAAACTTTCAAGGCATTATATTAATCAGGATTTTTGCAATTTCTATTACAAACTTCAACTCAATGTAGATTAAGAAAGTATATGTAGTTAGCAGATGATGGCAGTTCAAAATATTGAAAGACAACAATCTCAGTCTGATACTGAGAATATTTATGTATTTTAGCTTTCTCTCTCATTCTCTTCCTTTAGATCTAGTACCTTTTCTGTTAAGAACATAACTCCTATGCAACGGGGATATAGCCACCTATCACAAGTTATAGGTACCCCTACTTATTCTAGCTGAGAAGTGCCAAGAAAGAGCATTAATTGATCTACCTGGGGTCATATGTTCATTTTTAAAGCAGTATCGTCATTTCAGGGGAAGGCTTCCTCTTCTTGGCCTCTTCTGGTTCCCATGGAAAACCTGGAGGTCCAGGGAGAAAATCCCTTTATTGTTGACCACCACATCTGAATCATTTGGAAAAATACTAAAAGTGGCAGACAAAATGTCATATGTTCATAACAGCTAGGCTTTATTACTTCACAATATTACATTTGAGGAAATAAAGCTTAGAAAAGTCAGATTATTTGCCTAACATCATCCCTGTATCAGTTTAGTGGCATATTTGACCTAAAAAAACTATGTTCTAAATTAATAGGCTGAACTGTATTTCCAAATTTTGACTTGGAACTTGGTATACTGGGAAAACTATCGATGGAGTGTGAGAGAGACAGAGAAAGTGTGAGTGTGTGTGTGTGTGTGTGTGTGTGTGTGCGTGCACATACATGTGCATGTGTGCGTGTGTGTGTTTCATATTCTTCATTTCAGTTTTGGGCANTGTGAGTGTGTGTGTGTGTGTGTGTGTGTGTGTGTGCGTGCACATACATGTGCATGTGTGCGTGTGTGTGTTTCATATTCTTCATTTCAGTTTTGGGCATATACAATATATAATAACGACAAGAAATATTTTTGAAGAAACAGGTGTATTTGAAGAAAGGTTTGAAATTTGCTAACCAGAGAGAGGGAAATACTATCTTTAAAACAGTATCAATATATTTAAGAGACAGTCAGGGGTTTTGTTTTAGTCATTTTGAGTCTTGACATTTAGTTAAAAGAACTAAAGTGCAGGGAGCTCAAGACTCACAGATCATGGTTAGTCCAAAAGAGAACAGACTTGTGGTCACCAAAGGGAGGGGGATAGACTGGAAGTTTGGGGTTGGTAGATACAAGCTGTGATACTTAGAATGAAGTAAACAACAAGGGTCTAATATATAGTACAGGCAGCTATATTGAGTATTCCTCTGATAAACCATAATGGAAAAGAATGGAAAAGACAATGTATATCGACTCAATGGACATGAGTTTGAGCAAATTCTGGGAGACAGTGAAGGACAGGGAAGACTGGTTTGCTGCAGTTAATGGGGTCACAAAGTGTCAGACATGACTTAGTGACTGAACAACAACAATATGTGTATAAATGAGTCATTTTGTTGTACAGCAGAGATTGGCACACACTGTAAATCAACAATAATCCAACTAAAAAATTAAAAAAAGAGAAGGGAGTTCAAGCCCAGGTTTAGTATAAGCAATGCATATTCTGTAGGTTACCTAAACCTCCTAACCACCTATCTTATGCAGTTAATCAAGATTAAACTTACTAAACAAATATCAATGATTTTTGAAAGCTAAAAAAATCCCCCAAATGATAGTATTACTATTTTGCAATATTTACATCACCTATGTAGAAAGTATGTGATTGTAGGTTATGGATACTTTTCTAAAAACTAGAGGGAAAGGAAGACCATATTATTATAGCAAATTTATAAGCAGGCAGATTTTAGTGCAGCTAGTTTACCTCTCAAGTCCTCTTTTGTTAAGTTGTCATTGCTGCTGCTTCAACCTCTTCCTGTGCTCCCCCCACCACCTTTTCTTGTTTCTTCCTCTCATTATTAAAATTTCATGAGACTGTCTTTGGTATCTAGTCCTCTAAGTAAAAGTCTCAGATTAAATCTTCTATGCTCAGTGAATGGTTTTGTTTACATCCAAATTACAAAGTTTCCTTCTGATTAGATATTGATTGACAAGGCTATTTTATTGGTTTTCTGCACACTAGCCATTAATGCATATTCTTCTCTACTTTCTTTACCAAGTTTTTTTCTTACCAACCTAAACAATTCTTTTCACTTTTCCTTACAAGAACTCTTTCCCTCTAACATCTTTAATCAACCACAAGCTTATTCCAGATGAATTTTGGGCACTGAATTATAAATCATGCCATATTTCTTAATAATTGATCTAGAAAATCATCCCCAAGTACAGCAGGCTAAAACAATGGGATTTATGCTGCATGCACCTCATTCATCTTAACAATTGTAAAACTCCATGTTTGCTTACACATGTGATACCATTAAGATGCAGGCACATGGCAGAGAAAAGGAAAGACAGGTCATGGTCAAGGCAGCTCTCACAACATCTCAAAGATTGTTTAATTTTGCCTGAGTTTGCTGATTATGCAAAGGATCATGAATGATTATCCATATCTTATCCTATAGTGGAATAAATGAATAAAAGCAGTGACACATGGAACCCTACATTTCCATAAGCCCCCATCCTTGAGATGACTGAATGACCTCTGGTATTGGATCAGTGTTTTCTTTGGTCAGTCAGTAATCCCAAGGGTGCTAGAACACTGAAATGAGGACACAGGGACCCCCATTTCCTCATTGCCTTTCACCAGATTTCTCTCTTTGAATTCAATATCAAATGAGAAATAATAAGGAGGAGAGCTGAACAAAATATAAAGAGCTCATTATTTGATAAACAAATATATGGTGTTAGGGGCATATTACAAACAATTATGTGTTAACTACCATGGCACTAGAGTCAGAAATGATTAATGATGGTTGCATTAATGGGTGGGACTGTAGATTGGAAACAATGGTATGAAAAAGCAAAGCTTTAAAGTATGAACTACTGGGACTGTTGCTGAAGCTGAAGCTCCAATACTTTGGCTACCTGATACAAAAAGCCAACTCACTGGAAAAGACCCTGATGTTGGGAAAGATTGAAAGCAAAGTGGGAAGTGCATGGCAGATGATGAGATGGTTAGATAGCATCACCAACTCAATGGACATGAACGTGAGCAAACTCCAGGGAACAGTGAAGGACAGGGAAGCCTGACATGTTGCAGTTCATGGGGTCACAAAGAATCAGACAACTTAGCAACTGAACAACAGCAAATGCATGTACACACACACACATGCAGTTACTATAGGTATGCATACTATTGATAAAAACTATATTCATGATGATTTAAAATATGGTTATAGACAAGAGCAACTAAATTTGGCTTAGAATATAAACTAAATCTACAAATAATAAAACCAGCCTCCACACACAAACATATTATACAATTTGGGGGAGGAAAAGAATACAGGGGTGATGATTTAGGTAAGAAGTTGTTAAGTTTTCCAACAAGTGTCTGTCTTAGACAGAAGGAAAATAGTGACTATTCCCTGGGAATAGACACAGAGGTTGGAAGGTAGACAGAAATGCAGAGAAGTAGAGCAAAAAGTAGACACAAAGTAAGAAGAAAGAACAAGTCCACAGTAAGAAGCCAACACATAAAGAATGTTTAGATCTCTTTACTTGTTAGTAAAATTAAAGAGAATAGGCTAATGAATTATTTATCTCAAGAATCAGGAATCACAGTGTTTAGTCACAAATTTTGTTTCTCTACCATGAGTTCTCAGCTTCCACCAAAAAGGTATGTGTATGTGTTTGAAAAGATATCTGTGGGGATGCATATAGCATTAACATGAAAGTGGCTGAGAGGGGCTATTTAGCAACCCTCTAAATCCCCATCTGCTCTTTTTAGGACTATATTTATCAAAAAGTGAGAAGTTTTCATTCTTGATTTTCAAAAGACTTTATGTCTGGCTTAAAATAATTTAGACCATGTTTATGTGCTCTTTTGTTGCATGTTTCTTATGAAATGAAAAGATAAAAACCGATAATGCAGTGCTGGTCAGTTTGAACTTCTGGAGCAAAAGAAAAACACATCTCACATGTGTTAGAAGACATATAAAAGTGAGAATTTTTAATCAGGTGTTCCACTTTTGCTACTGGCTTGGAGCTAATGAGAAAATTATCTTATCCAGCAGGAGAAAGTTTTCATTTTACACCTGTTTTGCAGAACTGGTGATATTTTGGAGGATGTCTGTGAGTATGACCTGATATTTTTTAGTGTCCAGATGCCTGTGGATCTAAGTGCTGGAGTCTGAGGCTCCTTTTAGAGCACATAAGGTTGTGGTTGCTTTTCTGATGCATTTATTTATAAGATAGACTCAGTTTATTTGAAGTGATTAAGGAGCACTGCCTGTGTACCATGCTTGCAGCCTGGATAAGAACTAAGCTGGGTCCATACATCTCAACCAAGTGCAGCTGTGGTTGCAGGAGTGGATGGTTTGGGTGGTGTAAGGGAAGACAGGGATTCTCAGTTACTCTTTCAAAACTAAAAATGCATTAAGCCTAGAAAGACTTTTTTTCTATTTTTATCCCCTTTGAAGCTCCTATATAAATAGGCACAAAGTAGTTGGTCATTGTTACAATTTTGTGAGCCTCAGAAGCAAGGTTTAGCAAAGCTTCTAAAAAAATTTCTAAGGAAAACTTTACTGGATTTGATTCAATGCATCTTGGGTAAAGCTGAAAAACCTCAGTGTTTAGCAATCATCTGAGGTAAATCTCTATTTTGTTGGGTTCCAAAATCACTGCAGATGGTGATTGCAGCCATGAAATTAAAAGATGCTTACTCCTTGGAAGGAAAGTTATGACCAACCTAGATAGCTTATTAAAAAGCAGAGATATTACTTTGCTAACAAAGGTCCGTCTAGTCAAGGCCGTGGTTTTTCCAGTGGTCATGTATGGATGTGAGAGTTGGACTGTGAAGAAAGCTGAGCATCGAAGAATTGATGCTTTTGAACTGTGGTGTTGGAGAAGACTCTTGAGAGTCCGTTGGACTGCAAGGAGATCCAACCAGTCCATCCTAAAGGAGATCAGTCCTGGGTGTTCATTGGAAGGACTGATGCTAAAGCTGAAACTTCAATACTTTGGCCACCTGATGCAAAGAGCTGATTCATTGGAAAAGGCCCTGAAGCTGGGAGAAACTGGGGGCAGGAGGAGAAGTGGACGACAGAGGATGAGATGGCTGGATGGCATCACCGACTCAATGGACATGAGTTTGTATAAACTCTAGGAGTTGGTGATGGACAGGGAGGCCTGGTGTGCTGCGGTTCATGGGGTCACGAAGAGTTGGACATGACTGAGTGACTGAACTGAACTGAACTGAGGTAAATCTGATAGCTGGGACCCACATTTTTGAGAAATGCTGGGCTTCTCTGAAGGCTCAGACAGTAAAGAATTTGCCTGCAATGAAGGAGACCAATGTTTGATCCTTGGGTGGAGACGACCCCCTGGAGAAAGGAATGGTAACCCACTCCAGATTTCTTGCCTGGAGAAGCCCATGGACAGAGAAGCCTTTTGGGCTATAGTCTATGGGTCAAAGAATCAGACACGACTGAGCAACTAACACTGTCACTTTACTTTAAAATTTTCTTCAAAGGGAAAGGGTACTCTGCAAGACTGAAAGACCTGTCCGGTTTGAGATCTTCCCAAAAAGTTAAGCGACAGTGATAGAAAAAACAGGTCCAGATAAGGAAAAAGATTATCTTATTATTTTTACAATAGTCTGTGAAGAAATGTTTGACCTTCTTCTTTTATAGTTAATGTATATGAAGTTCAAGTTACTGCGGCAGGGTCCCACAGTTAAGAGTTAGAGGAAAAACACTACAGAGGGACAGTAGAGAAAATTGTATAATGTTTCAGGAGGGCAGGTTGCAAATGTCATCAAGAACTGAAGGCTTTTGAAATGTAAATTGAGGGGTCATTTCTAGGTAACAATAGATGGATCATCAGTTCTTTTGTCGTGGTTATTCAGTCGCTAAGTTGTATTCAACTCTGCGACTTCATGGACACCAGCATTCCCTGTCCTTCACTATCTCCCAGAGTTTGCTCAAATTCACACCCATTTCATTGGTGATGCGATCTAACACTCTCATCCTCTGCTGCCCTCTTCTTTTGCCCTTAATCTTTCCCAACATCAGAGTCTTTTCCAATGAGTCGGCTCTGCCTCAGATGGCCAAAGTATTGTAGCTTCAGCTTCAGCATCAGTCCTTTCAATGAATATTCAGTGTTGATTTCCTTTAGGATTGACTGGTTTGATCTCCTTGGAGTCCAAGGGATTCTCGAGAGTATTCTCTAGCACCACAGTTCTTCACAAACTCACAAATCAGTTCTTTAGAGTTATATCTAAAACTTGACTGTGCTACATACATCATGGTTTTGAATACAAAATCAACAAAATAGCTTTATTCACGAACTCATAACTAAAAGCTATTCAAAGTGTAAAAACAGAATACAAGGTCTGGTCTTTTATTTACTGATGTTAGGTTATACTTAGTATTACAGGGAAGGAGAAAGAGAAACAGCAAAGAAGTTTGGCATATTTTCAAGCAAAGAAAATTTTCAGTTGAAGCTTATCAAAACCTGGCCTCTGACATACAGCCTCAATAATTCAACCTGCTGTCTACACCTCTCTTCTGAAAAGAGACAGATACATTACAAGCTTCTCAGATCATGTGAAAAAATCTCCCAGTCATTCTAACCTCAAGCCTTGGTCACCCTCTTGACATATCTGTTGTCTGTCTCTAAAAATCAATTTGCATTTCACCTTATGTGATTGGCTTGCAGTATTCAATAAACAGAATAATGAGAGTGCTTCAGCTAGCACTTCAACTCAAAAATATGAATCCCATTTTAACCCAAAATGAGCAGGAAAAAATTACAAATTTCAAGTTTAACCTATATTTATTCTTGGCCAACACAAAATCCCTAGGTAGTTATATTTAAACTGCTTGACTCCAATGCTTCTTGTGAGTCTTAACTTGTGTTTTAGAAGCAGTATTGCTATATATTATAAAACCAGGTTATTGATTGTGAGGACAATTGAAAATGAGGTTTAAAAGTAAGAGGGTCTTCGTGGCAGCATATAACGAGACTTAACTCCTATAGATTTAGGGCAGAAAAAGAGATGTTCTGGTTTAAAGAGAAGAAAGCTTCCACCAGAGGAGAAGACAACAAACTTTAAGGTTTGGATTTTGCCTGGGTACTGTAAGGTACTCCCTTGGAGAAACCAGTAGAAAAAGAAAGACGTCATTCATCTGGGAGCCGCAACTGACCTCAATCACCAGAAAGATGCAGTGTTGCTGTTATACAGGGATAGGAAGAAGAGCTTAGATTTCTGTCATGATGAAGTAGGAAAGCTCCTTGTTTCCTTGCAATGATTCTTGGTTCTCCCCTATCCAATTTTTGATGTTAAATTAACAAGTGCCAGTGACCATGAGAAGACTGTGGATATTAGGAGTTCTCACTCCTCAATGGGAAGAATCAGATCACCTAACCAGGTGAGCCACTGATTCACACAAGAGTGAGGGAAGTCTTAAAGTGAAGAATAGAAGAAAAGATCAGTGGCAATGCCAGTCCCCAGACTAGTTCTGGTCACGGGGTTATGGTCTGTCTCAATATCCATTCTGTTGAAAATTTCCCCAGCAAAAGTCCCATGAGAATCCGAGAGAAGCTGTTTCCAGTGGAACTTAGAGGAGCGAACAAAGAATGTAGTACATATTATACATTGCCCACAGCCCCCATAGATCAATTCACTTACCTTTTCAGCTCACAGGAAGACTGCTTGCTGAAACTTCAGGTGAGTCCTCCTCAGGAACTGATGGGAACTGACTCACCTGAGGTTAGACTCTTGCCCTACAGAGGAATCTCCTATCAATTACTGGCCAATGTTTGCCTCAAATTAGAACGTCTTTGAAAAGCTATCCCAGTGTCAGGCTCCCTGAGGGAATGGATGAGGCCCACGTTTCAGCTACATCTCATCCACCTTATTTCTCTGCAGGGTCCTTTTCCTCACTCACTTACAGGTACACTTTCTTGAAAGACTCCCCAACAAAACTGCTGCAAGCAAATTACAGCTTCAGATTCAATTTGCTTTGTCAACCCAACTTACATTAGTTCCTTTGTTTTTGTTTTTCCTTTCCAAAGCTCTTTGAACAAAAGTTTTCACTTTCTACCCAGTTTTGGAAATTGAACACCTAAATAACTGTACTCAACACCTCCTTGTCCCTCAGTTTTAGCCAAATTCACCCAATCTGTACATGAGCTTTATCAGTTTACTTTGAAAATGTTTCTCTAAACTACCTGATGAACCTATTTGCAGGGCAACAATGGAGACACAGACATAGAGAACCGACTTATGGATACGGGGGGTGGGGTAAGGAGAGGGTGGGACGAATGGAGAGAGTAACGTGGAAACATACACACTACCACATGTGAAATAGACAGCCAAGGGGAATTTGCTGTATGCCTCGGGGAACTCATACTGGGGCTCTGTAACAACCTAGAGGGGTGGGATGGGGTGGGAGCTGTGGGGAGGTTCAAGAGAGAGGGCACATAGGTATGCTTAAGGCTGATTCATGTTGACGTATGGCAGAAACCAACACAATAGTGTAAAGCAATTATCCGTCAATTAAAAATAAATTAAAAAAAAACCCTGTTCACCAGTATCCTAGTAGGAGCTATCATTATATCTCTCTTTATTGCTTGAAAGTTTCCCCTCTCTTAGGCTTCCCTGGTGACTCAGAGGTTAAAGCATCTGCCTGCAATGTGGGAGACCTGGGTTCAATCCCCTGGAGAAGGAAATGGCAACCCACTCCAGTATTCTTGCCTGGAGAATCCCATAGATGGAGGAGCCTGGTGGGCTCTAGTCCACAGGGTTGCAAAGAGTCGGACACAACTGAGCGACTTCACTTCATGTCACTTCCCTTCTCTTATCATTTTTTAATATAAATTTATTTGTTTTAATTGGAGGCTAATTACTTTACAATATTGTATTGGTTTTGCCATACATCAATATGAATCCGCCACGGGTTTACATGTGTTCCCCATCCTGAGGCCCCCCTCCCACCTCCCTCCTCCCTCTCCATCCCATCCCTCTGGGTCATCCCAGTGCACCAACCCTGAACATCCTACATCATGCATTGAGCCTGGTCTGGCGATTTATTTCACATATGATACTATACATGTTTCAATGCCATTCTCCCAAATCATCCCACCCTCGCCCTCTCCCACATCGCATACAAGGTTATCGTTACCATCTTTCTAAACTCCATATATATGCGTTAGTATACTATATTGGTGTTTTTCTTTCTGGCTTACTTCACTCTGTATAATAGGCTCCAGTTTCATCCACCTAATTAGAACTGATTCAAATGTATTCTTTTTAATGGCTGAGTAATACTGCATTGGGTATATGTACCACAGCTTTCTTATTCATCCGTCTGCTGATGGACATCTAGGTTGCTTCCATGTCCTGGCTATTATAAACAGTGCTGTGATGAACATTGGGGTACACGTGTTTCTTTCAATTCTGGCTTCCTCGGTGTGTACACCCAGCAGTGGGACTGCTGGGTCATAAGGTCTATTTCCAGTTTTTTAAGGAATCTCCACATTGTTGCATTCCCACCAACAGTGTAAGAGGGTTCCCTTTTCTCCACACCCTCTCCAGCATGTATTGCTTGTAGACTTTTGGATAGCAGCCATTCTGACTGGCGTGAAATGATACCTCATTGTGGTTTTGATTTGCATTTCTCTGATAATGAGTGATGTTGAGCATCTTTTCATGTGTTTGTTAGCCATCTCTATGTCTTCTTTGAAGAAATGTCTGTTTAGTTCTTTGGCCCAGTTTTTGATTGGGTCGTTTATTTTTCTGGAATTGAGCTGCAAGAGTTGCTTATATGTTTTTGAGATTAATTCTTTGTCAATTGCTTCATTTGCTATTATTTTCTCCCATTCTGAAGGCTGTCTTTTCACCTTGCTTATAGTTTCCTTTGTTGTGCAGAAGCTTTTAATTTTAATTCAGTCCCATTTGTTTATTCTTGCTTTTATTTCCAATATTCTGGGAGGTGGGTCATAGAGGATCCTGCTGTGATGTATGTTGGAGAGTGTTTTGCCTATGTTCTCCTCTAGTTTTATAATTTCTGGTCTTATGTTTAGATCTTTAATCCATTTTGAGTTTATTTTTGTGTATGTTGTTAGAAAGTGTTCTAGTTTCGTTCTTTTACAAGTGGTTGACCAGTTTTTCCAGCACCACTTTTTAAAGAGATTGTCTTTTCTCCATTGTATATTCTTGCCTCCTCTTCCTCTCTTATCATTTTTAATTCATCCTTGACACTGTGGTGGTGAGAGAGCTCTTTCCAGGAGACAACAGATGACAATGGTCACCAGTCTGGAACCTTACCCTGCTGCTGCTGCTAAGTCACTTCAGTCGTGTCTGACTCTGTGCAACCCCATAGACAGCAGCCCGTCAGGCTCCCCCGTCCCTGGGATTCTCCAGGCAAGAACTCTGGAGTGGGTTACCATTTCTTTCTCCAATGCATGAAAGTGAAAAGTGAAAGTGAAGTCACTCAGTCGTGTCCAACTTTTAGTGACCCCATGGACTGCAGCCTACCAGGCTCCTAGAAGCCTCAACTACTTCAGTGCTGCCTGCAACAATGATCTCTGCTCAGCTCTTCCTTCATGGCCACTGTCTTGCCATGTTTCTTTGAGTTCTGGACCTTTGCACATGCCATCCCATCCACTGGCCTTCTCCCTCCAACCCAGCACATAAACCTTGAAAGTTTCAGTCTTCTCCTCTATAAAAAGGGACTAATCTGCCATTTATCAGGGCTGTTTAAAGTTGAAATTAAATAAGCATATACCTGACACATGTTAGTTTTAAAACATTTTGTTCTGAATTCTAACTTTTGTTCTTTAATCTTTTCCTTGTAGTTTCTGAGGGCCTCAATGTTCAAGTCAAAATTTCAAGGATTGATTTACACCAGCTAAGAAATTCATAATGCACCTTGCTGTGGAGCATTTTCACTGAAATTGTTCATTGCTGTCAGGTTAATAATATCCCTTAGAATTTTGTTTTTGTCAAATATAAATGTTGGCCTTCTATAATTTTCAGAATGACTACCTTGCTTCACAATCTGTTTAAAGAGCAGATAAAACCATTAATGACATTTACAGTTTGAGGAGCCCTGATATGAAAAGGAAGATAACAAATAAATGAGCAAGCAAAAGACATTAATTAGCATCTAATTAGTAATAGCAGAGTGCAGTGCTTATAATTGTAAAATAAATGGAAACTTTTGTAAATGTATATACAAGGTGGAAGCATACCTAAATTCTCCTTGAGGTTAGATTAATGTCATGCTAATATATAAACTCTCAAAAAATCTGTTTTGTTAAAAAGAAAAGTTTCATTTTATAAAGAATATCAGTATCAGGATAGATTTAACTGTTACTGCAAGAAGGAAGCACATTTAAACAACACCATAAGCCTGTGAAATGTAAAAGTACAGAGTGGTTCTGAACATAACAAAACAAATATTTAAAGCAGCAGCAGTGATGTCATTTGAAAAGTTTAGCATTATTGAGAATTCTATTAAAATATCAACAATGTTAAAAAAAATCAAGAGATAAATATTTGATTTTAATCAATAGAAACCCTGGGTATATGAGAACTAAATTTAAAAATGCATCTTTAGCATCTTTATGAAATAAATTCCTCACTCAGCAGCATAGCAAATTCCCCCTAAGAGAGCTCTTATAATTTTCAGCTATATATGATCTGAATTGTTCTAGCAAATAGCATTCTGCTTTTAGCAGGAAAGAGTAATCAAAAGAGACACCAGTGACAAAGACAAAGGGATCTGAGCCAGCAGTTTTGAGTCCTGTCACCGTCCCTTAACTGAGGGCTTGGACTTTGTCTTCAGGATGATCTGGGCCAGATCCCTTCATTTTTTCTGGTTGGCTGTGTAATTTAGCCTGATTACCTGATATTTTTAAGCCCTAGTTTTCTCATATGTTAAATAGAGGTAATAATACATGCTTATGGGCTTCCCTTGTGGCTCAGCTGGTAAAGAATCCATCTGCAATGTGAGAGACCTGGGTTCGATCCCTGAGTTGGGAAGATCCCCTGGAGAAGGGACCAGCTACCCACTCCAGTATTTTGACCTGTATAGTTCTTGGGGTTGCAGAGAGTCGGACATGACTGAACAACTTTCACTTTCACTATACCACTATTATAAGGATGTGATTAAGTATATAAAATGGAGAGCCAGATTCAAGATTCAAAGTCGAGAAGTGTCACCGAAAGGATTATATTCTTTTTTTTTTTTCTGGCTTTACTGAGGTATAATTGACCTACATCATTATGTAAGTATCAGGTATACAAAATGATGATTTGATTCACTTCATATTACAAATGATTACCACAATAAGATGAGTTAACACCTCTATAGCTAACATAATTATCTCTTTTGTGTGTGTGTGTGTGTGTGTGTGTGTGTGTGTGTGTGAATGTTAAGATTTACTATCTGGACAACTTTCAAGTATATAATATTGCTAACTATAGTCATCACACTCTACATTAGATCCCCAGAACTTACATACTTTATAACTGAAGTTTAGGCCATTTGACCAACATCTCCCTATCTCCCCTCAACACCCAAGCCGCTGGCAACTACCATGTACCTTTTGTTCCTTTAAGTTCAGCTTTAATAGATTCCAGAAATAAGTGACACCATTTGTTCTTCTTTTTCTGGTTTATTTAATTCTGCATAATGTCCTTCCAGTTTATTCCTGTTGTTGTAGAATATGGGATATGTTTTCTTTTAATGGCTGAATCTTATTCCATTGTATGAATGTATGAGTGTGTGCATGGGTATCACATTTTCTTTATCCATTCATCTCTTGCTGGACATGGAGGTTGTTTTCATGTCTTGAATATTCTGAATGTGGAAATGAACATGAAAGTGCAGATATCTCTTTGAGATAGTGATTCTGTTTCTCTCGGATATACACCTAGAAGTAGGACTGCAAATCATATGGTTCTATTTTTAATTTTCTGAGGAAACATCATACTGTTTTCCATAGTGGCTACACCAATTTATATTCCCACCAGCAGTGTGCAAGTGTCCATTTTTCTCCACATCCTGGCCAACTCGCTTGTCTTTTTTTGGTGAGAGCTATTTGGACTGGTGTTAAGGTTGAAACTCTAATACTGTGGCCACCTGATGCAAAGAGCTGACTCATTTGAAAATACCATGATGCTGGGCACGATTGAAGGCAGGAGGAGAAGGGGACGACAGAGGATGAGATGGTTGGATGGCATCACCGACTCAATGGACATGAGTTTGGGTAGACTCCAGGAGTTGGTGATAGAGAGGGAGGCCTGGCATGCTGCAGTCCGTGGGGTCACAAAGAGTCAGATATGACTGAGCGACTGAACTGAACTGAACTGATTTTATTAATAACAGGTGTGAGGTAATAGCTCATTGTGGTTTGGATTTGCATTTCCCCAAGACCCACATTCTTGACCTTTACCATTAACTTACACCCTTGACCTTGATCTTTACATAAACTGCTACACAGTAAGTGCACCTAACATCCAAGAAGTGCAGGATAGACACACATAGTATTGAAAAGATATTTGTTTCAAATCTTTGAATATTTGTCCAAAATTGGTCAAGATGGTAAGTAATTGAATTTGGCTATAATATATCATTCCCAGATTATTTTTCAGTGTCTGACTAAGAATCAGGTAATCCTGGGAGTGAGGAGAGGGGGATAAAAGGAGAATGAAACTTGAATAAGAAATTGAATAAGAAATCTAATAGCTGGGGGCACTTATGAAGTCAATATGCTTTATGCCTGTGTTATCCTTTTAAAATTTAAATACTATACAATAAAATACAGAGCTCTTAAAATCTGAAATCTCATTTTAATGAGGAATTGGCTAAAATAGGGCAAGAGGGGAATTCCTAAGGGATGAAAATATAAAAACTTTGTTTTTTATAGTGGTTACTAGGGTGTAAACAGCTGATACAACTAATTAAAATGAGTGGGGAGAAGAATACTAAGTACTTCCTATGCTTTCAATGAATAAGCTAATACATGGAAACCATTCAAAATAATAACTAGGATACAGCAAGTACTCAGTAACATCCATTATGATTATTCTCCGTACGCTAGTATTGAGTAGCCTTCTGAGTGTGCAGAGGTGAGAAATTAAGCTTAAGAGAGGGATAAGGGGTCAGATCAAAGAGGCATGCATGGGTCAAATCAAGGAGGATATATTATAGTCAGATAGCAGCAGGGAATCTTTTGGTCAGGGTATTACATACACAGATTTTCTACCACATGGCATCACCCCAGCAATAGTGTGGAAGATAATTTGCAAAGTGATAAACAAACATAGAGTAAGCCATTCATAACCTCTTGAGTATTGCTTTCTTTATCTGTAAAATAAAGACAAGTGCCTAATATAGTTCACAAAGGAGGAATTAACAGAGAAAATAATGTAATGTATCAGAAAAGATATGAACAGATACAAAGTTCTTTTGAGAGCAAGGGTCAATATGTAGTATATGTAATGATATTGTGTTGTACCAGATTTGTTTACAGATTATGAGCAAGTAGCTCTGAAACAAAGGAAAATATTCAGTAGTAAGGAAGCCCATCCCTTCCCGTTTTCAGCTGCCTGCTGGTGCTATGGATGAAATATGATAATTACAAAACTGTGACTGTATTGGCATATTCTATGTACAAAATGAATAAAGGAAGAAAAAGAAAAGTCTACCCTGTGCAATCACTGATAGCTGGTATGCAGGTCATTCCAGAACTCTGCAGAACTGTGTAAACATTTGCATAAATAACTTTGAAGAGTCACTGTAGAAGGGAATCTTTCCCCAGAAGAGGCTCTGAAAATGCCCAGCAGGCCCCTTGCTATTGACTTTGCTGTCATTGTCTAGTTGCTCAGTTGTGTCTGACATCTTTGCAACCCCAGTGGGCTGAGGTCCACCAGGTTCCTCTGTCCGTGGAATTTCCCAGACAAGAATACTGGAGTAGGTTGCCGTGTCCTCCTCCAGGGGAATCTTCTCGATCCAGTCTAGGGACTGAACTCACATCTCCTGCATTGGCAGGCAGATTCTTTAACAGTGAGCCAGCAGGGAAGCCCTGCCACTGACTTGGGTGGCTCTTATTTCTTCCTAACAAGGTTTTGCTCTGGTGTTTCAGAGAAACAGTGAAAGCTCCTGTAGTTACCTCTTGAAGTTAAGTCAAGTATTAGTAACTGTAACCTCCGTCTTTATTTAATTAAACAAATGGAAAACTTGTCCATTACAGAATACATTATCTCTTGCCCATTAACAGAGGCTCTGTGGCTAAATTTTCCATGAAGAAAAAGAGATTTCTGACAATTCTCTTTTGGATTGAGTGCTCATTAACCTTTCACCCAAATTTAAATTAGGTAAACTGAGCAGTAAAAGCAAGAATATTGGGTATAGATTTCTGCTGTCCCACACAGTAGCTGAAGAACTGCATGGCTACCGAGTCCAGTTTTCTTGCCTGAGAAATCCCGTGAACAGAAGAGCCTGGCAGGCTACAGTCCATGCAATTGCAGAAGAGTCAGACACCACTGAGGACTAAACAACAGCAAAAACAAGACAGTAGCTAGTAGCTAAATATGCCAGGCTGGTACTTGAAATATGACTAGTCCAAGCTGAAATGTTTTTTAAGAATAAATACTAACTGAATTCTGTAACTTAGCATAAAACCTAGGATATGAAGTATTTCTATTTCAATGTTCATTATTTGTTGAACTAATATTTTAGATAATTAAATTATAATGCATTATTAAGATGACTTGTTTCTTTTTATTTCATTTACCTCAAAAGTAGCCACATATCTTAATGCATATACTAGAAAATTTTAAATTACACATGTATAATACATGTGTGATTTGTGTACTTCCATTGCATAGTCCTGTATGGACCTTCTATAATTGCATGAGATATAAAATCAAAAGTCACTACAAGGGATGCAAGCATGGTTCAACATCTGCAAAATCAATTTATGTGATTGACAAAATAGAGGATAAAAATCACATGATCATCTCAAAAGATGCAGAAAAGACATTTGACAAAATTCAGCATTCACTTATGACAAAAACTTTCAACAAATAGGTATGAAAAAAAGTGAAATCGCTCAGTCGTGTCTGACTCTTTGCGACCTCATGGACTGTAGCCTACCAGGCTCCTCCTTCCATGGGATTCTCCAGGCAAGAGTACTGAAGTGGGCTTCCATTTCCTTCTCCAGGGGATCTTCCTGACCCAGGGATCGAACTCAGGTCTCCTGCATTCCAGGCAGATTCTTTAACCTCTGAGCCAAGGCCATATAGAACAAGCCTGCAGTAATAACGGTGAAAAGCTTACAACTTCTTCTCTAAAATCAGGAAGAAGACAAGGATGCTCATTCTTGCAATTTTTATCCAACATATTATTGGAAGTCCTAACTAGAGCAACTGGGCAATGGGAGAAAAAGCAGCTAAATTGAAAAGGAAGAAGTAAAACTGTCATTATTTACAGAGCAACATGATATCATATATAGAAAACCCTACAGATGCCACCCAAGAATTTAGAGTAAATCAGTCACCAAGACTGCAGAATACCAAATCAACATAAATCTGTTGCATTTCTACACACTAATACTAAACTATCAGGAAAAAAAATTAAGAAAACAATTCCATTTACAATTGCATCAAAAATAATACAATACCTTGGGATAAATTTAAGCAATGAGGCAAAACCAGTATACTGAAAACTACAAAAAGAAAAAAAATGAATGACACAGAAATAAATGGAAATATTTTCCGTGTATCCATACCAGCCAAAGCACTCAACATAATCATATCAAAATTCCAATGGTGTTTTCACAGACAATTCCAAAATTCATATGAAATCACCAAAGAGTCTGAATAGCTAAGGCAATCTGAGAAAGAACAAAGATGGAGGGATCGATCATGGCCCCTGCTTTCAGACTCTATTACAAAGTTACAGAAACAAAATAGTATGGTAATGGAATAAAAAGATACAGATCAATGGAACAGAATAGAAAGCCCCAAAATAACCTCACAAATATGTTCAATTAATTCACACAAAGGAATCAGTAGTATACAAGGAGGAAAAGATAATGCAAATCAAAACAACAGTAAGATATAATCCCACACCTGTAAGAATGGCTATCATCAAAAAGACAAACACAGGTATTAGCAAGGATGTGGAAAATAGGGACATCCTATGCTCTGTTGGTGAGAATGTGAATTGGTACATCTATTAAAAATAGATCTACTGTAACATTCAGCAATTCTACCTCTGGGTATTTAACTAAGAAAAACAAAAACACTTTCTCAAAAAGATATATGTATCCCATGCTCATTTCATCAGTATTTAAGATAGTCAAGATATGGATACAAAATGCCCCTAAACAAATAAAATTATTTTTAAAATATGGCATATATATATATATATATATATATACCCAAACACATGATGGCATATTATTCAGCCATAAAAGGAATGAAATCTTGCCATATGAGACAACAGAGATGGACCTCAAGTCTTTATGTTAAGTGAAAAAAGTCAGAGAAAAACAAATACTCTATGATCTCTTATATGTGTGGAGTCTAAAAAGAAAAAAAATCCAACTTCAAAGATAGAACAGACTGGGGTGGGGATGGGCAAAATGGGTTAAAAAAAAATCAAAGGCACAAGCTTCCAGTTATAAAACAGTCACCAGATATAATGTTCAGCATGATGACCATATATAGTTATTATAATAAGACTGTGCTGCATATTTGAAAGTTACTAAGAGATAAGTCTTAAAGTTATCACAAGAAAAATAAATTTTATAATCATGTATGGTGATGGACATCTACTAGACTTATGGTGATCATCTCATAGTATACTTCTTATTGCTGTTCAGTTGCTCAGTCTTGTCCAGCTCTTTGCGACCACATGGACTGCAGTGCACCAGGCTTCCCTGTCCTTCACTATCTCCTGGAGTTTGCTCAGACTCAAGTCCTTTGAGTCAATGATGCCATCCAATCATCTCATCCTCTGTCACCTCCTTTTCCTCCTGTGCTTTCGCAGCATCAGGGTCTTTTCCAATGAGTCACTTCTTCACATCAGGTGGCCAAAGTATTGGAGTTTCAACAACAGTCCTTCCAATGAATATTCAGGGTTGATTTCCTTTAGGATTGACTGGTTTGGTCTCCCTGTTGTCATGAGACTCTTAAGAGTCTCCTTCAGCACCACATTTCGAAAGCATGTGTTATATCTTTTTACAGTTTGAATAGGCAAAACAATATGTCACTCAGTATATATAAATAGCAAGTCATTTCAGTGTACACATGAAACTGAAGTGTTTTGTGTCAATTATATCTTGATAAGAAGAAATAAAAATTATAAACAAAGAGAAAGTGTTTTCCTATGGCCCAAAAGGAAGGGTACAATTTGGAATGAATGGTCATTTTTTTTTAAGTTGAAGTTTGTCCTACTTTTTCATGGAGAGTGTTGACACAGTGCACATTTGTCAAAGTATATTCTGCTACAGAGTCAGCAGTTTGGGGCTTGAATCATTAGCTGCTTCCTCTGTCAAACAAAAGTATGAGAAAAAAGAAAAAAGGATATACATGGATTATGTCAGGCTAGTGTAGGATGAGGCAAGGGCAAACTAGAAGAAAAGAGCTAGATAGAGCCAAGGACACTGGCAGGAAGATTCTGGCAGGTGGCCTGGTTGCTAATAAAATTCTGAATTTAGGGATATCAGCCAGAGATTGAAACTGATGGGAGCAGCATATCTAATGAGCAACAGTCCAAAGGGCAGAGAGTACTGTAGCTTTTACTGCTCAGGATATATGAAACATGAACACTCATTCTTGAGCAGAAGCTCCTTACTTTAGGTCCATTTCATTTTCCCTATACCAAGTGGGTAATTTTTATACATAAAACTCAGATCATACCATGCAAATAAGCTGGTACTTTGATTTTTTTCAGTGAATATTATACCCTGAACATTTTCATATGACATTAAATTGCCTTTGAACTGCTATTGGAATGGGCTCTACAATAGTTTATATAACTATTTATTATTATTACTGGGCATTTGTATTTTTTCTAACATTTACTACTGCAGAAAATATTACTGTGACCAACAATTGTGAGCCTCCATCGCCTTTTGTAAAACGTTAACAAGTACCACTTTTTGTGGTACTACTTTTTGTACAGTAAATAAGACAGTTCATGTTGCAGAGGGCATAGCATATAGTAGAAATTTCATGAAGTTAAATTTTTTCTCCTTCCTTATAGGAAGGAGAGAGCTAGAGGGACTTTAAGGAAGCTTTTAATTGACCCTAACTCTGGATAACAACAGCGTATTTGAGGTGGTCTCTGAAGAATCAGCAACCTCTCCTAGTGACTGGCCATAAGGTTTCAAGGCTTTCTGCATGGCCATATACATGTTTTCTCTCTACAAATAACTTGGGTTCTTCTATTTCTCTTTTTAAAAAATTTACAGTACACTGATTAAGAATATAAATGCCAAAGTCATGTTACTTGGGCTCAAATTTCAATTCCACCATTTAGTAACTATAGGATAGCAGTCACATCTGAAGGAGAATAAGGGCTAACAAGTGCTCAATCAATGTTTGCCCAAAAGATAAATAAGTATAATATTATCTGTTCAGTTGCTCAGTTGTGTCTCACTCTTTGTGACCCCATGGACTGTAGTACGCCAGGCTTCCCCGTCCATCACCAACTCCTGGAGCTTGCTCAAACTCATGTCCATTGAGTCAGTGATGCCATCCAACTATCTCATCCTCTACCTTCCCTGTTTCTTCCTGCCGTCAATATTTCCCAGCATCAGGGTCTTTTCCAAAGAGTTAGTTCTTCACATCAGGTGGCCAAAGTACTGCAGTTTCAGCTTTATCATCAGTCCTTCCAATGAATATTCAATTTATAATATTATACAGGGGATTAAGGCTAAGTTTTATGAGCTAGACTATGGCCTAGCTCATTAACTGGCCAGGATTATTGCAACAATCCCTCATAAACCTAGGCTGATTTGTGGGATTAAATAAGACATTTAGTCTTAGCATAGGCCTTACATACAGTGCTCATTATCAGCTAGTTAAGAAGGTGATAATATTATAATATGGAAAACACACTCATTTATACTAACAGATGATTATGGAGTGAATAATACATCTAAGGCAATGAACAGTTACTATAGGAGGAATGGAACGGAGTCTCTGCTATTCAGACACAAACAGTATATTTGGGGAAAAGGTTTTGGGGTTCTTTAGGAAAAGAAATTCCTAAGAATTAAATTGATCATTTCAAACTAAGCAAATCTTTGCTACAGTCCTGACATTGAGTCACACTTTAAGAGATTTCATTATGACAATCAAAAGGGACTTCAAATTAATTTAAACCCAATTTGTAGTCTCCTGGCAAATATAAACATGAGTTATTGAAACCACTCAGAAAATTTATTTTTTCTGAATAGCTCTCAAACTTAAGTTTGCATACTTATTGTGGAATATCCTCAATGTATTCTCTTTTCCTTTATTTCAGTTAATTCTGGGGCAAAAAAATCTCTTTTTAGCACCAAATGAGCAGGCTCATATGTTGTCTCCCTACCTCCTTCAATCTTTGGCACAGCTATTTGTCATTCACATCAACTTAGGCTCCTGGCTTTTTTTCTTAACTCCCAAATACTGCACTATTTAAAAAAAAAAAAAAAAATCCAGGATCTGACATAGGAATCATGAATTGCTCTGTTGAAGAAGAAATCAGAGAGGGGAACTTAGTCACTCAGTAAAGTCTGACTTGCTGCAATCCCATGGACTGTCACCCTCCAGGCTCCTCTGTCCATAGGGCTTCTCCAGGCAAGAATACTCGAGTGGGTTGCCAAGATCTCCTCCAGGGGAGCTTCCCAATTCATGGATCAAACTCAGGTTTCCCACATCGCACATGTATTCCTTACTGTCTGAGCCACCAGAGAAGCTCATATAAAGGGGAGAAAGGATTTCAAACAATTATAAATTAATAAGTGAAAATATAAAAAAAATGATACATATGATAATAGTTACAAAAAATTTCCTACATGCTGAGACTGTGTGCAGGTAGCCAGTATTCTTTGAGTATGGAGCAGGGGTGGAAAAGGCATGAGAGTGAGGTTAATCATTCACTCAAAAAAACCCAAAATATATGTCTGTCATATATCAGCATCTCTGTTTCAGCATGAACCTCTCTGTGATACTGTTTGTCCACGTCAATGTGTGCCAAAAGTTATACCTACACATGTGTTTCCTTGTGGGTGTACATGTATCTCTATTGTCTGAATCTCTTGTAATACATTTGTGTGCGTGTGTATCTCAGTGTGGCTATATCTCTGGGCTTATTTGACAATGAAAAGAATCAAGAAACTTCAATTGGGCCCAATGACACTTCTAAATTACTCTAGATTATCATCAAGCTCTCTGGAAAAGGCAAACCAGTGGCTCTTAATCTTGGCTGGAAAAAAAAAATCACCTGGGAGCTTAAAAATTACTATATCTAAGATATTATATTTAAATATTTTGAAATACTAGGAAATGTTAGGAATTAGGGCCCTGGACATCATCATTGCTTAAAAAGCTTCCTGGGTCATTCTAACATTCATCTGGAATTCACTGCCAAGGCAATTAAAAAGCCAGACATCTGCTGTTTTCATTGGAAAACATGAAACTTGACTCATTTCTGTGGGGCTTTAATTTCAGAGGATAACTTAGAGTAATTAATATACCTGGTTTAGCAAGAGGTTTGACTCTCTTCCTGCTCAAGAGGAAGATGATCCATCAAAGGAGCCTATAAATCAACAGCCTCCAGATTAACTCAAGGAAACAGAGGAGAAAGTCCCCTCCCACCTAAGCTTCCTTCATTTCAGCTAACACATGTCTCCCTTTCATTTATAGGATGTCTAATTTAAGAAACTATAGCCCTGCTTTAAAGTCCATATAAATGCTTACATCTACTGTATGTGTTTGACAAACAGTATATATGGGTATAATAAATAAATACTTCATAAAATTCAAATGTGTTTCCAAGCATTCTTTGCAGAGAAACAAAAAGAGGAAGATAGGAAACAAGACAAAACTGCTAACCCTGCAGAGTTAAAATCCAAGAGAACAGAAGGAAATCTCAGATACTTAAAGTGTGGGATTCAAGGCTCCAGTCCATAACACAGCTTTGTGAACATTAGAGAACTGCTTTGCCTTTTTCGAGTTTCGGCTTCTGCCAGCCTAACAAGAAGAGTGTTGCTGGCAGTGGGCCTCCTGCTAGATGGCAAGATCAGCAGGTCAGGCTGTCTGGGTGCCCATGTGACACTGCTTCAGTCCCAAAATCTGGCTCATACCTTCAAAGAACACTAAGAAGTCTGGGGACTTAGATTCTGTCACGTTTATTAGGTATTAAAAACAGTAGGTTTTAAAAATGCTTCTTGGTATTAAGCTCCTTCCATGTCCCTGATACATGTCTATCAAGTACTGATATAATTGAATAAATGTGTTGATGTTCAATGACAAGTTGGATCTAAGAAGGCAACTTGGATAATAGATCTGTCACAACAGATAAGAAGCCAAAGAGCCAAGGAGAAAGCTTTGTTTCTTAATCTGTCAGCAAGGGAACATTCCTTGGAACAAAGCAGTTTTGGAAAATCACTAAGAGATTAGAGGTAGCAAACACAGATCTGTGATAATTAGCATCACTTGCTGATATTTAACCCACCAGGGAAGAAACTAAAATTAAAATAAACCCAAACTTAATACTATTATTCTTTCGGGTATTCCCATTCAGTGATTAATATAATTACATTATATTAATTATATTTATTTCTCAGAATCTCAAGCCCTGCATGTTCCTGGTTCATCTTATCACTAGAAAAATCTAAGTAAGATCTTTGGAAGGTGGAATAAAGCAGCGGTCATTTACACTCTCAGAAGGTCAGTATAGGTCAGGACATGTTGCAGGCTATATACAGTTTTGCAGATGTTCTGGTTCATCTTGTTGCTGTAGGTAACAGTCATACTAGTTGGTCCGGATATATGGAATCTCTTGCTTTACTATTTCTAAACCCTGGGCTAAGTCCTAGGGTGGGTATATAGCAAGAACTCAAGCTTCTTTTGAATATCAAGTGTGGCAGTAAATTTGGAGGCTTGAAAATGGAGAGGCTAACACATGGTCCAGTGAGAGAGAGAGATTCAGTTTCCTGCTCTTTCCTCACATGATCCAGTTGAATGTTTACTTCATTTCAAACATATCTGTCAATCCAAACAACTTGCCCCATATCTTTCATAGGATATAACTAGAGTTAGAAGGAACAGACAAATTGAGACCATTTTACCAGCTTCCAAAATTCTATGTGACCAAATTGTTATAGTAACACATTGTATTATATCATCCCTGATGGTTCCCTTTCTCTGAACTCTGGAGTTGATACTGGAAACAGTTTCAGAGGAAAAGGACTTTAAGGACAGCTTCTCAGAATTAATTATGGATGATATGAAAGTTATTCCCTGATATGATTAAATGTAGAGGCTTTAACTTAATCTGCTCTTGGTCGTAAATGAAATAGCATTGGTCTATGACACGCAGTGGCCAAGAAACTAATTAAATGATCATCTATTAATGATTGTAATCAAATACCTATAGAAACAGATGCTGTCATAAAACATTTTAGTGAAAATAAAGAGTAATTATGGTTGATTTGTTACTTTCAATTCACTGGAAATCTCAGAATAACATTATGAACTCAGGGCTTTAAATTTCCAGGTCAAGAGCAGTTTTAGAGACTCAGAAGTTTCTGTGATTGCCCCCAAATAAAACTTATCATCTATAGCTACAGGATTGAGAGTTCTGAAAACCAAATTCAAAGTCTAATCATGCAGATGGCTAAATGACAACATGTTGAATTTCCAAATTTGTGATGTTTTTTATGTCAAAGTTAAGGTGTCCACTGAGGAGGAAGGGGACCCTGGAATTTAGGATGAGGATACTTGGGAAGAGTCTGATGAAGCAGGTGCATTTGACTTATAAATTCAAAGCAGATCTTCCTCTTCTGAGCACAATACTATTACCATTGCCTAACAAATTTAAAAACTCTTCTATGAAGTAGGTATAGTACAAGGAAATTATTATTCAGTGCATTATCACCCCTATACACATCACCCCTATTGCTTTAAGACCTATAACAAGACCTATCTCGGCAGACTGTGAGGGTGAGGTTCAAAGTATGACCTCTGAGAAGCTGCAATATATATCAAATGAACTTCATTACTTAGAAAATTTATATGTAAAATGCCCAGGAAATGTGTGTGAAAATAAATTCTAAAGATGTTGGATTACGAATAAAGAAATATTATGTTGGAAAAGGATAAACCTGGGCTCATAAAACCAATATTTAGATTTAATATGTTGCTCAAATGCTTTGAGGAATGTTTTTAATAGTTTTCTTCAATAGTTGAATGAAATTTCACCTCTATAATGGCCTATATTAAAGAAATTTGAAATGTCATACCCATTTCAGTGTACTACAGAGAAAGTTATTTAAAAGCTTATCAAGAAGCTTTGTGTTAAGCTCAGAGTTGTAAAGACCCTGAAGTAAGGATTCCTATTCTTTTAATGAGAAAGTTATGAAAATGGAAGAAAAATACTCTTATTTATCTCATCAGATAATTGAGGTTTTAGGGTAAATTATCATTCTAAAATCTGTAAAGACAGATACATCTAGGGAGACAGAGGATCCAAGAGTTGCCTGTCTGGATTCTGGGCACATTTAGGTGCACAAAAATAAAAAATACTGATAAGTGGTTACCGCCCAAGTGTAGAGAAGGCAATGGAACCCCACTCTAGTACCCTTGCCTAGAAAATCCCATGGATGGAGGAGCCTTATAGGCTGCAGTCCATGGGGTCGCTAAGAGTCGGACACGACTGAGCGACTTCACTTTCACTTTTCACTTTCAAGCATTGGAGAAGGAAATGGCAACCCACTCCAGTGTTCTTGCCTGGAGAATCCCAGGGACGGGGGAGCCTGGTGGGCTACCATCTATGGGGTCCCACAGAGTCGGACACAACCGAAGTGACTTAGCAGCAGCAGCCCAAGTGTGTGCTAGTGTAAGAAGAAAGAACTGGGAGCTGCAGTCAAGGGAGGCCTCCACAATTTCACAAGCTTTATTCCAAAAACTCCACCAGCCTCTCACAGTGAGAAATGGGCAAATCTGAAGACAGCCTTTCCCATGACTGCAGCTGGGTAAAGAGAGGAAAAGAATAACCATTGTGAAATCTGACTGACACTTTCTACAGAGCACATTCTTTATCTCAGGAAGGAAATCTGCAGAAGGCGAGAGTGAAGTCCCATCCCATTTAAAGGAATAGAATGTGGCTATGCACTGCTCCAGCCCTAGTTCAGCCTCCCTGTTTACATAAGAAAAAAAATGATATAAAAGTAATAATCTACAGGGGAGAAAGGTTTAGAACACAGACAGGATACTGGAGACATACTGTAGATAAAAAGGGATTAAGAAGCATGGGTGTGGGGGTGAGGGGAGAGTTATTTTCCTAGAGAATAAATAGAAACACAGTGAATGCCACATCTTTCATACAGAGACTTGATATTCATTCAAAATAACTGAGAATTATTCAGAAGATTAGAAAACTCTCCCCACTTCTCCTTACTCTATCATCAGGTTAATAAGCCTACTGTAAAAATAATAGTGGATTACAGCTGGGAGAGATTACAGCTGGGGGAGTGGATTATAGCTGGGAAACACAGCCTCCCCAAAGAGAAGCACAAAGAGAAGCTTCAAAGCCAAGAGGAGAAACAGAATAAGGTCATTAATGAAATTTCAAGCTTTTGGCACCCATAAGTACAACAAATATAATGCACAGACCAACTTTTGGCCCAGGTGAAAAACTCTCACACTAAATGCCAGTTTGCTTCAGCATCTATTTCTCTATAAAACAACAATAAACTACAAGACTGGTTGAAAGGCAAGAAGAAAAAGAAAGCCATAAGTAGAAAAGCATTAATCAGAACCAGAATCAGATATAAAGTAGAATTTTTTAAATAAATATGATTAGTACATTAAAGGCTCTAATGTAAAATATAAACAACATGCAAGGTTAGATGAGTAACATGAACAGAGAGATGGCAAATATAACAAAGAATCACAGGAAACATGGGAAATCAGTGACGCAGTAACAGAAATGGAGAATATCATGCCAGGGTTCATCAGCAGTTTCCAGTAATAATGGCTAAACATTTTCTAAAATTAGTGATGGGCAGTAAACCCAAGAAGCTCAGAAAATGCTAAGATGAACACAAAGACAAAGTAAACTAAAAACAAAATACAAAACACTAGGCACATAGCATACAAATTATAGGAAAAAAGACAAAATCTTGAAGGTAGCCATGTGGATGAATCATTACCTGCAGAGAAACAAAGAGAACAGTTACAGCCAACTTTTAAGTAGAGGTCATACAACAAAAAGAACAAGAGATTCAAAGTCTGATGTGCTTACAGAAAAACAAACAATAATAAAAGTCAAATCAGAATGCCAGGCAAAAATTCTTAATCCAAAGAAATATTCCTTCAAAGGTGAAGAGAAATATAGATTTTCCCAAAGTCCTATCATATAGAAACATCAAGTTCATCGGTTAGAAGAAAACTGATCAACATGAGAATCTTGAAGAACATTCAGAAAATAAAGAATGAAGTCAAATATAACCTTTAATGCTTCCTATTATTAATTCGCATCAAAGACAAATATTTAAAGAGATAATATTAGCAGCATATAGGTTGTTTAAAATAGACATAAAACTGAAATGAATAACAATGTCACAAAGCAAAGGATGGAGGAATTGAAAATATTCTGCTATATGGTATCTTCACTACACATGAGACAACATAGTATTATTTGAAAGTGGTTTTAGATTAATTTTAAAAGTTTATTGTAAACATGAGAACAAGTACTAAAAAGTTTAACAAGAAGTATAAATGATCAGCCGATATAGCAGATAAAATTAATTTTTAAAGTTTATTTAACTATGACACACCCATTAGAATGCCTAGCTATAAAGTATTAATTGAGCAAGAGGATGCAGAGCAATAATACCTCCTTTTCATTCCTAGTGAAAATTCAAAAGAATATAGCTGCTTTGGAAGACAGAGAGCAGTTTCTTACAAAACTAAGACTAATCTTATACATGCCAGTGATGGTACTCATAGATATTTACTTAACTGACTTCAAAAAGCTATGCCCACATGCAAATGTTTACAAGTTCTTTATTCATAATTGCCAAAATAGGCATCAACCAAATGTGTCAGTAATCAAATGGACAAACAATGATATTCCCATATAATGGAATGTTAGTTAGTGGTTAAAAACTAACCCTTTATTAATAAATCCATTATTAAATAAATAATTTATGAGGAATTAGTCCTGGGTGTTCATTGGAAGGATTCATGTTGAAGCTGAGACTCCAATACTTTGGCCACCTCATGCGAAGAGTTGACTCATTGGAAAAGACCCTAATGCTGGGAGGGATTGGGGGCAGGAAGAGAAGGGGATGACAGAGGATAAGATGGCTGGATGGCATCACCAACTTGATGAACATGGGTTTGGGTAGACTTCAGGAGTTGGTGATGGACAGGGAGGCCTGGTGTGCTGTGATTCATGGGGTCACAAGGAGTCGGGCATGACTGAGTGACTGAACTGAACTGATTCTTCTCCTATGCAGAAGAATCTAGAAGGGAGGAAGAGACATTTCATTTTCACCCCACCCTCAAGGAGGTGGATCATAACACTGTTCTTCCTACATGTAGGCTGTGCATACTGACTTCTTTTCCAAAGCACAGGAAGAAAATTGGAAGCAAAAAAAGTATTACAGTAGAGAAACCTGATAACACTATGTAAGCTGGGTGATAAGACAAACATTAGCTGTGATAAGTCAGGTTAATTAGTATGTCTTCTTTAAATGATCTTACAAAAATGATACTTTGTCTGAAAGATCTTCCTCTACAAAACCCATAACTCTAGTCTAAGCATGAGACAAACTCATGAGGAACACAAGGAATCATGATGACAAAATGAAATATGGTACCCTGTATGAGATTCTTAAGAAAAAAAGGTTAAAAATGAAAGAAATCTTTATTCATGAATGCTTTAGATAAAATAAGTGAAGATATGAAAAGGAGAAAGAAGAAATAAAGAATAAATACAGCAAACAGAAAAGAGCAAGACAGTCCATTTTAATGCATGTATATCAGTAATCAATTTAAATGGTTTATACTCACCAGATTTAAGGGAGATTTTCCAGATTAAAAACATAAATAAAACTCCTTATATATAAAGCCTTAGCTAATCTAAAAGTGAAGGGATGGAAAAAGATATTTCATGCCAATGGTAATCAAAAGAAAGCTGGAGTTCAGTTCAGTTCAGGCGCTCAGTCGTGTCTGACTCTTTGCAACCCCATGAATCGCAGCACACCATGTCTCTCTGTCCATCACCAACTCCCAGAGTTCAGTCAGACTCACATCCATCAAGTCAGTGATGACATCCAGCATTCTCATCCTCAGTCATCCCCTTCTCCTCCTGCTCCCAATCCCTCCCAGCATCAGAGTCTTTTCCAATGAGTCAACTCTTCGCATGAGATGGCCAAAGTACTGGAGTTTCAGCTTCAGCATCATTCCTGCCAAAGAAATCCCAGGGTTGATCTCCTTCAGGATGGACTGGTTGGATCTCCTTGCAATCCAAGGGACTCTCAAGAGTCTTCTCCAATGCCACAGTTCAAAAGCATCAATTCTTCGGCACTCAAGCTTCTTCACAGTCCAACTCTCACATCCATACACGACCACAGGAAAAACCACAGCCTTGACTAGATGGACCTTAGTTGGCAAAGTAATGTCTCTGCTTCTGAATATACTATCTAGGTTGGTGATAACTTTTCTTCCAAGGAGTAAGCATCTTTTAATTTCATGGCTGAAATCACCATCTGCAGTGATTTTGGAGCCCCCCAAAATAAAGTCTGACACTGTTTCCACTGTTTCCCCATCTATTTCCCATGAAGTGATGGGACCAGAGGCCATGATCTTCATTTTCTGAATGTTGAGCTTTAAGCCAACTTTTTCACTCTCCCCTTTCACTTTCATCAAGAGGCTTTTTAATTCCTCTTCACTTTCTGCCATAAGGGTGGTGTCATCTGCATATCTGTGGTTATTGATATTTCTCCCGGCAATCTTGATTCCAGCTTGTGTTTCTTCCAGTCCAGCGTTTCTCATGATGTACTCTGCATAGAAGTTAAATAAGCAGGGTGACAATGTACAGCCTTGACATACTCCTTTTCCTGTTTGGAACCAGTCTGTTGTCCCATGTCCAGTTCTAACTGCTTCTTCCTGANTAGCATGTGAGATGAGTGCAATTGTGCGGTAGTTTGAGCATTCTTTGGCATTGCCTTTCTTTGGGATTGGAATGAAAACTGACCTTTTCCAGTCCTGTGGCCACTGCTGAGTTTTCCAAATTTGCTGGCATGTTGAATGCAGCACTTTCACAGCATCATCTTTCAGGATTTGAAACAGCTCAACTGGAATTCCATCACCTCCACTAGCTTTGTTCATAGTGATGCTTTCCAAGGCCCGCTTGACTTCACATTCCAGGATGTATAGCTCTAGATTAGTGATCACACCATCATGACTATCTGGGTTGTTAAGATCTTTTTGTACAGTTCTTCTGTGTATTCTTGCCACCTCTTCTTAATATCTTCTGCTTCTGTTAGGTCCATACAATTTCTGTCCTTTATCGAGCTCATCTTTGCATGAAATGTTCTCTTGGTATCTCCAATTTTCTTGAAGAGATCTCTAGTCTTTCCCATTCTGTTCTTTTCCTCTATTTCTTTGCATTGATCGCTGGAGTACCTCTATTAATTTCAGATACTAGCCATTTTCTATGGAAGAAGTAATATGCCTCAGTATGAGAACCGGGAACTCAGAAGGCAGAGCTAAGAGTTTTGGCACATAATTCTTTGTAGTAGAAGTGTTAGTCACTCAGTTGTGTATGACTCCTTGAGACCCCATGACTGCCGCCTGCTAGGCTCCTCTGTCTGTGGAATTCTCTGAGCAAGAATACTGAAGTGGGTTGCCATTTCCTTCTCCAGGGGATCTTCCCAACCTAAGGATTAAACCTGGGTCTGCTGCATTGCAGGTGGATTCTTTTACCAGTAGAAGTTAATCTTTATTAAGGAACTGCCAACATATGCTCTGTTGGATTTCAAAATTGCTATTATCTAATGGCTCCTTGTCCTCCCATATTTTCCTTTTTTTTTTTTGTATGAAAAGGCCTATGGTGATTAGCTTTTATCTGCTTCACACTGTGTGTATTGCCTGTGTGAGGGAATGTAGCTTCTTTGTTTCACAATTCTCCAGATGTGAAGGAGCCATGTTCAGGAACTGTAGCTGATAAGCAATTTCTACACCAGGATTTGACTTAGATGATGAAATCATGGATTTTTCAGTGATGCTAGACTGAGATGAGGAGTTTGGAGGCTTTGAGATGTAGTGAGTGCACTTTTCATGATGGGAGATTGTATATCTCTTAGGCCAGACGGTAGACTGAGAGTCAGTCTATAGATTGTTGTTCAGTAACAAAGTCGTGTCTGACTTTTGGTAAACTCAAGGACTATAGCACATAGAACTATAGCACATCAGGCTTCCCTGTTTTTCCCTGTCTCCTGGAGTTTGCTCAAATTCACGTCCATTGAGTCAGTGATGCTATCTATCTCATTCTCTGCCACCATGTTTATTTTTCTGTTTTCCATCTTTCCCAGCATCAGGGTCTTTTCCAATGAGTAGGCTCTTTGCATCAGATGGTTGAAGTATTAGAGCTTCAGTAACCAACCTTCTAATGAATATTCAGTGTTGATTTCCTTTAGGATTGACTGGACTGATCTCCTCTGCTATCCAAGGGACTCAAGAGTCTTCTCCAGCATCATAGTTCACAAGCATCAATTGTTCAGCATTCGGTCGATGTTTAGTCCCTAAGTCTTGTCTAACTCTTCTGTGACCCCACAGCCTGCCGGGCTCCTCTGTTCATGGGACTTCCCAGGCCAGAATATTGGAATGGGTTGCCATTTCTTTCTCCAAGGGAACTTCCTGATCCAGGGACTGAACTCATGACTCCTGCATTGGCAGGCAGACTCTTCATGCTGAGCCACCAGCTGAGCCCAGCCTAAAAAATAGCTTCTAATTATCCTCATCTCCTGAAATTCATGCTCCCTAGCACTTAATTTGGACTGATGGTATACCCATTATAAGTAGGTGGATATGAAGGTATACGGTTTTTGAGTCTAAGTCAAGAAAGCCACTGCACCTTCTGCCTTGGCCCTTTGTGTTGCCTCTTATAGGCGAAGCTAGCTGCTATGGACACTCCAGCAGCCCCAAGGAGAAGCTCACATGGAGAGAAACTAATCTATCAGCACAAACTTGCCAGCCATGTAAGTGAGCCACATTAACATCGGACTGAAGTCATGCTGAGTGCCAAGGAATTGATACTTTTGAACTGTGCTGTTGGAGAAGACTCTTGAGAGTCCCTTGGACAGCTAGGAGATCCAACCAATCCATTCTAACGGAAATCAGTCCTGAATATTTGTTAGAAGGGCTGATGCTGAAGCTCCAATATTTTGGCCACTTGATGCATAGAACTGACTCATTGGAAAAGACCCTGATGCTGGGAAAGATTGAAGGCAGGAGGAGAAGGGGATGACAGAAGATGAGATGGTTGGATGGCATCACCGACTCAATGGCCATTAGTTTGAGCAAGCTCTGGGCTTTGGTGATAGACAGGGAAGCCTGGCGTACTGCAGTCCATGGGGTCACAAAGAACTGGACACAGCTGAGCAACTGACCTGAACCGAAGTCTCATGAGACACCTTGGACCTGAAACACCAGACAGGGTGCCTCAAAAATTCCTGACCCCAAAAAACTGAGGGGAAAAATTGAATGATCATTGCTCAAAGTTACTCAATTTTTAAGTGATCTGTGAAGCAAAAGTATATAACCAATTTGGACAGATAAAAATTCTAACTAATATTTCTTGAATCATCAATATGTACTCAACACATTGTTTTCATGTTACTAGGCTTTATATTATTGTCACATTTTATTTTCTTGTCTACCGAATTAAGTAGCTATAAATTCCACAAATTTCCCAGCTGAGAATAAAACTGAGATTGAAGGAGTAAAATAAGTACCTAGGCCCACAGAACTAGCAAGTAAATGAGCCAGGATTCTCACCTAGGTTATATGATTTCAGAACCCACATGATTATCCAGGGTAGAGTTTAGCTGTTCAACGACAGGAAAGTTAGGTATTATCACTGGTGCCAGAGCAATTGATAAATGTGGAGACTCATAGACAAGGGTCACCTGGAAATTTTACAAACAATTTATTTTGTATTCTATAGACTATGCTGCTTAGGAACAACACGAAAAGTCTTCTGATCCCACAAGTTTAAGTAGTAACTTCATGGTGAAGATGTGGGATTGCATTGCTTACTGTTTTAAGTCATGAAAGATGATGTCTAACAAAATTTTAGAAGGGAAGTAGCCCTAGATACTGTCAGGCTAGGCTTTCCATTTGATAGTTGAGGAAGCTGGTGCCAAGAAACACGGAATCATGCATTGAGTCACTTAGCAACTCAGAGTCAGAACTAGAATGAGGCCTACATATTCTTCATCTACTGCTTATTTCCCCATGCCATGCTATTTTGTATTCCTTTGGAAGATTTGAGCAGACAGAGTGAGACATATTTCTTGACCTCAGTATTATTTGGCCATTACACTCCCAAGAGAGTCTGATTAACCACAATATTTTTTTTTTTCAGTAAAAGTAAAAACTTCTGTGAGAACCAAAAAAGATTCTCCCTTTCTCTAGACCCTACCATGTATAATATGGAGGAAATGCTCACACGCATGCACATGCAGGATTCTGCAGGAATGCTCTGTGATGGGGGTCATCACTGTTTGGGTGAAAGGGCCCTGTTGGAAAATTGAGATAAGCCAGGTACCCTTGAACTGTGATGCGTTCTGATCTCTTCCTAAGAGTGTGAAGGAAAAACAAATCAAACAAAGCATTTTCATATTTAGGAATGCCAGGCAGTTTGAAACAATGAAACATTATTTCTTGCAATATCTGTACCTTTAAATTGCGTTACCACTGTATCTAGTACAGCAAACTATGAAAGTGGCCTTGCTACCAAGGGGAGTCATTAGCCTTCTATCTGACCAACATTCCCAGTTATCTGTTACATACCACCTGTCCCCCTTTACTTATCTCTACTTATTGCTACCTGCCTTCCAAAAGTCACTTACTTAAAGATATTCAGCTTTGTGAAGCAACAATGCAAGATCTCCAGACTCTGGAGATGAAGGGAAGTAAATGCCCACTTAAATCTTGGCTAAGCTTAAGGGAGCTAATCAGAAAGTGACCATTAGAGAAATGTTATCAAGATTAAATCCTCTATGAAGCAGTCAAATAGAAAAAGAAAATCAGGGCAGGAAGGCAAGGCCTAAAAAGGGGAAAAGTCACCTTGAAGATTCTTCTACTCTAAGTTCAACACTTTCTTTAGATACAGCATGTGTGTGCGGTGCCTTTCCTCCAACTGGAATTGTTGAACTCTCAGAACTGAAAATGACCCAGGCGCTGTTTATTTCAGTGTCCCCTCTTGAATCCCCTTCCTCTTACAATGCCACAAGCTGTTCAGCATCACTTTAAAGAAATCCAGGGATGCTGCACTTTTCATTTTGCTCAGTAGCCCACCCCTTTCTTGCATGCCTGTATCATACATTCTTGCTTCCTGACCAGAAAGTCAGTGGAATTCTCAACTGTAAACAAATATATGGAAATGTCATTTTCTTCAGAGAAGTATAAAGTTAAAAAGGCTTCCCCCAACCCCGGCGAATAGATCATATTAGGAAATTAGGGAATGTGCTTTAGTTAGTCTGGGCTGCCAAAAAAATTGTCATGGACTGGCCCCGCCGTTGAAATCATTCTGCATCCAACACTGGCCCTTGGTTGGGGTGGTCACCAAATTACCTTTAGGATCAGTCTTTTATTCTCTTAGCAAACAGATACTGACTTCTTTTTAGAGGGCTGACTAAGATCCTTATCAAGTTTAGCCACATCTTTAGTGCACTATCTGAAACAGGCTCACTTTCTTTTTAATCCAATAGAGAGAGTTTGAGAGTAATCCAGAATTTTACCTCTGCTTCCCTTTGGATTAACAATGCATCCTTAAATCATTTCTCTCTTCTCACATTTCACTAAAGCATTCAGAAGGAAGGAACTAGGCTGCTCCTTCAATGTTTTACTTAGAAATTTCCTCATTCAAATACCATTTTCATCACTCACTTTCCACAAAATACCAAGACACAAACACAATTCAGCCAAACTCTTTGCCACTTCATAACAAGGACTGCCTTTCCTCCAGCTGTCAATACTATGTTCCTCATTTCCATTTAGATCTCATTTGAATGGCCTTTGCTGCCCACATATCTACCAACTTTCTGTTCATGAACACTTAGATTTTCTCTAAGAAAATGGAGGCTTTCACTACAGCTTGCTTATTTTCTTTCTGGGCTCTCATCAGAATCACCCTTAACTGTCCCTTCACAGCAATGAAAACTTTTTCTAGCATGCATCTCAAAATTCTTCCAGCCTCTACCCATTTCACATTTCTACAGCCGCTTCCACATTTCAGGTGTTTATTACAGCAGCACTTCCACTTCTCAGTATCCGTTTTCTTTCTTAGTCTGCTTAGGATGCTCAAACAGAATGCCATAGACTGGGTAACTTGCAGACATAAATTTATTTCTCACAGTCCTGAAAGCTAGGAAGTCCAAGATCAAAGTGCTACCAGATTCAGTCTCTGGTATGATCCCACTTTCTGGTTCACAACCAGTACCTTCTAGTTGTAACCTCAAATGAAAGAAGGGGTGAGAGAGCTCTCTTGGGCCTCTTTTACTGGAACATTAATTCCACTCAGGAGGGGTCCACCCTCATGACCTAATCATCTCTGAAAGTCCCTGCTTCCTGACCTTGGAGGATAGGTTTTGACATGAATTTTGGGGATGTAAGACACAATGAACCAGACCATAGCACGCATGTTTTAATTCAAAGTTGAAAATCAATATTTTAGGTTACGCTATTGAAAGATTAGTAAATCATACCCTCCTGAAAGAAAGTAGACAAGATACTGCTTGAATATCTAATACTTGTCAAGTAAGGATCTAATAATATCGAGGATGTTTTAATTCACTGGTAATAGTGCTGTTTATCAAGTTGTGTTTGCCTTACACTTACCTTTTTCTAGACTAAACAACATGTAAATCGGGCAGCAATGAGCAAGCAGTCTCACATTTATCCACATAAAAGGGCCTCTGACAAAAATACATGAGTTTTAGCAAAGGCGAAATCAAGTTGCTGGTATCTTGAATTGTTACAAAAAAGGAAATAAATAGCATTTGGTGAGATTTGGAGGGATTGTAAAAAGTGGAGATGGCAATTGACGTTATGTTGTTTCAACTGCAGCTTTCAATGAAAAGACTTAAAGCAGGACTATTGCATAAAACCTAACTCAGCCAAGAGTGTTCAAAGGGGAAAAGGAAAAACATGATATTCCAGAGTCTGTATATCGATTTATGCTTTTTATGTCTTCTTTTACCCTCCCTCTTCTTGCTTTTACTGAACTTCCACCAAGCACTATCCTGGAACATGAAACATCTAGCTAAACAGGAGTATAAAACTTCCAAGTGGGTATCATGATGTCCTAGGGATCAGTAATATCAATCCTCACTCTCATGATTGACATATATATATATATAAATGGACTGAAAATATATTTTTTCTAGATATCTAAATGCCACTTAAATTACTAATAAGTTGCTTTATTATTTATTCTTCATTACAACAAAATAAAAATAAAATTCACCATCCTATTTTTAAGTGTACAGTTCAGAATCACTAAGTATATTCACATTAGTATGCAACCATCACCATCATCCATTTCCAGAACTCTTTTTATCTGGCATCAGAGGCTGGGAGTCTTGAGAATGGGGGATTGTTGTTTAATGGGCACAGTATCCCAATTTTGCCAGATGGACTTAAGACCAGATCAGAACACCTCCCCATCCTCAACACATCACCAAAACAATACTAGCAGCCTATTCACAACAGTGACTTTTACCAAGTTATATCCAGCTAGCAAAAATTTACAAAGCATACTAAAAGGCAAAAACACAGCTTGAAAAGACAGATAAACATCCAACCACAGATAAAGGATGTAGGAATTATCAGACCAGTAATATAAAACTATAATTAATATGCCAAGGGTATCTGGATAAAGTAAACAGCATGTGATAACAGACAGGCTGTGTTCATAGAGGGGCTTTCCTGGTGGCTCAGATAATAAAGAATCCACCTGCAATGTAGGAGACCTGAGTTCAATCCCTGGGTCACAAAGATCCCATGGAGAAGAGAATGGGTACCCAATCCAGTATTCTTGCCTGGAGAATCCAATAAACAGGAACCTGGTGGGCTACAGTCCAGGAGGTCTCAAAGAGTCAGATAAGACTGAGCAGCAAAGCACTATGTTCATAGAGAGATGTAAATACTAAGAAAGAACTAAAAAGCAATGCTAAGGATCAAAAATACAATAACAAAAAAGCACTCTTTTGATTTGCTTATTAGTAGATTGGACATGAAAGAATTTCTGTGTTAGAAGATATATCAAAAGAAGACAAAAAACAAGGAAAATATCAATGGACTGTAAGAGAACTACACACACACAAAATAGCACGTGCATGGAGTGACACCAAAAGGAGAAGAAAGGAACAGGATAAAGCTTTAGAGCAGTATCTGAGAATTACTCTATTAATGTCAGACACCAAACCACAGATACAGAAAGCTGAGAAAACACCAAAAGTCTGACAGCACAAAATCCTGGCCAGGGTATGGAGCAACTCTCATTCATCGCTGGTGGGAATGCAAAATAGTACAGCTATGTGTAAGACATTTTGGCAGTTCCTAACAAAACTCAGGGCTTCCCTCATAGCTCAGTCAGTAAAGAATCTGCCTGCAATGAAGGAGACTTTGGTTGGATTCCTGGGGTGGGAAGATCCCCTGGAGAAGGAAATGGCAACCCACTCCCGTACTCTTGCCTGGAGAATCCCATGGACAGAGGAGCCTGGCAGGCTACAGTCCACAGGGTCACAAGAGTTGAACACAACTTAGCGACTAAACCACCACCACCAAAATTCAACATACTTTTGCTATAACATTTAGTAGTTGAGCTCCTTGGTCTTTACTAAAAGAAACTGATAATTATGTCCATATAAAAACCTGCATAAAGTTGTTTACAGTAGTCTTATTTATGATTTTCAAAAAATGGAAGCAAAGTAGATGTCTTTAAGTACATGAGTGGATAAACTGTGGTACATCTAAAAAAGGGAGTGCTTTATTCAGCACTAAAATGAAATGAGCTCTCAAGTTAAGAAAAGACATAGGGGAAACTTAACATGCATAGTACTAACATGTGAAAGTGCTGCCATTTCCTTCTCCAGGGGATTTTCCCGACCCAGGAATTGAACCCGGGTCTCCCACAGTGCAGGCAGCTGTTTTACCCTCTGAGCCACCAGGGAAACAGCCAATCTCAAAAGAATGCATTCTATATGATTCCAGCTACTAGGATGGTCAAAATGTTTGTAAGATACAGAAAGACCTGAATGAACTTTTCGGCCTACCCAACATATGATATTCTGATAAAAGAAAACTATGCAGCTTTTAACAAGATTAGTGCTTATTGGGAACGATGGGGAGGAAGAGTGAAACAGGCAGAGCACAGGGAAGTCTTAGGGCAATGAAAAACTCTGTATGATAGATACTGAGGGATATGTCAAATATCTACGATATTTCCTGTAAAAATGAAAAAAAGTCTGAATTATTAACAGAATTTATATATTAGATGGTTGCAGTTATTAATGTTAAGTACTTGATTTTGATATGTTTTGCGGACACTTAGGCAAATCCTCTGATGTAAAGAATGCACGTGAAAATATTTAGGGTGGTGAAAGATCATGTCTATAACTTAAATGATTCAAAAATATTGCACGTACACATACACCTATATTTATGGTAGATTTAAAGAATTATAAAAGAAAAGGTGGGAAATGTCAAGAGTTTCAGAATCTAGGTTATGGGAGGTTTGGTTGCATGATTTTCTCAATTTTGTTATAATTTGGAAATGGTTGAAAAGAAAGGAGCAAATAAAAATTCTTAACAGAGCTACCATGCTGATAACTGACGACTTGTTCTCCTAGAGAAATATTCATGGTACAAAATACTTCAGGGAAACAGCATCCTTTATATTTTTTCCTGACAAATAACAAGTTGTTATTTTCTGAAGGGCTCTAAGATGACAGATGAGGCTTCGCTGAGGGAAATTCCACTTACTTTCCTTGACAAAGGCAGCAAAGCCACGACTGCTCAAGTCAAGCCACATTTGAAATCTGAAGAGTGGGAACAGATTTCATCTGGGTTCACTCTCTTGGGTTCTAACTTCTGTGTCTGAGGATTATAAACAACTAGAATAGGGTTTTAAGAAACTTTCATAGGATTGCATAAGACGTTTTGAACTGTCACTGCTATGTAATTAACTTGTCTCTCAGGACACTGGCCTAGCAAGAAATCCCTTGCAAAGCTTTTAATTCTGTTTTAAGACTCTGGCACCACCTCATTTCTTCTCTCTAATAGCTCTCTTAGTTATCAATACTTTTATTAATCAACTTTCAGAAAGGAAAATGTCCTCCAACTTTTTTTAATGACAATAGTTGAGATCAAACCTAACTTCAAGGCTATGTCAAAATCTCTGTGGTGCATCCTCACAAGCGTGTTGCTCTTTGTTTGTTGCTCCAAATCCCATCTATCCTATAAGCCTAATTAAAAAGCTTTCTACCCTCCAGAGGAAATCCATTCCTAATTCCAAAGACCACTGCCCTGTCCTGATTCATCTCCTGCGTGCTTCATCCTGGAGTTACCTACTTACATTTTATCTTCCTTACTCAGATTACAAGCTTCTCAAAAACACACTGAGATTTGCTCATCTCTGCAGCCTCCACTTTGATGGGAAAAGATCCCCAAACATAGAACTAATTCAATGCATTCTTGTTAAAACAAGATATTTCAAAGATCAACCATTTAAAATCTGTGATAGATTGCAGGGTGTCCTCCATAATCTTTGCCTCCTGGTATTCACACCTTTGTATAATTTTACTTTCTAGAATACAGGCAAGACCTGCTACTTGATTCTAACAAAGTGTGGTAAAGGTGACAAGATGCATAGATTATGTGTTGCAACCCATGGACTGTAGCCCACCAAGCTCCTCTGTCCACAGCATTTCCCAGGCAAGAATACTGGAGTGGGTTGCCATTTCCCTTTTTCGGGGGATCTTCCCAACTCAGGGATTGAATTTGAGTCTGTTGAGTCTCCCGCATATTGGCAGGTGGACTCTTTACACTAGCACCACCAGAGACCCCTGGTAGCTCAAGACGGTAAAGCGTCTGCCTACAATGCGGGAGACCCGGGTTCGATCCCTGGGTCGGGAAGATCCCCTGGAGACGGAAATGGCAACCCACTCCAGTATTCTTGCCTGGAAAATCCCATGGAAACTGAGGAGCCTGGTAGGCTACAGTCCATGAGGTCCCGAAACGAGTCAGACACGAGTGAGCGGCTTCACTTCACTTCACCTGGGAAGGTCCATAATTATGTGTGCTTGGATACAATACATAAGATTATAACAGCCAACATAAAAGCAGGGTCTCTCCCTGGCTGGCTTTACGGAAAGAAGCATTCGTGCTGAGAAGGCTTTGTAACAGGGGATTGAGAGTAGCCTCTGGCCTGGAATGTGAAGTCAAGTGGCCTTAGGAAGCATCACTATGAACAAAGCTAGTGGAGGTGATGGAATTCCAGTTAAGCTGTTTCAAATCCTGAAAGATGATGCTGTGAAAGTGCTATCCTCAATATGCCAGCAAATTTGAAAAACTCAGCAGTGGCCACAGGACTGGCAAAGGTCAATTTTCATTCCAATCCCAGGGAAAGGCAATGCCAAAGAGTGCCCAAACTACTGCACAACTGCAATCATCTCACATGCTAGTAAAGTAATGTTCAAAATTCTCCAAGCCAGGCTTCAGCAATACATGAACCATGAACTTCCTGATGTTCAAGCTGGTTTTAGAAAAGGCAGAGGGACCAGAGATCAAATTGCCAACATCCCCTGGATCATGGAAAAAGCAAGAGAGTTCCAGAAAAACATCTACTTCTGCTTTATTTACTATGCCAAAGCCTTTGAATGGGTGGATCACAATAAACTGTGGAAAATTCTGAGAGAGATGGGAATACCAGACCACCTGACCTGCTGCTTGAGAAATCTGCATGCAGGTCAGGAAGCAGCAGTTAGAACTGGACATGGAACAATGGACTGGTTCCAAATAGGAAAAGGAGTATATCAAGGCTGTATATTGTCACCCTGCTTATTTAACTTATATGCAGAGCACATTATGAGAAATACTGGACTGGAAGAAACACAAGCTGGAATCAAGATTGCTGGGAGAAATAAAAATAACCTCAGATATGCAGATGACACCATCCTTATGGCAGAATGTGAAGAGGAACTAAAAAGCCTCTTGATGAAAGTGAAAGAGGAGAGTGAAAAAGTTGGCTTAAAGCTCAACATTCAGAAAATGAAGATCATGGCATCCCGTCCCAACACTTCATGGGAAATAGATGGGGAAACAGTGGAAACAGTGTCAGACTTTATTTTTTTTGGGGCTCCAAAATCACTGCAGATGGTGATTGCAGCCATGAAATTGAAAGACGCTTACTCCTTGGAAGAAAAGTTATGACCAACCTAGATAGCATATTCAAAAGCAGAGACATTACCTTGCCGACTAAGGTCCGTCTAGTCAAGGCTATGGTTTTTCCTGTGGTCATGTATGGATGTGAGAGTTGGACTGTGAAGAAGGCTGAGTGCCGAAGAATTGATGCTTTTGAACTGTGGTGTTGGAGAAGACTCTTGAGAGTTCCTTGGACTGCAAGGAGATCCAACCAGTCCATTCTGAAGAAGATCAACCCTGGGATTTCTTTGGAAGGAATGATGCTAAAGCTGAAGCTCCAGTACTTTGGCCACCTCATGCGAAGAGTTGACTCATTGGAAAAGACTCTGATGCTGGGAAAGATTGGGGGCAGGAGGAGAAGGGGGCGACAGAGGATGAGATGGCTGGATGTCATCACTGACTCGATGGACGTGAATCTGAGTGAATTCCGGGAGGCCTGGTGTGCTGTGATTCATGGGGTTGCAAAGAGTCAGACACGACTGAGCGACTGAACTGAACTGAACTGAACTGAACTGAACAGTCTACAAGAATATGAGGCCTTCATTCTTACAGTTTGTAAGAATTAAATGCTGCCAACGTCATGCAAGCTTGAAAGAAAATATTTTTTGGATTGAGCTTCAGATAAAACCCTAGCCATGCCTGATACCATGATTGCAATAAATACTGTCAAACTTCACTTCCATGTTTCCAGTCCCCTAATCTTGAGGGCTTTCCCAGTGGCTTATCCATACCAAATTCACCTGCAATGTAAGAGACATGGAATTGATCACTGGGTCAGGAAGATCCTTTGGAAAAGGAAATGGCAACCTACTCCAGTATTCTTGCCTAGGAAGTGCCATGGTCAGAGAAGCCTGGAGGGCTGTAGTCCGTGGAGGTCACAGAAGAGTTGGACATGTCTTAGGAACTAAACATCAACAACAAAATCTTTTTGAGACCAATGCTCTCAACCTATTTTCCTTTTCTTATCCCACTACCCCAATGTACCAGTAATTCAGAATCCAGATTATAAAATGCACTTGTCATCAAAACAAAGCTTTCAGGCAAAATTCTGGGAATTTTGGTAATATCCAATAATCTTCCTCTCATTTGAAATTCAAGCTCTCTCTAATTTTGAAGTGCTTTGCTCTCCTTCAAATATATGTTTTCTGTCCTTGCTCATTCTTTAGTTTCTCTCTATATGTTGCATCTTCTCTCTTCAGAGAGACACAGTGGCTCTTCGGGCTGAAGCTCAGTGTCTGACAGAGAGAAAACCCTCCACACATGTTTTTTCCAGGTAACAATTCAAAAGTCAAAAGTCTTTAAATCATATAATGGTGTCTATCCCATCCTCTACTAGAGAAAAAATACTTTCTCCTGTGGTTGGCACCTAAACTCTCCAGATTCTAGAGAATTTCTGGAACTGTTTAAAGGTAAACAGAACTACTGCTCTTTTAAAATGCATCAGAAAAGTGAAGGCTAACCAGTGCCCTAAAATAAGAATAGCAAATGCAGACCCATGATATGCATGAAGCATTTGCCATAGGTGGAATGGTTTATGTTGATATCTTGTTGTTTAAGGTCCTCAATCAGGGACCACTGATGAGCTGGGAGCTCAGAAAGGATCACTTTTCCCTAAGATATTTGGTTCTCTCTTGAAAGGTCAGAACCTGCCTCAAATATAGTGTTCAGGCTAATCTCTAGGTCTAATGAAGACAAAAGAGTCTATTTGGGGGGAGAAAAAACCCACAATCATGAGGATCAAAGCAAATCAGCTATTCTAGCTTGTGTTTCAATTAAGTAAATAAAGTTGCACATGTCTCTTTGTGGTAAAGATGAAATGACAAGATATTAATGTGTGTGGTAAATTATTGTTAATGTTAATTATTACTAGTGAGTACTGACTTCGTCCTAGAAATACACTGGACACTTAAGCACCTAACTCACTTTATCTTCCCTAAAACTTTATGATGTTAAGTACTATCAATATAGCACAGGTGAGAAAATGGAGACTCAAAAAGATTGTGATTTAAGCCTTCCCCAGGTCCCGTAAACACCAGAGCCAGGATCCACACTTAGCTTTCACTAGTCCTCAAATCTACAGTCTATAGAAATAGGTCATTTATTTTTGTCCTGCTATTATCTGGTTTTGGATTCATGTTTACCAGATAAGATAACCCATTAAAACATTTTTAAAAATACTCTCCAGTAAGGCTTTTGGAATGAAATAAGCGTCTACCTCCCTGAATCTTCATACCAGTTTATAAAATAAAAGCATGACCGTAAGAGGCTCACTCGGATGTCGTCAAGAATGAAATTCATAGCTGAGGGAGACGGGGAGTAAGACATACCAGGGAGCAGCTGAGATGAGTAACAAGGTGTCTGTTTCGCACGGTCCCTTCTTGGACTGTAACTTTACTCCCTGTAATGCCTTCCCATGCCCCACCTTTGAAGATGTTGGAGTGAGAAGAAATTCATTAATATAAGCCTGCTCTTGCCTGCTGAAAAGATGATGTTCATAAACTGCAGGCTAGGTCCCTATAAAAAAAAATGAAATGAGATACCATGACTCCCCTGAGAAGACTGGGTAACAAGTCTCCAACTATTTATTTGAGATATGCTCAAATTACTCTGAGGAAATTTCCTTTCCTGGCCAAAAGCTACATTCTCTGGTTGAGACGCTCATGCCTCTTATTTTACAACACTCCTGAAACTAGATGCATGCACACATACACAGGAACAACCACAAACCCACTCATATGTACACCGTGTGCAAACACCCTAATTTTATCTTGGAAAAGAGAAAACACTGTTAGGTATTCTCTCCCAAAATGCAAAAATAAAAGGCTCAAACATTAAAGCATGGAGAGGGGCGAGTCTCAGTCTAACAGACTAAAATCCAAACAGAGAATGCAGTGGCACCCCACTCAGTACTCTTGCCTGGATAATCCCATGGACAGAGGAGCCTGGAAGGCTGCAGTCCACGGGGTCACTGAGGGTTGGACACGACTGAGCGACTTCACTTTCACTTTTCACTTTCATGCATTGGAGAAGGAAATGGCAACCCACTCCAGTGTTCTTGCCTGGAGAATCCCAGGGATGGGGGAGCCTGGTGGGCTGCCGTCTCTGGGGTCACACAGAGTCGGACATGCCTGAAGTGCAGCAGCAGTTCTTTCATACACTATCAGTGCCATCTTGGAAGTAACTTTCTCTCTGATTCTAATTTACCATCTATTAAAATAAGGCCAAAAAATAGTTAATCTCCTGGTGTTGCCATGAGGACTTAGTTAACTAAAAGAATGCATGGCAACAAAGAATATGTGGCACATAAGCTGGTAATGAGCGATCCCTAACAAATGCTTTCCTGAGACTGTATGAGCATCTAGACTCCTAATGAAAAGATAATACCACTCTGATGGCAGAAATTGAAGAGGAACTAAAAAAGACTCTTGATGAGGGTTAAAAAAGAGAATGAAAGAGCTGGCTTAAAATTCAACATTCAAAAAACTAAGATTATGGCATCCGGTCCCACCACTTCATGGCAATAAACGGAAAAAGTAGAAACAGTGGCAGATTTTACTTTCTTGGGCTCCAAAATCACTGTGAACAGTGACTTCAGCCATGAAATTAAGAGACGCTTGCTCTTTGGAAGGAAAGCTATGACAAACATAGATAACACATTAAGAAGAGACATCATTTTCCCAACAAAGATCCATATAGTCAAAGCTATGTTTTTACCAGTAGCTTTCATGTATAAATGTGAAAGATGAATCATAAAGAAGGCTGAGTGCTGAACAATTGATGTTTTAAAACTGTGGAGTTGACTCTTGCGAGTCCCTTGGACTGCAAGGAGAACAAACCAGTCAATCCTAATGGAAATCAACCCTGAATATTCACTGAAAGGACTGATGCTGAAGCTCCAGCACTTTACCACTTGATGTGAAGAACTGACTCATTGGAAAAGACCCTGATGCTGGGAAAGACTGCAGGCAGGAACAGAAGCAGGTGACAGAGGGTGAGATGTTTGGATGCCATTACCCACTCAATGGACATAAGTTTGAGCAAACTCTGGAAGACAGGGAAGCCTAGCATGCTGCAGTTCATGGGTCTCAAATAGTCAGGCACGATTTAGAGACTAGACAATACTGATGAAGAGACAGGCTCCTATAAGTGTGAAAAAGCAAAGGCTGGATTGTTTTAAAAGAGAAAAACTATGGCAAAGTACTAGGTTGCAGGTCCTCATACAAGAACTCTCTCTTGCTTTCTGAACGAGCTTCATTTCAGCATGTGCTCATGCTAAGTCACTTCAGTCATGTTTCACTCTCTGTGACCCTATGGACTGTAGCCCACCAGGCTCCTCTTTTCATGGGATTCTCCAGGCAAGATTACTGGAGTGGTTTGCCATGCCCTACTCCAAGGAACTTCCCAACCCAGGGATCAAACCTGCATCTCTTATGGCTCCTGCATTGACAGGCAGATTCTCAACCACTAGTGGCACCTGGGAAGCCCCTCATTTCAGCACACATGTACTGAAAAGCCGCTGCATACAGGTGATGGTTTGTAGTTCTTAAACTTCTCTTCTTCAAGCCTCCCTTTCATTGGTCACCATGACCACATCTGGTCTTCCTGGAGGAATTCAATTTGCCTCCTTTTCAGAGATTAGAACTTTTAACACAGTTGCATAAGTAGATACAACATAATATCCTTTCATGGACTCAGATGTTTTATTTCTAGAACCCCATACACTCCTAGAAAAAGCAAGAGAATTATAGAAAAAGCAAGTGAATTCATAGAAATAACCAGAGAATTCCATGAAAACATTTGCTTCATTGACTGTGCTAAAGCCTTGGTGCAGATCACACTAAACTGTGGAAAATTCTTAAAGAGATGGGAATACCAGACCACCTTACCTGCCTCTTGAGAAGCATGTATTCAGGTCAAGAAGCAACAGTGAGAACTGGACATGGAACAAAGGACTGGTTCCAAATTGGGAAAGGAGTACATCAAGGCTGCATTTTCACCCTGCTTATTTAACTTATATGCAGAGTGAGAGTGCATCATGCAAAATGCTGGGCTTGATGAAGCACAAGCTGAAATCAAGATTGCTGGGAGAGATTTCAATTACTTCAGATATGCAGATGACACCAATCTTAGGGCAGAATGTGAAGAGGAACTAAAGAGCCTCTTGATGAAGGTGAAAGAGGAGAGTGAAAAAGCTGGCTTAAAACTCAACATTCAGAAAACAAAGATCATGGCATCTGGGCCCATCACTTCATGGCAAATAGATGAGGAACAATGGAAATAATGACAGATTTTATTTTCTTGGGCTCCAAAATCACTGCAGATGGTGACAGCAGCCATGAAATTAAAAGATGCTTGCTCCTTGGAAGATAAGCTTCGGCAAACCTATATAGAGTATTTAGAAGCACAGTTGTTACTTTGCCAACAAAGGTCCATATAGACAAAGATATGGTTTGTCCAGTAGTCATGTATGGATGTGAGAGTTGGACTATAAAGAAAGCTGAGTGCTGAAAAACTGATGCTTTTGAACTGTGGTGTTAGAGAAGTCTCTCAAGAGACCCTTGGACTTCAAGGAGATCAAACCAGTCAATCCTAAAAGAGATCAATCCTGAATATCTATTGGAAGGACTGATGCTGAAGCTGAAGCTCCAATGCTTTGGCCATCTGAAGCGAAGAGCCTACTCATTGGAAAAGTTCCTGATGCTGGGAAAGGTTGAAGACAGGAGGAGAACAAGATGACAGAGGACCAGATGATTGGATGGCATCACCAACTCAATGGACATGAGTTCGAGCAAGTTCCAGGAGGTCGTGAAGGACAGGGAACCCTGGTGTGCTGCAGTCCATGGGGTCTCAAAGAGTCAGACATGACTGAGCGACTGAACAACAGCATTCACTCCTAATTCAGATGCTATAACAAAGAAGTAAAAATCCAGAGAAGCCAGAGGACAAGGCAAAAAGAAAGGAGAATAAAACAGGGAATATATGATGGGGGACAGAAGTTCCCAGAATCACTACCCTTAGTCAGTTCCATAAGGGCAGGAACCACACCTGTTTTATTAATTTCATCCCCTTAGTTCCTAGAATATGATCTGACAGATGTCTATTGTATGAACAATAAAGTTGAAAAGAACAAGCCACTGTTAGAGATTGTTAAAAGCAAGTTTAGCCAACTAACTCATTTTTCAGCATTTGTAAGCATTGTCTGTAATTATTCCTTTTTTCTTGAAAACAATCAGACTTGACAGGGATAAGAGATGTGGGGTCTTGGATATAGGCAGCTTGCACTGTACATGGTAGGGGACAAAGAAAGCGGGAATGTCACAATCAGTTATATTTTTGCTCAATGGACATACCTTTTCCAATAAATCCTAATTTCCAGGGACAATTGTCTCTCAGGCACCAAAATTTTGAACAAAATCAGATTTTTATGCCTCTTCTACCAAAATAGGTGTAATTTTTTCTCTGACTAGTATTTTATTATTTTTTGTTTGTTTTTAAAGCACAGGCAGAGATTTTGAAGGACAGGGGATAAGGGAAACAGGGAACAATTGAATGCAAAGATGTCTCCTGAAGCATATATGCATCAAAATGAATGAATGAATCATTTAACTCAGTTTATGCAACTAAGTTGTAGCCTCTAGACCAAATAAGGGTCTTATTTTGGTAATTACTTCATGTTTTTCTTTGCACAAAGACACAAATAGATGTCTTTTGTGAGATACTTCAGTATGAAGCAGGAGACCAAACATACTATCTACCAAACAGGGAACCCTGGCTTTGCCATCATTAACATCAAATAGCCAATCGGTTCCCAGACAGACTTCAGCAGCAGGTGCTAGGATAATGTGCCAAATAATTATACAACACTAGATAAACCCAGCATCCATGACATTAACTGACAAACTAACCCTGCATTAAACCTTTCCATGGGCTTTTCCAGAGCCAGATGTAACCTCACCTCCTTTACCATGACTCAATTACCATAGTCACCTTCCAACCAGGACAAATCAGTTCAACAACCCTGGACCTCAATGATAGGTGGCATCTCTGTATCAACCAGTGAGTTGGTGTCACGTAGCTGGATTATGACCCAGGAAGAGTGCACAGAGTAGCCGTCATGTTAATGACTTCAAATGATTCACAACATTCATTCAATGACAATTTTTTTTTAACCAGCCACTACATCTGCATTTTTAATTCCACAATTTCCACTGAGCTTTCTCTCTTGCTCCTTTTTCTTTTTATGCTAATTCAATTGACATGTGTTGGGCATCTATCATACACCAGGAACTGTGCAAAGTGCAGGGCAGGGAAGACACCCACAGTCATTAGCTTTTGGAGTTTGTATTTTAGGAGGATGGAGGAGAGACAAACCCTGAAATAGAAAGGAAAGGAGGAAAATGAGGAGGACAAGTATACAAATAATTAGTAACAGTAACTTTTAATCAACCCCATTATACTTTGTTTTAGGTTTCTTTAAATTTGTGATTTATTTACTGACTCTTAATGTACCTGGCATTTACAAATGGTTGTTCAATAAATCCACCCAACATCTCTAAAAAGTGATTCTCATTCCCATTTTATAGACAAGAAAACTGAGTTTCAGAATACTATAGAATAATAACATCAGTAACAGATATTTATAGAATCTAAGATCTGCCAACTCTGTAAAATACACAAGCATTTACTCATACCATCTCATTCAATCTCACAATCATCTTGTTGGGAGGCACTATTATTATCCCACTTAACAGGCCAAAACACTGTCAATTAGGAAAGCCAGAATACAAACTCAAGTCAAAGTATTCTAAGTCTCTATTTTCAAACACAGATGAAAGCCTGAGGCCTAGAAAGGCCAGTTCTTGTCCTATAATCCTAAACCGAGGAAAATCTGAGCCCAGAACCATCTGATTCCAAAGTCCCTGTTCCCACTCTTACCCAGGAAAGATTATTTCCTTCCAGATTCTAAAGGCACACATTAAAGATATTCATATTTTGATTCATTCATACCTTGAATACCTCTAACATGGGGCCTCATCTCTTAAGTAGATTAAAAAATTAAAAAAATAGGCATGGCTTCCAGTTGCCTCATGTGTCTCACCTGAAGTACAGACTTCCCCCTCCCTCTGCCAGCCTCGGCATCTCTTTGCCTCGGAGCCCTCTCTCCTCCGCACTTCAGCCCCCTTCCTTTTCAGAACACGGCTGGACTCTCACTACTCTGCATCTCCTCAGCTCTCATCACCTGCTGGGGCACTGCTGCGCATTTGTACCAATATATATTGCTCTGGCCATGTTCTTCAACCACGGCCCTGGGTGTGTGCATGTGCACACACACACACACACACATATCACCCCTCCCCCTCCCACGAAAATAACTGCCACAGCAAAGGACAAAGAGGACAGAGAGATAAACAGAGAGAAAGTGGCAGGTGACAGAAAGGGAGAAAAGGACATGTCACAGAGATAAGAGGAGACTGTGGGAAGTCATCAGAGCCAAGAGATTTCCCGAAGCAAGAGACAAAGAGGAATGATTTCCTCTGACTGTGTTAGGCGCCATGCCAATTACATTAGAAACTTTACTTTTGAACCTGTTTATATCGATTCTGTATGGGAAGTACTATTGTTCCTTACTTTACAGAAAGTACACACATACAGGTATTACGTAAATTTTCTAGGGTCACACAGGTAATAGGTGAATGAGCCTATTAGCCATAAGGATTTATATCTTTATGGCTCTGCTGTCAAAAAATATTTTTTAAAATATAAAAAGAAATTATGTCTTTGACAACAATAGTCCTCACTGTGGCACATACAACTGAAGAATCAGTGAGATTGAATCCTAAGGGCCCCTGTTTTTGGTAACAAAGATACAGGCAAGCCTACAAATTATCATCCATTCTAGGATAATTTGGAGATCCAAAGCAGTGCTGTTAATAATTATGCCAAGAAAACAGATGTAAATGGGGATGTATAGCCACCCTACTAAGAGACATTTGCAAGGAGTCCCTTGGACTGCAAGGAGATCATTAACAGTCAATCTTAAAGGAAATCACTCCTGAATATTCATCAGAAGGACTGAAGCTGAAGCTCCAATATTTTGGCCACCGGATGTGAAGAGCTGACTCATTGGAAAAGAGCCCGATGCTGGGAAGATTAAAGGCAGGAGGAGAAGGGGATGACAGAGGACAAGATGGTTGGATAGCCTCACTGACTCAATGGACATGAGTTTGAGCAAGCTCCAGGAGATGGTGATGGACAGGGAAGTGTGGCGTGCTGCAGTCCCTGGGGTTGCAAAGAATCAGACATGACTGAGCAACTGAAAAACAACACTAAGAGAAAATTGGTGACTTTCTAAAAAATAGTCTTAGTAGAGTATGGAAATATGGTGGAAAGCAGTTAGCAGAGGACCAAACAGTTAAGAGAAGATAAATAACAGTAGAAAATGAGGAAAATGGGAAAGAGCTGGACTCTTTGAAAGTGAGACTTTACTTTTTAAACATTATAAAACCATCTGTATTCCAATCAGAGATTGAATTTAAGGATGCTATTCTTCTTCCAAATCTGTTTTTAATTATGTAGCAATCACACCAAGGAAACAATGCCCAGATTAAACCCCTTTCTACAACTCCTTTTAGGACTTTAAGAGATTAAGAATCTGAGCAAAATGTAAACTTTACTCTGGGGAGCTTGCAAACTCTAAAGGAGCATAAAATATAAAAGTAAGTGACTATAATTGCAGCATTAAAATTCTTCCTGGCTAACCCAAGTTTGTTTTGGTGGGCTGCTAAATTCAGCACTAACCTAGTTCAGTACCGTGACCCTATGGAGGTTATTTTTATCTTATCCAACTGTACCTACAAACTGTGAAAGGAAGCCTAAATATGGAGACTTTTGTCCTTGTGATGTATGGGGTAAGCAAGGCCCTTTCAACCAGCCTAACTTTACTCAAAAAGGTCAGGCCTGACACTCAGCATTTCATTTCACTTAATCCTTACTATAGTTCACTAAGATTGGTACTATTCTTATATAATTTTTCATATTAAATGTCTTGAGTCCAGAGATGTTTAAACAATTAGCCCAGCATCACACAGCTAGTAATTGTTGGCAGTTCTGCACACCTTCCCTTCTATTCTGTAAATATGTTAGGAATTTTGTTCATTACTTTTATTAATAATTACTTATTTATTAAGTATCTGCAACATGTTACCCAAGGAATTACTATTATCATTGGGAAAACTTAAACAAAAAAAAGAAACACATTATTAAAAAATATGGAATTATCAGTTAAGATTCAAAAGGAAAGTAAATACTAAAGAGATTTAGGAGTGAGTTTCAATTTTCAGAAGAGATTTCAAACATACAAGTTGAGAGTGGATGTAGACTCCACAGGAAAGATCTGGAAAAGCAGGATTAGGCAGCCTTTCAGGAGGAGGATGAGAGGCAGAGAGGGCATCTGCTTACACAGCAGATTTGGAGTATTTTAGGGCCAAATGGATATCACGGACTGTTACATTTAGAGCCAGGGGACCAGGAATCAATATGACATCTAGCTGTATCTGCAGTCCTGACCTCAGTTTTCTCATTTGTAACATAAGGAGACTGGCTAAATGATACACAGGTTCCTTTTCAACTTTAGAACATGCTGTTGTTTAGAGACCAATACTGCAGTCAGAACACAGGACATCCTGGCTTAAAAGGAATTCCTCTGCTTTGAGACAGATTAGGATCAGTATATCCTTTCAAAGGTACTGTGATGGTTATGACTAAATAGTGGCTACTTACCAATGACAACTTCAATTGTTACTATGGTTGCTTCTTGATAATAATCTACTCATCTGGAAACTATTCACTCAATATCATATATACCAGGCTTTGGGGAAGAGGGAAGGGTTATGTACCTCCTCAAGAAGTTTATGATCTAAGAGGTTTTATATAACCTGGAGCCCATGGGTCAAATTAAGATCATGGATTACACTTTGACACTACTCAGTTTTTAAATGTTGAGTTGTTACCAACATTTAAAGATTACCCAATTTCTCATAAATGACCCTCTTGCTTTAGCTGGGTAAGCAGTAATTAAGAAGACTTTGGGAAGGAATAACCACTCACTGTCACATGTCATGGATGAGAAGTTTTGTTCTGTTTGGTTTTGTTTTCTACCTAAGCAGAAAAGACTACTTCAAAATTAGTTAACTTGTATGTTGAAGGAATGTATCTTCATATCTGAGCCCCTTCATATCTCCTCTGTGTGAAAGAGACAAACTTCACAAAAAAGACTTTAAAAAGCAAATCAAATAAATCTTAACCTCATGGTGTATCTCTCTAACTTTAGCCTAGTAACTACTTTTTCCAGTGAAATATTTGTATCATTTATATAAAAGTGAGAAAGGTGATTTATTTTGACTCACATTTTTATTACCCAACCTTCCCTTTGTGTTCTCATGAAATTACATTTATATTCTGGTTCTCAGTCTTCATAGGGTTATGTTGCCTAGTTTATATCTCTTGAACTTAAATGCCAAAAGCCAAGGCAAAGCTAAGCATGAAGCCTCAGGCATAAAGCACTCGGAAATTTTGTTTCTTGTCCTTGGCTAATCAAATCAAACACTGCTCTGAAACCTGCTTTGGAAAGTGACAGGCTTAATGGTCTGGTAAACAAACATTGGAGTTGCCATCGCACTTGAGTTATCATCTGTTTAAACTACAAATCCATTGAATTTCATAGCTTCCATTTCCTAAGAGAGAGAAATCTTCAAGGTATCCCGGAGGAGATAACCACTGAGTTCTAAGGAGGAAGTCCCTAGACTTAATGGAGGTAGAGACAGGAATGAATGACATGATCCCTATGTGTCTAATTATCCAAGGAGAAAATTTTTTTTAAGCCCACTCTTATACAACAAATGAGAAATATAAGCAATTATGAACCAAAGGCATCCAACAACTGATCTCTAGTGAATCAAATATATTCTGCAAGTTTGAAGTATCATTTCCATTCTTCCTTGTCCTGGTTACAAATATAACTGATAACTAGCTAGCTCTGAACCTTTCTTTCACCTAGTCAGCAAGTTGGAATCAAGGATTCTTGGAAAAAGGGAAACAAAAAACTTTGGCTAGATTATATGTAAGTATTTATATAATATTAATAAGCTCACATTTTTAGCATAACCAGTATTGCTTCCATTACTCATCACAGCTCTAATAATAAACACACTTGATCTGTAGCACATGAACACAGCATTGCCCTTGTGTTTTCAGACTTTTTGTACCTTCTTTACGGGGCTTTTTTCAGATGAACAATCTGGCTTTAAATTTAAAAATACCTAAAAGATAGAGGTTGAAGAAAAACAGATTGAGCATACCATTTCAAAGTGCAGTTAACATGCTGTTTAAAATTATTGGTTTGTTATTCCATGTTTCTTGATTTTTGAACTTCTACTAGATTAGTTTATTTCACTTTCTAGTCATCCAGTTGGAATAAGCAACAGACACGGTCAATCTTGCTTTAGTGAATGAAGAAAGGTAAGCTTTGGTTCATTTGGTTTAAAAGTAATTCAAAATATGGATAGAGTTGATGGCTTAATGAAAATAATTAAATAAATGAGCTTATCAAATGGAATTGTATTTAGTCATTAAATAGAAGGAGATAGACTCAGAATTATCAACATGGAAAGATGACTAAAAATAATACCAAGGGAAAGTCTCTCAGTTATGTCTGACTCTTTGTGACCCTCTGGACTATACAGTCCATGGAATTCTCCAGGCCAGAATACTGGAGTGGGTAGGCTTTCCCTTCTCCAGGGATCTTCCCAACCCAGGGATTGAACCAAGGTCTCCTGCATTGCAGGCAGATTCCTTACCAGCTGAGCCACAAGGGAAGCCCTGTATGTGTATATAATGACCCAATTTGTATATTTGTGTGTATATATAAATCTAAACATATGTGTTCACATGCAATATGTTAATCCATAGACAAAAAAAGTCAGGAAAACCTATAATTTATGTATTAAAGATTTTCACATTAAAATGTTTACTTATCATTTGTTTATATTATGCACATTTTTCTTTAAAATTTTTATTTCTAATGGGAGGTTATACGCATTTTGACACTTAAATTTACGCAACTGTCAGTGTAAAAATGCAACAAAAAATATTCACCAAAAGTTGTGTTTATAATGCAAAGAGAAAAGATGTTACAATAAATCCAGGTGAAGTGCTGGCGTTCTGGAGGCCTCTGCCCAGAAAACCCCCTGCCACTGAGGCTTCCTCAGGAAGCCTCATCAAAAGCAGCTGCTCCAGCACTTCCAGCCCCCAGGCCTGGAAACAGCTCGCCTAACACAAAGAAAAGCAGCTCTGTGGGAGACAGAGATGACTGGGAAGGCACACAGCTTTGATATTTTTATTCACCAATAATAAATGCATTCTCATGACAATAAAGATGTCTTGATATTATTCTAGCAGCTGGAATTTGATCATGTGATACAGTGATAGCTTTGCCATTATTGGTGAGAAAAACCTGGCTTCTAGTGGGGGGAATTCCCCGCCAGTTTTCAGCTCCATGCAGTTCATGCCTTAAGAGCAGCGGTGGTATTTTTGGATTATTCTCCAACAATTAACATAAGAAGATCAAATTTGTAAAAGAAAGTATTAAAGAGGTTTGGGGGTTCATCTGAGAGTCTGAAAATCAGAGCAATAACAACACAAACACAGGCGCCAGAGAGAAGCAGAGGAAGGGTATGCAATGCCAAGATACTTGCTTGTGAATTGATTTCCCCAGAATATCACATCAACAAATGGATGGTATTTGGAAATAGCCTTGTTCTCTCTAATGAGGCACCAATAACCTCCTGGAGGCACTGTTTCTGCAGTTTCTTCCTGAGTACATCCCTAGAGAGACCCTCATTGTTGTTCACTGACACTGCGGAGGGACTGAGAGCAGACCCAGTATTCGCCACCACACCTTTACCAGAGTCACTGCAGGTGACACACTGAAAACACCATCTGGGCACTGAAATGACAAGATCATCAAGGAGCCAATATCCTGAACTTGCTCTGCCACCATCATCAGTGAGCCGGGTAAGTCAAAGGGTTTCTAGATGGGAGAATCCATCCATTGTGGCTGCAGAAGAGAACATCTGAAGTGTCCTTTTACCTCTCATCTCTTACAGGCATCTTTATTATCACTCAAAAGATCCAATCAGGCCCCAGTTGAGGATAGAACCCCACTTTAAGAGGTGTACACATACCACTTGGGATGAAGTGGCTCCCTCATATAAACAAAGACTGTTTTTCTTTCATTTTTCCAGGACTATCTATTTACTCAGTTTTGCTCCTTTAGTTCCTGCCAGACATTTGACTTTTTCCCAGGATGTAACCACCTGCCTTGCTCTGTCATTTGGAATTAGTGTCCATATGGCTGCTTTCGCCTGACCTGGGACTCAACTAGTCTACTCTGTGCTGTGTATGTCTCTCCCAGTTGTGGCCCATGACTTTGATCTAACCTTGATCAAGCACCTTTGTGATCCTTCAAGCACTACTTCAGGTCCCTGGACCCCCTCATCTGGCATCCTGAATACTTGCACACTGACCAGAATAAGAGATTAAGGCTTGGCTGCTGGTTCCCTGGCTTGGTCTTCCTCTGTGTGGCCACTGTGGCCTTATGAGAGTACCCTGCTCTCCTTGTCTGGGACAGAACCGGCACCCTATGTAAACTCTACTTCTCAGTTCCTAAGTGCTTCATGGAAAACAGGGTGATTAAGACTCTTTCATATACAGTGTTAGGAGGCCTCAGTGTCCATTTGGCTTTTTGTACAAAGTCACGTGTTGCTATTTTTGATACACATGCCTCAGTGAAGTTGTCTACAGGCATCTTTTCTTCTGGACCTCCTCACTCACCACTCTCTGCTATAAAATTTAACAGCTCCATAATGGCTGGGGAGAAATATTCTCTCTAGATGATGGTCTAAGAAACAACGAGATCTGTTACTTTTAACTGATTTGCTGGATCCTTAAAATTTTAAATGAAATAAGAATGGTGTGAAGAACCATGTCCCTCCTCCATCACTAACCAGCATCCACATAGCCTTCTTCTAACCTTTCTCCATAGGAGAATCCACCACTCTCATTGTGTTCTATAGTAAAATCAAAGTTAAAGATTCAAACATCAGAATTTTCTGGTTTTGAAATATATTAAAGAATATATTTAAAAAACATATTAAGAATGTATTAAGAAAATATATTAAGAAGCAGCAGGTTACATGGCTCTATACCACAATTTACTACTGAATCCTCCAGTTTACCAAATGTGAACTCACTTCAGTCTAAAACAGAGGTTAGGTACAAATAGGAACCAATAGAGGGCGTTTTACCAAGTCTAGAGGCACACGAGGTACGTGACTGACATCTAATTATCCACAGATTCTGCTCTTGTGTTACCAGGAAACATGAACCACATCTGTAGGGGATTGCTGCACCAGGACCAGCAAGATGAATATCTACCTGGGCTGAGCAGAAAACATGGGTCGGACATAGATACTCCCTGAGCTCTGGGTGATCTTTGTTGTTGGTTCCTGATAGCATCTAGGCTTAAGTTTCCAGAAGCATCTTTTACCTTTTGAAATCAACCCCATGTGCCGCCTTTATAACAATCAGAGTTCCCCAAATGATAGGATCAGCTGTATCCTGAGTCAGCATACTCCCTAGACAAGCTATCGTCTCAATCGTCCAGATGTTAACAAGTGAAGGGATCACATATGGCTGTGTTAGATGACCTGTCTTTTTATATGTACCCTCTCAAATTTGACTCCAGGGTAATAAAGTTGTGATTCAATATCCAGTACCACAAGCAATAAGATAGTTATTACTCTTCCCATCATTGTCATTAGTGGCAAAACCTGGACCAGTCAACACTTTATTGACTCTCAGCCCAGTGCTCCATATAACAGTCTTTAAGCCAAAGCTTACATGTCCAATGCCAAGAAGTTCACAAAATAAAACCCAGCAAAGATGAAGAGAGGTCGCACTTAGCTAGTATTGAAGAAAGTCACAGAAGACCGGCTTGGACTCCATGGCCAATTTTTTTCTCTCTCTCCACGACCATGAACTCATGTTTCATCCAACATCATAATTTCTAAGAATGCACTACTGAGACCACATCCCATTACTAAGTCCCTAGACAGATGTCTCAGTTCAATCACCTCATGTACTTCCTCCCCTTGGTCTGACTGGTCTGAGGCAGCCTAGGGGCTGACACAAGGAGGGAAAGAACCTGCTTCCACTCAAAACCATAAAAGAGACCATTCCATGACTCAGAAAACAGTCCTGGTGTAGGAAGAGCCACCAACCTTTGAATCCCGATGAGGAGCAGTGTTCTGCACTCATAGTTGTGTGGACTCTGAAGGCACACAAGCAACATTCCTGTTCCCCTCAAAAAAAAAAAAAAAAAAAAAACACGCACAAGGACACAGCTACTTATCAGAGGATGGATCTGTTCCTTCGTCATCATCTCCCCCTCCTTCCCACCTTTCCCCTTTCTTATTCTGCCCCTTCTTCCTTCTCCTTTCCCATTTTCTCTTGTCTTTTTTTCTTCCTAGCAGTCCATCCTCAGCATCTCAGCATATATTATATTCATAAAGTGTTTCAGTATTTTGCTCTACCACACAGATAATCAGGGAAATTAAAAAAAAAAAAAGCACTATCAGACAGGTTTCCCCAAATCTTCTAGGTAGGGAGTTGGTAAAGAGAGAGCTATCTCCTTATGTGACCCCAAAGCAGATTAAAGCAATGGAAGGTTTTGTGCTGGATAAATTAATGTGCAGTAAGTATGACTGTTATGCTCACTTTGCAGAGAAGGAGACTGAGGCACAGGGATCATGCCCCTTTCTAAGTTTCCACAGCATGCGACAGAGCTAGAATTCTACTCCAGGGTCTGACTCACATGGTTATGTGGTTATTTGCCAAATGAGGAATCATTGCTGGAAACGTTATCTCATTTGCTCAAAATTGCACTGCTAATCTGGAGTAGAGTCAGAATAAAACCCCATTCTTCTGAAACGGGTCTAGTGCTCCTTTCTTAACATAAAAACAGTATCCTAGACATAAAGCCCAAGTTTCTCTACAGTACCAGCTCACAGCTGAAAGGTGAGCTGGTAATCATAGGTCTGCCCCATTTGCAAATATGAGACCCTTCTTACTTGGGGACACTGCCTGAAAGTACTATTTTGAAGAAATTACAGAGAGATTCGGGCTTCCCAGGTGGCACTAGAACCTGCCTGCCAATGCAGGAGACCTGAGAGACACGGGTTTGATCTCCAGGTCAGGAAGAACCCCTGGAGGAGGGTATGGCAACCCACTCCACTATTCTTGCCTGAAGAATCCCATGGACAGAGAAGCCTTGGCAGGCTATGGTCACAGGATTGCAAAGAGTCAGACATGACTGAAACAACTTAGCACACACACATAAAGATTCAACCCATGAGCACTGTGTGCGCAGATATTCCTGGGTGACAACTGCTTTCATACATTATGACAGCTTTGCAACCTACCAAGGAAGTGGACAGTAGTGTAGCAATTTTTCACAGATGGGAAGAGAAGAAGTCACAGCAGATTAGTGACTGATTTCCGGTCTTGGCGCTGGTAAGTAGCAGATAAGACCTGGGGTCAAATCTCCTGTCTGTGGTTTCAGATTTCTCTTGTTCAGTTTAGAACATATCAGAATCTGAGTGGGGTATGCCCATTAAGAAACGAATCGCCAGTCGATGTCCGATACAGGATGCAGGATGCTTGGGACTGGTGCAGGGAGAGGACCCAGAGAGATGGTATGGGGTGGGAGATGGGAGGGGACTCATGTTTGGGAAAGCATGTACACTCGTGGGAATTAATGTCAATGTTTGGCAAAACCAATACAGTAATGTAAAGTAAAAAAAAAAATAATACATTTGAATCAGTTCTAATGAGGTGGGTGAAATTGGAGCCGATTATACAAAGTGAAGTAAGCCAGAAAGAAAAACACCAATACAGTATACTAATGCATATATATGGAATTTAGAAAGATGCTAATGATAACCCTGTATGAGAGACAGCAAAAGAGACATGGATGTATAGAACAGTCTTTACGACTCTGTGGGAGAGGGAGAGGGTGGGATGATTTGGGAGAATGGCATTGAAACATGTATAATATCATATAAGAAACAAACCGCCAGTCTAGGTTCGATGCAGGATACAAGATGCTTGGGGCTGGTGCACTGGGATGACCCAGAGGGATGGTATGGGAAGGGAGGTGGGACGGGGGTTCAGGGTTGGGAACACGTGTACACCCATAGCGGATTCATGTTGATGTATGCAAAACCAATACAATATTATAAAGTAATTAGCTTCCAATTAAAATAAATAAATTTAAATTAAAAAATAAAATAAATAAAAGATAAAAAAAAGAGTGTATGGATGAAGATACCTCAGAAAGTGGAGTCTATAAGTAGGAAATGTGTTTAAAAGAAGAAAAAAGATTTTTTTTTTTTCAATCTGGGCTAGGTACTATACAGAAGAATCCTTCACCTCATCCCTCATCATGGAATAGAGAGTTCTGTACCAAGACAGAGGCTGGAGATGTTTAAGCTTGAATCTTAATCACCTTGACCTTAATGGAATGCTTTTACAATTTCTGCAAATGTCTTACCCTTTAATAATTAATTATACAGACCTTATAAAATGGATAAGCCTGGCTCTACACTAATAAGCTGTTTTACTGCCCTTCATATAATTTTACTGATTCCTACAAACTTGTCTTGTAATAATAATGTTCTGCTTAAGAATGCAGAGAGAGTTCAGAGGTTTTGTCTCCGTCTTGCCTTCTACAGCCTGAGGTGGGAGAGTTCCCAAAATACACAGTCAAATATGCCAGTTCTACCAAAAAAAGATAAAATTTCTTTTTAAGTCAACATAAGTGTCTTTTGAAGAAAGAAATAAACTAACTGTTAACTTCCCTGGGTGGCCCAGTGTGCTAGAAATGAACTCAGCCTCTGATCCACACTCTTTGGGTTTGATGGGTAATTCAAGTCTTGGAAGAGGCTGTACCTAAAACCAAATGGCAGGCACTTATAGCTTCAATATTCAGAGAAAAACAGAACTGTGTTTTGGACAGAGTGGATAGAGCTATGCAATTCCTGTTCTCGTGGAAGGGAGGGACTTGAGAGGCAGAGAGACTTGAGGACGCTGCATGCTGTGGCATCACTTGTGATATTTGCGTTCATGATCCTGGCCACAGGAAAGATATTTTGACATCTTGATATAATCCATATGTTGAACAAAAGTTTACACAATTACCTAAATAACCCGAATATCTTGAGCTGAAGCTGTTACTATTAAAAGTCCATTCAGGCAGTGATGAAGCTGTAGTTTCCACATAATTGGTTAAACCCAACTCTTAATTAGGTAGGTTTTCTCTCAGCCACAGTGCTGACTTCACATTAAAAGTCATGGCTCTGGCCCACCTGTCAAAGCATTCATAAAGTCAGTCACATACTCTTTTCCTTCCCCAGTTATGCACCTGTTTCTTGCTCTCCATCTCTCACCTGCTTTCATATCAAGACCCATTTCTAACCTTCGATTCTTCTCCATGAATCTATGATAGGTCACTGTGAAAAAACAAAATACAAGAGAAAATAAAGAAATTAAGCAGTAGTTATCCATTTTTGTTCTTTCAATTATTTAATCAATTTTGAATAAATGAATCCCTCACTTCACAAGGGCACAGGAAAATCACAGGAGCAAAGAATAGACTGAGAGTGGATAAACTGCACTGTAATCCTCTAAAATGATTCTGAAAAGCTTGTTTTTCTTAATGTGAGTCAATTCCACACCAGGAACAACAGTTATGTCCAAGAGTCATTTGTGGAACAGAAATGCATCTATGGTACTTCAGCAAGATGGCTGGGACTTATAGCAAGCCAGCTTCACGTTGTTCTATTGAGTCAATGAGCTCCACCTCGTCTAGGGACAGAGCCTCAAAGACTGGCCCTAGAAATGTAATTAAACTGAATTAATTCAACTATTCTTACTCTCCTACTATTCAAAGAACCAGTCAACTTATCTCTCCAACCAGACAGTGAGCTCAAAGGAAAGAGTGATAACATATTTATTTATATCTCCATCAAAATATGTCTCAATCAAATCAAGGACTCAAAAAAAAAAAAAAAAAGGACTGTAGAACCTACTTTNAAAAAAAAAAAAAAAAAGGACTGTAGAACCTACTTTAAAAAACTGAGCTTGTTTGTCATGGGGATTGGGAACAAAGAAACAAATCTGTGAATTACAAATCCACATTTTCCAGCAGTCCCAGGTTCAAGCCAAAGCCTCCAGCTCATTCCTTCAGCCCTGACTCCATCAGATGTATTTGATTGTTTTCCAGATAGGAAATAACATGAATTATTTTTCCATTTTGACAGATAGTAGTAGAATGATTTAAGTACTGAAAAGCAAGTGAGTTACAGATACTTTCGTGTTAGAATACAGTTTTCAAAATTTAAAATGTATTTTTTAAAGTGATTGTTTTTCAGGAATTCCCTGGTGATACAGTGGTTAGGCTTCAGCACTATCATTTCCATGACCCAGGTTCAGTTCCTAGTTGGGGAATTAAGATCCTGCAAGCCACAAAACATGGCCAAGGGAAACACACACACACACACACACACACACACACAAAGTGATTCTCTTTCCCTATAATGTCACTGAGTTGGTACGGGTAGTATTACAAAAGACAAAAGAACCAGGAAAAAAGAGATACCATGTAAATATTAACTAAAAATTACACATTAAAATAAGCTTAACTGCTGATTTTAAAATATCACATCAAAGTATACTATCGTACCACCTAACTAAAATCATCTCACATACCATAGCATTACATATAACACACTTAGAAAATATTGCACTTTGTGATTTCTAAAGGTCTTTGCCTCTAAATTCTTACTGTCACCTTCCAGTAAGAAGGCAGCCTCAAGAACCCTGTCAGGTTAAATGGCTGCCTGTGCGCCAATAAGCATTTCTGGGAATCCGGCTGACCCAACACTCTGTTCCAGGGTTTCAAATACAAGATCTGATGATGCAAAAAGCTGGAAACACTTCTAGCAACCATAGAAGAGTAAAGAGTATATAAGCGACCATAGAGAAAATATCCAGTTTGAGGATGGCCTCCTGAACAGCATAGCTAGTCTCTTTCACTTAAGATCAATGCATTAAGCTTTAGAATCACTCAAAGGATATGGAAGGCCACCTGAATTTTGTATAGGCCGATTAAGTCCATCAGTAGTGAATATATAACTTCACTATTCAATATTCTAGCCACTGACTACATATAGCTATTAAGCTTTTAATAATTTAAACTAAAAAAGTAAAAATTCAGTTTCACTGCTGCACTAGGCACATTTCAAAGGCCACATGTGGCTAAAAGCTACTGTGCATAACAGAGAAGACTCCAGAAAGTTCTATTGAAAAGGACTGCTCTGCAGCCGATTGGTGAAAAGTTTGCAGAGGATCTATATACTGGGAAAGAATAAAGTCATGTGAGAAGATGTAGTCCAGCTAAAATTACAGGCATTGTCACACACATACATGCACACACACACACACACACAACCTCTAGTACAAAATTTCTATCTGTATGACAAATAAAATCCAGAGGAAAAGCCATGCCTCATTTTCTTCCTCCCCACTCCTTTTCCCAAGTCTTGGTCCCCTACTTGTGTTTCCATTATCCAAAGCTTGTTGTGGCAGTAGGTGAGGCATGCGCCAAGTAAGATGCTGAGAGCAATAAGTAAATAGATGATTTAGAAAATGTTAGTTTCTTTCCCTACAACCTTTGGATCCTTCCAACTTTGTCTAAGTTCTGAGAGTAACACTGGGTAGATGACCATACTAAGTCTGAGAGTAACACTTTGTAGATGAACAACCCCATCCAAAAGTGTGAAAAATGGAATTGACAGCCTACCAAAACTGAATGCGAAATATCCATTGGGTATCTGGGTTGTTATAAATGCATCAAGGTTCCTATTACCAGCTTCTCTGGCCTTAGGACACAAGGGACCTCTAAAGTGGAAGCCAGGTTCCCTCCATTTTACAGGTGAAGGAACTTGGACAAACTGCTCTCATTTAAGGAATTTTAAAATGATGATTTGTTTTGGTTTTGCCATACATCAACATTAATCCGCCACTGGTGTACACATGTTCCCCATCCTGAATCCCCCTCCCACCTCCCTCCCCGTGAACCCGACCAATACAATATTGTAAAGTAATTAGCCTCCAATTAAAATAAATAAATATAAATTTAAAAAATAAAATGAATAAATTTATATTTTAAAACATAAATAAATAAATAAAAAGCAGAGACATTACTTTGCCAACAAAGGTCTATCTAGTCAAAGCTATGGTTTTTCCAGTAGTCNAAAATGAATAAATTTATATTTTAAAACATAAATAAATAAATAAAAAGCAGAGACATTACTTTGCCAACAAAGGTCTATCTAGTCAAAGCTATGGTTTTTCCAGTAGTCATGTATAGATGTGAGCATTGGACCATAAAGAAAGCTGAGCACTGAAAAATTGATGCTTTTGAACTGTGGTGTTGGAGAAAACTCCTGAGAGTCCCTTGGACTGCAAGAAGATCCAATCAGTCTATCCTAAAGGAAATCAGTCCTGAATATTCATTGGAAGGACTGATGCTGAAGCTTGAAACTCCAACACTTTGGCCATCTGATGCAAAGAACTGACTCATTTGAAAAGACCCTGACACTGGGAAACACTGAAGGCTGGAGGAGAAGGGGTTGACAGAGGATGGGATGGTTGGATGGCATCACTGACTTGATGGGCATGAGTTTGAGCAAGCTCTAGGAGTTGGTGATGGACTGGGAAGCTTGGTGTGCTGCAGTCCATGGGGTCTCAAAGGGTTGGACACAACTGAGAGACTGAATTGAACTGAACTCTATGCTATATTTGTAGCTCTTTAATTCTATATGGCTTTTGGAGGTTGGAAGCATGTTGATAATATTCATCCAGTTGAGAACTTAACCAAACATCTAATACCAGTGTATTATGACTTAATTTTGTTCATTTTATGTATTAAGCTAACAATTGTTTACACTAGAATTAACTTAAAAAAAATACCTTAAGTATTTTGGTGTAAATTGTGTAGGTGTTTTTAAGTAAATCACATAGCCTAGTGCTATTGCTTTTGCACATAGATGTCATAAATCTGGGAGATTTCTTGAGAAAATAATCATACAGAAATGTGAAGAATTTATAATTGTGATAATTACTTTAAAAAATTCTAAGTCTTTGTTTAGTTCTCAAAGAAATTTGACTTTAAAATCATCATTAGATGATTTTAAATCTTTGTAATGTATATTTTGTGTTTGTAATATTTGCATTAAAATATGAGGTCCACTGGAAAAAAAAACATAAAATGATTTGATTTAATGGATTCTGTCAGGAAGTAAAAATGTTCCATGTACTTTACTGTGGATGACTGCACAGTGAATTGGATCTTTCCCTTCCCACCAAGAGATATTTTCACCAATTAATGAAAGAAATTGCCATCAATTGAACCCAGCAACTCAGATTTCCTGCCCAGCCACCCATCTAATCCAGCCAGCAAGACTGCCTTCCAATAGAAGGACAAGTGCACTGTGCACTGCCTCTCATGGAGAACATTTCATCATCGGAGCTCCACTGACAAAGGGGGCTTCCTCTATTGACGACACAGGGAACACAATGCTTTAAGTACCCACTGCAGTTTGAGCTCCCCAATTTTTTATGAATGAAAGTATTCACTACTCCCCAGGAATAATAAACTTTCGGTGTCACTAAGTAGCTCTTGCACACGGAGTATTACTAACAGAATTTTAAAACAGGTTATTAACCAAAACAGCTAACTTTTACTGACGTCTTTAGTATATCCTAGGCATTAGGATGAATACCTTATTTGGGTGACTTGTTCAGTCCTCACTACCACCATAGACGCAGATACTATATTTTGCATCATTTTACAGCCCAGAGAACTAAAGCTTAGAAATACTAATGAATTTTGTCCATCATCACATTTTCACTAAGAGGCAGGACATCATCCCAGGCTGTCTGATTCCTGACCCTGCACTTTTTTATACTGACTCATCAGGTTCTACTTGTTGATAACACAGCCAAATTTAAATGGATAGTTTTCTCGAATCCATCCACTATAGAGAGGATAATGTTAATAAGGTTTGATAATAAGAACACCCCTTTCCTTTCAGCTGCTAATCAAAGGGAGGTGATTATGAGTAGAAAATGTAGAACAATGAACCAGTATCATTTATGTTTCATCAACAACATGTGGAAAAGGGTCACTGATTCTGATTAGGTGTGACCTCAAATTCCCTGATGCAACAAGCTAGAAGATCACCCTATCAAGCTCCTTCTGATGCTTAACTCAGAGATTCAGTGTTTCTCCCTGAGCCGCTTCAAACTATCAGTTTATATGTCTCAAATTACTATACTAAAATTAATAATAACTGTTCTTTTTGTATATAAACCTCTATGAAGATTAAAATGTTGAGAGATATCAATTGATTTAATTTGTATAACCATTTTTACTTCCATGCATAAGCCTATTATATTAAGGAGAGCACTTTGCAGGAAACAAATATATTCAATAATAAAAGCGGTTACCAACTAACTTGGCATAAAGCACTCTATCATACATCTAAAGACACCCTCTTAAAACCTCTATTAAAACCTAAGACACCCTCTAGGCTTTAGTAACAAATCAATTGGATTTCCTGTTCTGTTGTTTACATCCTGTATGTGTGTGTGTGCTTAATCACACAGTTGTGTCCAAGTTTTCTCAGCCTCATGGACTATAGCCCACCAGGTTCCTCTGTCCATGGAACTTTTAAAGCAAGAGTACTGGAGTGGGTTGCCATTTCCTACTCTGGGGATCTTCCCGAGCCAGGGGTCAAATCCACATCTCCTGCAGTGGCAGGCGGATTCTTTACTATTGAACCATTTGGAAGGGCCTTATAACCTGTATAGAAATTCAAGTCATTCAGTCATGTCTGACTCTTTGCCACCCATGGACTGTAACCTACCAGGTTCCACCATCCATGGGATTTTCCAGGCAAGAATACGGGAGTAGGTTGCCATTTCCTTCTCCAATATCCTGTATATACCTGGCCAAATCACCGATCCATTTTAAGCATCAGTTCTTTTTCTCAGGTAAAATAGGAATTATAACACCTATGCTACAGATGAATCAAAAATTAAATGAGGTCACAAGTATAGAACTAAGAGATTAGACCAAATTTTAAAATGCCCCAGATTGGGCCCTTAGTTTAATAGGAATGATTGGTGCATGTCTATTCAAAGGTGGACATACATGGAAAATAATCAGAGGCATATCTTTTCATACTGACAGTGCTAAGAATATAATAATATTAAAATAAGTCATGAAAACTACTGAAGATGATTTTCTTTGATGATTATTTCTATAAATGCATCGCCAGTGAAAAACTTTTAAACTAAACCCAGGATGAAAATCTGAGAAAGATATGTTAAAAGACACAAGTGATTGCCCTCTATCTAATAAGAATTTTGAAATGATTAATGAACTATTGATGGTGTGGTACTTTGAAACTCCTAGAAGTAAGGATATACTAAAGACTTACATACATACACCTGCATTAGCACACTAAGTATCACTCTATAAGATTGAGTCAGGCATAGTACATCATCCCTGAGTGGGCAGAAGTAAATAGTCTTGTACATGAAAAATACTGAATACACATTGTCTTTCAGACCAAAGGATTCTGTACAAGTCCTCCTAACTCTGTCAGTAGTTCCAAATAGGCCAACTAAGGCTACAGACAAGGGAGTCACAATATACCCATGACCTTAATTGACATATCTATTGTAGGTATACCTTTAAAGGAATAGGATAGAAAAGGGAAGGAGTCAAGACCCCACTTACAATTCCTGAGAAAACTTCTTGTAAGGCAGCTTACTAGTATCATACATGTATATCTCTAATGTTGTTGAGATCAGCAGACCTTCTTGGAAAAGATTTTCAATTTTCAAGACTGCATAGGTTAAGTGGGTATGTGATAACTTTGCCTTAAAGATTGGGAAGAATTTATTTAATAAGAGAAGAAAACTAAATTGAGTCATAAGAGCTCCCAAATGGGTCCTCAAGCTTGGGATTTGTGCTGGGAAAGAAGTAATATACTATATATATGAACAGAACTTGGTAGTATCATTGGACTCTTCTTTATTTGAGGGTGTATGATTTGAAGTAAACTAATCCAGAAAGATATTATCCACTTTAAAGATGGAAAAATCTGGACTCAAATCATAAGCAAGTTGCCAAGGTCACACATATGACAAATAAATTGAACTGCTGCTGCTGCTGCTAAGTCGCTTCAGTCATGTCCAACTCTGTGCAACCCCATAGACAGCAGCCCACTAGGCTTCTCTGTCTCTGGGATTCACTTTTATTTTTATTTTGGCAAGTTTCCTTTAAAGAAGGTTTATTTACAAACTCAATATATAAGTTATTATACATAAATATAATAATGCAAATATTGTATACAGGTTCCTATCAAAGTGGACCAAATCAGGAAGACTGAAGGAAACTGAATGCATTGGTTTTTTAACAACTTGGGTAATAAGAATTTTCTCCCTCCTCAATCGGTGTGTAAATACTGAAAACGTAAGCTGTGCATGTTGTGGGGATGGTCAGGGAAGTCTTGAGTAAAGGAGTATTAAGGAAAAGATGACTCTATAGAGTACTTAATATGTTAGGATACTCAAAAGCTTCTAGTAGTCTATCTCTGTATTGCATTATCCTAGAATTCTTTGTCTTTCACTCTATAAATTGCAATGCCACTAAACTCTACTCTACTTACAAGCAACTGAGGATGGACAAAAATGGTAGAAATTGTTTAGAGCAATTCATAAGTGGTCTTATTGATTAGTCCAAAATATAAGCTTTTCACTTTTCCAATATATTTTAAGACATCAACTAGATTAAAGAGGTAATAATGCATGAGTGATAATTTACAGTTAAAACAATTTCTAAGTCTGTTGCTTCTTTGTCTGATGATAACTACATGCCCACTTTTATAAGCGTCCTTTAATGTCAAAAGTTTTGCATTATTATTTAAAGAAAAAGGATGGCTATTCAACTAATTTAGTAAGATCCAAGTTCAAACTGAAGAATTAATTATCGTGGTCATGACATGAAAACTACAATAGATAAGGTAGGAAATAAGGGCGAATTCTTCAGTCTGAGGGACACGTTTTTTTGCTTCATGTATTGAAGACCACTGTTGAAAAGAAGACTGCGTATCATGGGAAATCCTGTGGCTGTTTTGATGATATAAGCATCAATAATATACACTTCCCTGGTCTGCCCTCCTACAATCTATATCTGCATACCAAGAGAATCCATAGATTATTTTTTAATGTTTATGACTTTTATTATTAAAAATATAGTAGCAAGCACTACCTACTAATGTGTACCTCTCTGGAAAAGATTTTGGCAAATAAATTACATTTGCAAACATTATAAAAGCTACTAGGCAGGAAAATCATTGCATATCACAATAAATTTCTCCATTTCTTGACTGAGTTTCCTGTTTTTAATTTTTAGTCACCTTTATTTTTAATGGTCTTTTGCCCACTGAATGACAGGCTGGAGACTTTTTATACTTTGTTAATGGTCTTGAGTTTTTTCTATAAAAGTTGTTTCTGTACTCTTTGGGCAAGTTGTTTTCCAAGTTTAGCTTAAACTAGAACAGGGCTCTCAGATTGCAGGTGTAAAAGTTTCTGGAAAACCAAAACCTTTCTGGAAGTAGTTAACATCATTGGCTTTCACCATTAACAATCTGCTTTATTAAACCAAAAGCTCAAACTCCAGTATCAGCCTCCTATAACCTAGAAATTTCTTCCCTCTCCTCATAAAGGGGAGGTTAAATCTTTATTTATACTCTTCCCTAGAGAAGGATAGGTAATGAGAGAATGGAGGGAGTGCTGTTACTGAAATATCTAATCTATGTACACATAAGATAGAAAGTTCTAGCTACACACACAGACACAGGGTGTCTTTTAGAAAATGTGGAAGGGTTCTACAAAAAGTACATTGACAGTTTCTCAAAAAAAGAATTCACTAAGGGCACAGATTATGTGAAAATGTAACCCCTTCACCACCAAACCCCAGACATTATAAACTTACCCCTTTTCCTTTTGGTCTGGTCTTTACCTCCACAAATTCTGGCCAAAAAATCAAGAATCAGGGATTTGTCTGGAAGAAATCACGGCAGTTTTGTAGCACAAAACTGTGAAATTATATTTCTCAGAAGATGGGAAGATATTTGCAGCACTTCCATGGTCCAGGAGCCCCATTAAAGTCTGTTCTCCAACAGATCACTCAACCTGCTTTAATTATTTCTTTATCCTAGACTTGCCAGAGCTTCCCAGCTCCTTCTATTGTGCTAAGATAAGCCAGTGGATCATGGTTGATTGTGTACGATGTCACCTCAAATTCTATATCTGGAAACCGGTGGCTTTGCCCGAGTCATGTTCTGGAGCCACAATCCTGGTGCTCTCCCTCCAAGAGCATCCCAAGGGATTGGTGCCCACAGCTCCACCCACTCTTTGTTCTCTTCCTATTTAGTCTCCCTCTGGCTGCAGAGGGCAGCATCTGCAAACATGGCAAGGGCTTGGCAGGATTTCTGCCCCATAAGCCCTAGTGAGGGGAGCCCCATGCAGTCAGAATATGTGTGTACAGGTTTGAGTCAGCAGGAGCCACCGGCACAGAAGCTGAGGATGTAGGGACCAATAGACCTTCAGATCCACCACCAGCGCCAACTTTTCCCATCATGGAATCCATGAGACAAGCTGGTAGTGTTGAGCTCTCTGCTGGCCAGTGCTGGGGTCAGGTGCTCACGTACCCAATTTTAAATCCTGCATTGTCAGGTAAAATAATGGTTACTATTTTTTTTAGCAATTAAGAATTTTTTTTAAGTATACACATTTTTTTCTTAGACATAGTGCTATTTCACACTTAATACAGTGAAACATCAAACATGCTGGGTAGAGGCAATGCCAGGCAGGTAGAAGCTGCTAGGCTGGACTGGGCTGCTGCCACATGCAGGCTCAGCCCAAGTAATTCACACAGGATGGGGCTGCACTGAAGTCACCAGTGAGGCAGGTGCTGCCATGGCCCAGAGCACCATATATATCCTGAGCTGAGCTGTGCACCCAGGGCTGTAGGGAAACCCTCCCCCTTGGCACCACAGGCCCTGCAGCCTCCTGCTCTGACTCTGCAGCCGCAGGTCCCTTCCATAAGCTGGTGTGCTCTTTCTGGTGAGAGGCCTACCCTCAGCTGCAGACCAGAGGTGAGGAGGAGTCTACTCTGCCATCTTAGCCTCAATGATCAGAAGCCTTGACATGATTCTCAGAACTCAAGCTCTGGGGTTCTGGCATGAGGTGATACCCTGGAAAGGTAGCAATAAAAAATAATGGTGAATATGTGTCCATACACATGCATACTGATAAATATGCTTGAAAGATTTTCTAAGGCAGAGATTACTAATATCCTTGGGCTTTCCTGGTGGCTCAGTGGTAAAGAATCCCCCTCCAATGCAAGAGACTAAGGTTCCATCTCTGGGTTGGAAAGATCCCCTTGAGAAGGAAATGGAAACCCACTCCAGTATTCTTTCCTGGGAAATCCCATAGACAGAGAATTCTACTGGCGGGCTACAGTCTGTAAGACGGCAAAGGGTCATGGCTTAGACACGACTGATCACAAGCACTAGTATCCTTCTTGATGCAATCAATGGGATTACATCTAGTTAGTGGGGAAAGTGGGTTTTGAAATTAGACTGTCTTTTACAAGGTTAAATGTTTTATACAACTCTTCTCAATTGATTTGTAATAGTATATCTATATGCAACCCACTCCAGTATTCTCGCCTGGAAAATCCCATGGATGGAGGAGCCTGGTAGGCTATTACAGTCCATGGGGTTGCAAAGAGTCGGACACGACTGAGTGAATTCACTCACTCACTCATAAATATATATAGATATATACACATATGGGAAATAGATGGAGAAACAGTGGAAACAGTGTCAGACGTTATTTTTGTGGGCTCCAAAATCACTGCAGATGGTGATTGCAGCCATGAAATTAAAAGATGCTTACTCCTTGAAAGAAAAGTTATGACCAACCTAGAGAGCATATTCAAAAGCAGAGACATTACTCTGCCGACTAAGGTCCGTCTAATCAAGGCTATGGTTTTTCCAGTAGTCATGTATGGATGTGAGAGTTGAACTATGAAGAAGGCAGAGTGCCGAAGAATTGATGCTTTTGAACTGTGGTGTTGGAGAAGACTCTTGAGAGTCCCTTGGACTGCAAGGAGATCCAACCAGTCCATTCTGAAGGAGATCAACCCTGGGATTTCTTTGGAAGGAATGATGCTAAAGCTGAATCTCCAGTACTTTGGCCACCTCATGTGAAGAGTTGACTCATTGGAAAAGACTCTGATGCTGGGAGGGATTGGAGGCAGGAGGAGAAGGGGACGACTGAGCATGAGATGGCTGGATGGCATCACTGACTCAATGGACATGAGTCTGAGTGAACTCAGGGAGTTGGTGATGAACAGGGAGGCCTGGCGTGCTGTGATTCATGGGGTCGCAAAGAGTCGGACATGACTGAACGACTGAACTGAACTGAACACACATACATATGTATATGCACACATGTACACGTGTATATACAAATATGCATGTGTGTACACATACATATATGCACATATGTATATATACTATACACATGAAAGTGAAAGTTTCTCAGTCATGTCCAACTCTTAGTGACTCCACGGACTATCCATGGAACTCTCCAGGCCAAAATACTGGAGTGGGTAGCTTTCCCTTCTCCAGGGTATTTTCCCAACCCAGGCATCGAACCCAGGCCTCCCGCATTGCAGGCAGATTCTTTACCAGCTGAGCCACAAGGGAAGCCCTACTATACACATATATGTATGCGTATATATATATAATATATATATATAATATATATATATTCAACATTGGCTATGATTTGGGTATTCAAATTAGCACTTTAGATAACATTATTTGAGCAACCAAATCTGGAAACAAGAAAGCTATGTTAGAGTGGCTAAAGGGAAAGACTAAATCTTCTTTCAATTTAAATTCTCCTCTTTTAAAGAGATACTGCTTTGAAATATAGCCTAGAACAATGACTTATTAGGTCTCAAAATACTCTCTCAAATAACATTTGAAAAGAAAACTTCTACACTAGGTCATTTTTATTATAAAGTAAAATAAAAAAGCTAGGTGGAGCAAATACGTTGATTCTTCTTATCTCTTATCCTGGGACTGTCCTTTAAAATATAATCAAGAATGAACAGATTTGGGCATAGACCTGAAACCAATCACTGATTATACAGACATATCTCATTTTATTGCAATGGCTTTATTGTGGCTCATAGATATTGAATACTGGTATTATTTTCACACAAATTGAAGGTTGGTGGCAACCCTGCATTGTCAGTTGATGGCTACCATTCTTTTCAGCCATCAGTTCAGTTCAGTTCAGTTCAGTCACTCAGTTGTGTCTGACTCTTTGTGACCATGGAATCACAGCAAGCCAGGCCTCCCTGTCCATCACCAACTCCTGGAGTTCACTCAAACTCATGTCCATTGAGTCGGTGATGCCATCCAGCCATCTCATCCTCTGTCGTCCCCTTCTCCTCCTGCCCCCAATCCCTCCCAGCATCAAAGTCTTTTCCAATTAGTCAACTCTTAGCATGAGGTGGCCAAAATACTGGAGTTTCAGCTTTAGTATCAGTCCTTCCAGTGAATACCCAGGACTGATCTCCTTTAGGATGGACTAGTTGGATCTCCTTGCAGTCCAAGGGACTCTCAAGAGTCTTCGCCAACACCACAGTTCAAAAGCATCAATTCTTCAGCACTCAGCTTTTTTCACAGTCCAACTCTCACATCCATACATGACCACTGGAAAAACCATAGCCTTGACTAGACAGACTTTAGTTGGCAAAGCAATGTCTCTGCTTTTGAATATGCTCTCTAGGTTGGTCATAACTTTCCTTCCAAGGAGTAAGCATCTTTAAATTTCATGGCTGCAGTCACCATCTGCAGTGATTTTGGAGCCCACAAAAATAAAGTCTGACACTGTTTCCCCATCTATTTGCCATGAAGTGATGGGACCAGATGCCATGATCTTTGTTTTCTGAATGTTAAGCTTTAAGCCAACTTTTTCACTCTCCTCTTTCAGTTTCATCAAGAGGCTTTTTAATTCCTCTTCACTTTCTGCCATAAGGGTGGTGTCATCTGCATATCTGAGGTTATTGATATTTCTCCCAGCAATCTTGATTCCAGCTTGTGTTTCCTCTAGCCCAGCATTTCTCATGATGCACTCTGCATATAAGTTAAATAAGCAGGGTGACAATATACAGCCTTGATATACTCCTTTTCCTATTTGGAACCAGTCTGTTGTTCCATGTCCAGTTCTATCTGGTGCTTCCTGACCTGCATATAGGTTTCTCAAGAGGCAGGTTAGGTGGTCTGGTATTCCCATCTCTCTCAGAATTTTCCACAGTTTATTGTGATCCACACAGTCAAAGGCTTTGGCGTAGTCAATAAAGCAGAAGTAGATGTTTTTCTGGAACCCTCTTGCTTTTTCCATGATCCTTCAGATGTTGGCAATTTGATCTCTGGTTCCTCTGCCTTTTCCAAAACCAGCTTGAACATCTGGAAGTTCATGGTTCACGTATTGCTGAAGCCTGGCTTGGAGAATTTTGAGCATTACTTTACTAATGTGTGAGATGAGTACAATTGTATGGTAGTTTGGGCATTCTTTGGCATTGCCTTTCCTTGGGATTGGAATGAAAACTGACCTTTTATAGTCCTGTGTCCACTGCTAAGTTTTCCAAATTGCTGGCATACTGAGTGCAGCACTTTCACAACATCATCTTTCAGGATTTGAAACAGCTTAACTGGAATTCCATCACCTCCACCAGCTTTGTTCGTAGTGATGCTTTCTAAGGCTCAGTTGACTTCATATTCCAGGATGTCTGGCTCTAAGTGAGTGATCACACCATCGTGATTATCTGGGTCATGAAGATCTTTTTTGTACAGTTGTTCTGTGTATTATTGCCACCTCTTCTTAATATCTTCTGCTTCTGTTAGATCCATATCATTTCCGTTCTTTATCAAGCCCATCTTTGCATGAAATGTTGCCTTGGTATCTCTAATTTTCTTGAAGAGATCTCTAGTCTTTCCCATTCTGTTGTTTTCTTCTATTTCCTTCATTGATCACTGAAGAAGGCTTTCTTATCTCTGTTTGCTATTCTTTGGAACTCTGCATTCAGATGCTTATTTTAAATTTATTATGTACATTGTTTTCTTAGACATAATTCTATTTTACACTTAATAGAGCATAGTAAACCATGTACTGGTTAACCAAAAAACTGTGTTCCTCGCTCTGTTGCAATATTTACTGTATTGAAGTATTCTGGAATTAAACCCACAGTATCTCTGTGGTACACACATACACCAACTTAAAGTGGCTTAAAAAAAGGATTAAGTCCTTTGATCTCTAAATGGTGGGCTAAGACTCTCTAATGAACTTATAAGAATGTAGTAAAAGTTGTCTACTTTATGAACAACTTGGAAATACTAAAAATATTTCCCTGCATTATGCAACTTCTATCTCATCCTATATATAAACAAGATCTGGATATTTTTTCTAACTTAAAATCTCTCAGAGTTTCTCTGAAAGATAAGTAGGGAGAAGGCATTATCTACATTTCATAGAAAAAAGACATTTACCCAACATCATAGATTCAGCCTCCCAGCCAAATCAATATAATTTCTTTGTCAATATATATTGTTCAGTTATATTACTTGGTATGATCATTTTATAAATAAGTGTTTAAATAACTTCTATAATCAATGAAGAAATAAAATATGACATAATAGCATTATCTTCTTCCACTTGCATGTAGAAGACAGGTAATGGCAGATCATCAATCTCACTATAGCAAGCAAAATAAAAGTAGATAAAATGAAAGTTCATATCAAAGTTATCAGAGAGCTGTTAATACAAATAAAACTAGATTAACTAAAACTTCAGTAAGGAAGAATCATTTGTAGATGAGATGAGAATTCTGGCTGCTTTCTTCTCCAAGAGCATTTTCAGATTTGGGGCATGGACTGAGGATTGAGTATGTCAGTGGGAGAAAAATCTTTACTAGTGAGAAAAATAAAGGGAAAATAGTAGTTTGTGACAAACAGATAAATAAAAAATAAAATATTTTTATTGATGCACTGGAGGATTTCTCCACAGGATTATTACTTAGTTACAAAGTGGCATGCTGCTGCTACTGCTGTTGTTAGTCGCTTCAGTCGTGTCCGACTCTGTGCGACCCCATAGACAGCAGCCTACCAGGCTCCTCCATCCATGGGATTTTCCAGGCAAGAGTACTGGAGTGCGGTGCCATTGCCTTCTCCGACAAAGTGGCATAGTAGTCTGGAAAGCTGGCTACTCGTATACAGAGCAAAATTTCTACAAACCTGTAGTGCTTAGAAAACAAGAACTTGTGAGGGTACTGTAACAAAAATGCAAGAGGTTTTATATATGAGAGAATAAAAACCAGAGCTTTATGTATTGAAAGCTGCAGTCCAATCCTGTACCTACCCAAATACTGAACAGACTGAAATTATCAGCTTCTCACTAGATTTTCTAATAAAATTAAAGGAAAAATATCTGTCCTGAGTAAAATCAAATCAGTAAATATATACTTTTTATATACACATTTTTCATGAAATTAAAAATACTTGAAGAGTAAGGAGGCAGACAAATGATATTATTCAATGAAAAAATAACCTCACTGATTATAGTACAACCAGTCCATCCTAAAGGAGATCAGCCCTGGGTTTTCATTGGAAGGACTGATGCTAAAGCTGAAACTCCAATACTTTGGCCACCTCATGTGAAGAGCTGACTCGTTGGAAAAGACTCTGATGCTGGGAGGGATTGGGGGCAGGAGGAGAAGGGGACGACAGAGGATGAGATGGCTGGATGGCATCACCGACTCAATGGACATGAGTTTGAGTGAACTCTGGGAGTTGGTGATAGGGCGGCCTGACGTGCTGCAATTCATGGGGTCGCAAAGAGTCGGACACGACCGAGCAACTGACCTGACCTGAACTGACCTGAGATTTAGTGAACATTATAAACATTTTCACATATACTTTATGTATTACATAATACCCTTGATAAGAATGTAGCTCAGTAAGAATCCACCTGCAATGCAGGAGACCATGGTTCTATTCCTGGGTTGGAAGACCCGCTGGAAAAGGAATAGGCTACCCACTCCAGTATTCCTGGGCTTCCCTTGTGGCTCAGCTGGTAAAGAATCCCCCTGCAATGCAGGAGACCTGAGTTCAATCTCTGGGTTGGGAAGATCCCCTAGAGAAGGGAAAGGCTACCCACTCTAGAATTCTGGCTGGAGAATTCCATGGACCCTATAGCCCATGGAGTCGCAAAGAATCAGACGTGACTGACTGCCTTGCACTTTCACTTCATTTCACTTCACTTTCATGATAAGAAAATAGAGGGAACATGAAGAGATTAGTTTAAAGGTAGAGAACTTCAGAGATATAAAATTAAAAAAAAAAGAATAAAATGAACATCCTGAAATTTAAAGTATGTAGAATTAATTCATTGGATGGGTATAAGGATGGAGTAGAATGGTTAATGCATTTCAAGACAGATCAGTATAAAATGTAAACAGAAAAAAGTGGTGTAAACAAAACAATGCATTTAACATGTGGAAGAAATAGTCAAAGATCAAAATATATACTGACTTGTACTTCTGAAAGGACAAGTATAAAAGTCAAAAGATAAAGGATAAATATTTTTTAATAAAATCATAGGTGAAATGTTTATAAAACTAAGACATTAATTCCAGATTAAATAAACTCAGTAAAACACATGTTAGATAAACACAAAGGAAAGTACCTCTA
>SJYQ01005012.1:529064-548931 GCA_006410935.1 Redunca redunca
ATGTTATTTAACAGTAGAAACTGTTTAAGAAAAAATGAAAAAGAAACATTTATTCTACATTTAAAATTGACCTATTATCTTTATTTTTACACATTTCACAAATGCTAATTAAAATACTCTTAACTATAAATCCTATCTCAATTGAGAAGCTTAGATTCATGTTATTAACTTGACAGCAAAGACCAAGATCAGACTATACTATAGAAATAGTCTCAATTATGATATTTTCTCACATTACCAAGGCAATGTGGGAGGACCTGGCTCCAAGTTTAAGGTTGTCAGGGACCATCCAAAGCTCAGTCACAGTTAAACATAATGAATTGAGGAAAAAAATAAACACACTAAGTACTTCAGAGAATTAGTATATAAATAACAATTCCTGCCCATATGGTACCTACAGTGCACTAGAATGGGAGGTTGTCATAAAATCCAAAATGTGATAATCTTTAAAATGAATAAAAGATTTGAAGGATTTATATAATTTAAAAATATTCAATTTAGAGATAGTAATCAGGAAAAGCTCAACGAGATGGGTATTATTAGAAAGATATCAAAAATTGTGTCAGTTTCTGTCCTAAGAGGTGGTGCTGCTGCTGCTGCTGCTGCTAAGTCGCTTCAGTCGTGTCCGAATCTGTCCCTGGGATTCTCCAGGCAAGAACACTGGAGTGGGTTGCCATTTCCTTCTCCAATGCATGAAGGTGAAAAGTGAAAGTGAAGTGTAAAAAGTGAAAGTGAAGTCACTCAGTCATGTCTGACTCTTCACGACCCCATGGACTGCAGCCCACCAGGCTCCTCCGTCCATGGGATTTCCCAGGCAAGAGTACTGGAGTGGGGTGCCATTGCCTTTTCCAAAGAGGTGATGACAGAAAGCTAATTAACTGTATTTATATACAATATATTTAATAATACAGTATATCTAGAAAACAATTAGACTACTACTTCTGTTCACTTTGGCATATATAAAATGAATAATAAGTTCAGTCTTATTAGTATACTTTGAACATTTAGAGTATCTATAAATCAAAGGATAGTCAACATTTATCTTATAATCTATGAAATGATTAATGTGCAAGTATACAAGATTATTACATGCAAAGCTGCCTCCTATATCATATATTTCTATAGTATGAACACGAGTCCAGTGCTTTAGTGATGGACCAGTATAATTTAAAAACCCTAGAGAGGAATAAATAAAACTATTGATTACTTTGCAAAAATAGTGCTGTTGATGTATAATAGTTGCTTACTCAGGTATTTGAAGGAGTGTAAATAGTCCTATCACAGTCACCTTGAGTCAAGATGATATTGGGAATGGTACAGGTTGTGAAACTGGTAAAACCAGGTAGCAACAGAATTGATCACCAGGGGGTCTTCTAAGGTTCATATTCTGCCTCAACATGTACACTAATCACATAGATACAGAACAAACTCTCCAATGTGTGTTCACTTATGAAAATTATTTTCTGATGACCCATGGTACTTTTGCTGAGATATAAACTCCATTCAACATTACATAAGTATAAGATCTCTAGTCTTTCCCATTCTGTTTTTTTGCTCTATTTTTTTGCATTGATTGCTGAGGAAGGTTTTCTTATCTCTTCTTGCTATTCTTTGGAACTCTGCATTCAGATGCTTATATCTTTCCTTTTCTCCTTTGCTTTTCACCTCTCTTCTTTTCACAGCTATTTGTAAGGCCTCCTCAGACAGCCATTTTGCTTTTTTGCATTTCTTTTCCATGGGGATGGTTTTGATCCCTGTCTCCTGTACAGTGTCACAAAACTCTGTCCATAGTTCATCAGGCACTCTGTCTATCAGATATAGTTCCTTAAATCTATTTCTCACTTCCACTGTATAATCATAAGGGATTTGATTAGGTCATACCTGAATGATCTAGTGGCTTTCCCTACTTTCTTCAATTTAAGTCTGTATTTGGCAAAGAGGAGTTCATGATCTGAGCTACAGTCAGCTCCTGGTCTTGTTTTTGTTGACTGTATAGAGCTTCTCCATCTTTGGCTGCATACAATATAATCAATCTGATTTCAGTGTTGACCATCTGGTGATGTCCATGTGTAGAGTCTTCTCTTGTGTTGTTGGAAGAGGGTGTCTGCTATGACCAGAGCATTTTCTTGGCAAAACTGTATTAGTCTTTGCCCTACTTCATTCTGCATTCCAAGGCCAAATTTGTCTGTTACTCCAGATGTTTCTTGACTTCCCACTTTTGCATTCCAGTCCCCTATAATGAAAAGGACATCTTTTTTGGGTGTTAGTTCTACAAGGTCTTGTAGGTCTTCATAGAACTGTTCAACTTCAGCTTCTTCAGCATTACTGGTTGGGGCATAGACTTGGATTGTGGTGATATTGAATGGTTTGCCTTGGAAACGAACAGAGATCATTCTGTCGTTTTTGAGACTGCATCCAAGTACTGCATTTCGGACTCTTTTGCTGACCATGATGGCTACTCCATTTCTTCTGAGGGATTCCTACCCACAGTAGTAGATATTATGGTCATCTGAGTTAAATTCACCCATTCCAGTCCATTTTATTTCGCTGATTCCTAGAATGTCAACATTCATTCTTACTATCTCCTGTTTGACCACGTCCAATTTGCCTTGATTCATGGACCTGACATTCCAGGTTCCTATGCAATATTGCTCTTTACAGCATCAGACCTTGCTTCTACCACCAGTCACATCCACAGCTGGGTATTGTTTTTGCTTTGGCTCCATCCCTTCATTCTTTCTGGAGTTATTTCTCCACTGATCTCCAATAGCATACTGGACACTTACCGACCTGGGAGTTCCTCTTTCAGTATCCTATCATTTTGCCTTTTCATACTGTTCATGGGGTTCTCAAGGCAAGAATACTGAAGTGGTTTGCCATTCCCTTCTCCAGTGGATCGCATTCTGTCAGAGATACCAAGGGAATACTACATGCAACTATGGGCTCAAAAAAAGATAGAAACAGTATGGACCTAACAGAAGCAGAAGATATTAAGAAAAGGTGGCAAGAATACACAGAACAACTGTAAAAAAAGATCTTCATGACCCAGATAATCACGATGGTGTGATCACTCACCTAGAGCCAATCATCCTGGAATATGAGGTCAAGTGGGCCTTAGAAAGCATCACTACGAACAAAGCTAGTGGAGGTGATGGAATTCCAGTTGAGCCATTTCAAATCCTGAAAGATGATGCTGTGAAAGTGTTGCACTCAATATGCCAGCAAATTTGGAAAACCCAGTAGTGGCCACAGGGCTGGAAAAGGTCAGTTTTCATTCCAATCCCAAAGAAAGGCAATGTCGAAGAATGCTCAAACTACCACACAATTGCACTCATCTCACATGCTAGTAAGGAGAAGGGAATGGCACTCCACTCCAGTACTCTTGCCTGGAAAATCCCATGGACAGAGGAGCCTGGTAGGCTGCAGTCCATGGGGTCGCTAAGAGTCAGACATGACTGAACACTTCACTTTCACTTTTTATACTTTTGTGCATTGGAGAAGGAAATGGCAACCCACTCCAGTGTTCTTGCTTGGAGAACCCCAGGGACAGGGGAGCCTGGTGCGCTGCTGTCTTTGGGGTCACACAGAATCAGACACGACTGAAGTGACTTAGCAGCAGCAGCAGCAACAGCAGCACACGCTAGTAAAATAATGCTCAAAATTCTCCAAGCCAGCCTTCAGCAATACATGAACCATGAACTTCCAGATGTTCGAGCTGGTTTTAGAAAAAGCAGAGGAACCAGAGATCAAATTGCCAACATCCAATGGATCATCGAAAAAGCAAGAGAGTTCCAGAAAAACATCTATTTCTGCTTTATTAACTATACCAAAGCCTTCGACTGTGTGGATCACAATAAACTGTGGAAAATTCTGAAAGGAATGGGAATACCAGATCACCTGACCTACCTCTTGAGAAACCTGTATGCAGGTCAGGAAGCAACAGTTAGAACTGGACATGGAACAACAGACTGGTTCCAAATAGGAAAAGGAGTACGTCAAGGCTGTATATTGTCACCCTGCTTATGTAACTTCTATGCAGAGTACATCATGAGAAATGCTGGACTGGAAGAAACACAAGCTGGAATCAAGATTGCCGGGAGAAATATCAATAACCTCAGATATGCAGATGACACCACCCTTATGGCAGAAAGTGAAGAGGAACTAAAAAGCCTCTTGATAAAAGTGAAAGAGGAGAGTGAAAAAGTTGGCTTAAAGCTCAACATTCAGAAAACTAAGATCATGGCATCTGGTCCCATCACTTCATGGGAAATAGATGGGGAAAGAGTGGAAACAGTGTCAGACTTTATTTTGGGGGCTCCAAAATCACTGCAGATGGTGATTGCAGCCATGAACTTAAAAGGCACTTACTCCTTGGAAAGAAAGTTATGACAAACCTAGATAGCATATTAAAAAAGAGACATTACTTTGCCAACAAAGGTCCGTCTAGTCACGGCTATGGTTTTGCCAGTGGTCATGTATGGATGTGAGAGTTGGACTGTGAAGAAAGCTGAGCACTGAAGAATTGATGCTTTTGAACTGTGGTGTTGGAGAAGACTCTTGAGAGTCCCTTGGACTGCAAGGATGTCTAAACAGTCCATCCTAAAGGAGATCAGTCCTGACTGTTCATTGGAGGGACTGATGTTAAAGCTGAAATTCCAATACTTTGGCCACCTAATGCAAAGGGCTGACTCATTGGAAAAGACCCTAATGCTGGGAGGAACTGGGGGCAAGAGGAGAAGGGGACGACAGAGGATGAGATGGCTGGATGGCATCACCAACTTGATAGACATGTGTTTGGGTAAACTGCAAGAATTGGTGATGGACAGGGAGTCCTGGCATGCTGCTATTCATGGGGTCGCAAAGGGTCAGACATGACTGAGTGACTGAACTGAAGTTTAAGATGTGCGATATGTTGATTTGAGTCATTTATATATTACAATATGATTAACACCGTAGCTTAAGCTGACACGTTTATCAGGCCACATAATTATCATTTCTATGTGTGTATTTGATCAAAACATTTAAGATAGAGTCTCTTAGCAATGATGTATATAATATAGTATGGTTGACTATAATCACTATGCTATGTATTAGCACTCCAGAACTTGTGCATCTTCTAGTTGCAAATTTGTACCCTTTAACATCTCCTCAGTCCACCAAATTCCTAGCTCCTGGTAACCATAAATCTATTTTGTTTCTAAAACTTCTACTGTTTTAGAAACAAAAATTATTTTCTCCAAATTTGGCCCCATTATTTGCAGACCACAGGTGGTATCTTTCAGGGTCTGAGGGGTGATACAAAAGATCAGGTTGCAGAGGAGCTGGTACAGTGAACTTTTTTTTTTTTTTTCCCAAAGAGTAAGCGTCTTTTAATTTCATGGCTGCACTCACCATCTGCAGTGATTTTGGAGCCCAAAAAATAAAGTCTGACACTGTTTCCCCATCTATTTCCCATGAAGAGATGGGACCAGATGCCATGATCTTAGTTTTCTGAATGTTGAGCTCTGAAGCTCCAGTACTTTGGCCACCTCATGCGAAGAGTTGACTCACTGGAAAAGACTCTGATGCTGGGAGGGATTGGGGGCAGGAGGAGAAGAGGATGACAGAGTATGAGATGGCTGGATGGCATCACTGACTCGATGGAAGTGAGTCTGAGTGAACTCCTAGAGATGGTGATGGACAAGGAGACCTGGCGTGCTGCGATTCATGGGGTCACAAAGAGTCGGACACAACTGAGCAACTGAACTGAACTGAACTGAATAGTGGACTTTAAGAAAAGCGGTTTCAATTTTATAATGCCTGGCACAGAGAAAGTGATTGGATCAGTAAATGAGAATTTAACACCACCTGCTACTTTTTTAACTCCTCTTTCCATGAACCATGCCATCATTATTCATTTGTATGGAAGAATTAGCCAAAGATAACCATGGACCAGTATGCCCTGTTGCCTGCTATTTTAAATAGTTTTATTATAACACAACCATGTTAATTGATTCATATATTGTTCATGACTGCTTTCATACTACAATAGGATAGTTAAGTATTAGTTGTGATGAAGACTGTCTATGGCCTGTAAAGTCTATGTACTATCTAGCAATTGACAGAAAAGGTGCTGAACCCTGCTTTATAAAATGGTGCTCAATAGTTGTCCATTGGTTATGCTTGAAAATTTGACTAAGAATTGTCACTTTCACAATATTTAGAACTCCGTGAGCTCTCAGAGAACATTTTTAAGCCTCATTATTTTTTATCCTGTCCCCAACACAGAACCTAAAATACAATTATAAAGTTTTATAAATTATTTTAAATAAACAAATATCTATTGATGATGACTTCACTCAGTCGTGTCTGACTCTTTGTGACCCCATGGACTATATCTTGCCAGGCTCCTCTGTCCATGGAATTCTCCAGGCCAGAATATTGGAGTGGGTAGCTGTTCCCTTATCCCAGGGATCTTCCCAATACAGAGACTGAACCTAGGTCTCACATGCTATAGAATTCATCCTTTTAAAGCATACTTTTTGGCTTACATACTATTGGTATTTAAAGTGATTTCCCTCTCATGGATGAGATTATTATTGTAAATTGGCATTATAAGATTTTCTTTTACCTTGCAGAGAAAGTTGATCTTAAAACCCAAAGACTGGGCATTTTTTGAGCCTGAGTTCATATAATTTCCAACCAAAAGAAATAACTCTAAATTCCGTTAACGTTTTCACTTTTCTTCAGTTCTTCACAGGCCAGAGTGACTGCTATGATGCTTGGTTTGATGTTGTTTACATGTTCTACAAATGCGAGCCTGAAAAGAATGTTATTGAGACAAGGCTGCAACATTTTCACTGAGTTTATCACAACTCCAAACTGTTCAGGTTCACAGAGGTCATCATATTCATTCTTCAGCTCTGCCAGTTCAGTGAGTACCTTCTTCTCAGTTTTTTGTTTTACAAGAATTGTTACAATCTTGTTTTACAAGATTCTGAATTAAGGGCTCACTCAACATGTCTTCATTAACCTCCAGAATAACGTTTTTTATTTCTTCATATGGCATACCATACTATCCTAGGAAGATAGAAAGATTCTGTGCAGTTTTGGGATCCAAAATTCTCAACTCTTTCACTTTCTTCTTTGCAAGTATGGTTTTCTTTTCTTCTAAAGCTTCTGTACTATTAAACACATATAAATATCTTGACAACTGTGGGTACTGCAAGAAAGAAAAAGAGAAGAGAAATAATTGTTGAACAAGAAAAAAAGAAGCAGACACAATATGACTTAAAGAGAAAATGAATAAAACAAAAAAGCAAGTAAACAGTTTCAATAATCTACAAAGGAAAAGCTACTGACATGTTCATATTTTAGCAAGGCCTACAGCTATGTACTTATTTCCCAGGGACTAAAAATGTATTGATGTAGCCAGCCCTTTCATTGAGACACCAAAACCGTAGGGGAGTTGCTCAGAACTTTGAGAAATTCACTTTAAAAATAGTTTATTCATTTAGCAAATAGGTTCTTAGAAATAGCCTTTTATGAGGCAGCCATATACTGTAAGGAACAGCAGGAATCTAGATAAATGATGCAGTCAAAAGACAGAATATGTACGAATGCCTGTCAGAAGTATTATAGCCTAGATTTATGCCTATCTTCTAAAAGGTGTGCAGAAAACACTTTTTAAAATAAAAATAAAAACTGTCCAGATAAAAGGACTATATTGTTAAGGAAAGGTTTGTTTTCACTTGAAAACATCAATTTTAGTGTCTGTATCTATAATTTACTAAACTGTTGAGTAATACAATATGTGTCATCTGTCTTAGACATGGCATGGTAAATATTTTATGACTTTAAAATTTTACTATGATTACAAGTGTATGTGTCTAATGTTTCAAAGCAGAAGAATAAAAAATGGTTACTTCAATCAATAGCTAATTCTAAGTCTCTCGCAATAGAAGCAAGACTAAGCTTTCCTTATTCTTACATTTTTCAGATGTAAGAATAGCCTCCTGGGTCTTGGTATCCTAATCTCCTGGTGCCATAAAAATGGCATAGAATTCCTTTCTAAAAAATAACTTTATGGTATAGCTGATTAACAATGGGGTGATAGTTTTAGGTGTACAGCAAAGTAACTCAGCCATACATATACATGTATCCATTCTTCCTGAAACTTCCCTCCCATCCATAGCTGCCACTTAACATTGAGCAGAGTTTTGTGTGGTATACAGTAGGTCTTTATTGGTTAAAATTAGCATAGAATTCTTAGTTCAGAAAAGAAGTTAGTTTTTGTATTAGATAATGACAAACCTCTTCTCATTGCTGTAAATAGATTAAAAAGTTGGGAAAGCATTCACTCATTATCAAACCAATAGTTTTATTTGACAAATGTTATTCCTCTTACTCTTAACAGGTATAGTTGGGAACTGAAGAACCTAATTCTTTAGAACATCATTTCTAGTCTCCTGGCCATGTGGTAATCCAGATAAACTTGCAGGATATGGTAGACGAAGAGGAGTGTTAAGGATTAGACTGAAAAGCTTAGAGATGGCCAGATGACTGATGCCTCCAAAAGCCAAGATACAGATCTGCCCTTTATTCTGTGGTCCAAATAGAAATTACCCAGACATACTGTCACATAAGATGTTTTCTTTGTCCCCTGATACCAGAGTTAAAGTGAGCAGTTTATTCTGAGTGGTAACTACAAGGAGATAAAACCCAGGTGGATTCAGTGCCCCCTCAGAGCAGCTGTCGGTCTATAAGAACCGATTTCAGCATGTTCCCCACCAGGAGAGTAGTGGGTGGTGATATACCCGCTAGGGGTGCCTGGTGAGAGAACCATGCCTTTTATAGAAATGAACAAGTGAGAAGGATGGATATGTTTTCTCTGGTGCTTGATTATGCACACCATATTTGACAGGTGTCAGGAAAGCATGAAGATTGAAGGTGTGAACTTTGGAATCACATCCTCCCAGATTTACAACCCACTGCTCCATTTACTAACTGTGCAGACTTACCCTCTCTTTGCTTCAGCTTCCTTTATTTATAAGAGGATTTCACATGAGGCAGGTGGGAGTTAAGGAGATGGCCCATGCAGCACCTTTAACCACTTAACTCCACTCTCAGAACATAAATTCTCAATTCATGTTATGAATGTACAATAGCTGGCTAACAACTCATTTTGAATGTTTTTATTGATCCTGTGGCATTGGCAAACAAAAGTATCTTTCAGAATGGAGAATTCTGTATAGGGGTTTTATCTGTGGGGCTAATGATGAATTGCCAAAGGCCAGAAGCTTCCTACAGTCACTCAAAATGACCACTGAACTGCTTGTGAGCAAGATAATGCCTCATGGCACTATCATTCTCAGGAACCCAGCTCTTCCAAGCAGAAATATCTGTACTAATTTCCCATATATTTTATGAACTTCATCCAGCAAGTGATAGTTAAAATATACCTGTCACTTTTAACATAATGTCTTAAAATGTGCATGAGTCAAAAAACACTGGGTTTTCATTGACTTGACCATAACCACCTTAGGAAAAACTATAGCTAGCTCCCTCTTGGATATTACTGCATTTTGCTCAAACTGGCAGCACAGGAGCTTTTACTTCACTTTCTCCAAGGAACTAGTTGAATGCTGACACCTGGGTCTTCCCTGTGATGGTTTCTGTGACACCCTGGACCATCCCAACGATGCAAGCCTGCACCGCTCAACAGCTTCTCACAATGGAGAAGGAGGGTGAAGAGCACAGGCATCTCACTCAGGCAAATAAGGCCTCAACATATGAGGTCAGTAAACAGCCACAGTGAAATTCAAAACCAGAGAACTGTTATTCAAGTCGGATCCACGCTGAACTCAGGTCAAGATGGCAGAGCAGAAGGACATAGAAATCACACCTAACCCCCAGGAACATGTCAAATATACCTCTATATGTAGAAAAATTCGAACCCAAAGAGGAAACGGAGCAGGGAGGGGCATCAGGGGCTGGTGCTTACACAGGTGGCACATCAGAGACAGTCTAGAACACCAGCAGCAGCCAGAAAGCATCACTGTCACAGCCCACACCCTGGGCTTTGCCGAGTGCCCATGCCGGCGCTGCTCTTGGTTGAGGCTGCAGTGCTTCAAAGGGAGAGAGCGCACACATGAAACTGAACAAACTTGAATCCAACCAAGGGCCTTCTGCTACAGTAACTTGGGACCTGACACTGCCCTTGATAGAGCGATGACAGTCACTGAACATAGGTGAAGCTCTGGCTCACACCTGGATCTGGCCCTAGACTCACCACCTCCAATCAAGGTAACAGCTGACAGCACACCCTGAAGAATGATGCAACTTGAGAAGTTAAAGTGGATTATCGTGTCTGCCTCTGCGACTGTATAGTCCATGGGATTCTCCAGGCCAGAATACTGAAATCCATAGCCTTTCCCTTCTCCAGGGGCTCTTCACAACCCAGGGATTGAACCCAGGTTTCCTGCATTGCAGGCAGATTCTTTACTAGCTGAGCCGTGAGGGAAGCCCAAGACGCAACTTGCATTCTCATAAAATCCAACACTCCCACTAAAGCAACTGGGGACAGGCAGACACTATGTTTCAAATAATGTACTCTAAAAGAAAATAGGAAACTGTTTCACATAGGAAGTAAGGAAGTAAAAGACCTAAACTCTGAAAACTGTAAAACGTTAAAGAAAGAATATGAAAATGATACAAAGAAATGGAAAGATAACCCATTGTCTTGAATGGGAAAAATTAAAATTGTTAAAACATCTGTACTACCCAAAGCAATCACTGCAGATGGAGACTGCAGCCATGAAATTAAAAGACACTTTCTCCTTGGGAGAAAAGCTATGACCAACCTAGACAGCATATTAAAAAACAGAGACATTACTTTGTCTGTCTAGTCAAAGCTATGTAATAGCTTTCCAGTGGTCATGTATGGATGTGAGAGTTAGACTATAAAGAAAGCTGAGCACTGAAGAATTGATGCTTTTGAACTGTGTTGTTGGAGAAGACTCTTGAGAGTCCCTTGGACTGCAAGGATATCCAACCAGTCCATCCTAAAAGAAATCAATCCTGAATATTCTTTGGAAGGACTTATGCAGAAGCTGAAACTTCAATACTTTGGCCACATGATGTGAAAAACTGACTCATCTGAAAAGACCCTGATGCTGGGAAGGAGGAGAAGGGGATTACAGAGGATAAGATGGTTGAATGGCATCACCAACTCAATGGCTATAAGTTTGAGTAAACTCTGGGAGTTGGTGATGGACAGGGAATCCTGGTGGGCTGCAGTCCATGGGGTCACAAAGAGTCACATATAACTGAGTGACTGAACTGAACTATCAAAATTTCCATGACATTTTTCACTGAACCAGAATAATTTAAATATTATATGGACCAACAAAACATTCTGAATTGCCAATGCAATCTTTAGAAAAAAACAAAGCTGGACATGTAAATTTTCTTGAATTCAGACAACATTAAACTAGCATGGTACTAGCACAAGACAAATCAATGGAACAGAACAGAGAGCCTGGAAATAAATCCACACACTTATGGGCAATTAGTTGATGACAAAGGAGGCAAAAATATAAAATGGACAAAAACAGTCTCTTGAATAAGTAGTGCTGGGAAAACTGGACAGCTACATATAAAAAAGTGAAACAAGAACACCTTTTCACACCATATAGAAAAATAAACTGAAAATTTATTAAAGACCTTAATGTAAGACCTGAAACCATAAATCTCCTGGGAAAAAAGCACAGGCAGAACACACTTTTACATACACCCATATTTTTGGGTCAAAGAGAGAGGCATAAAACCGAAACAAAAAAATGAGGCCTAATAAAATCTGATTTGCAGTGGGAAAAAAAAAAAAAAAAAAACAATAGCGAAATAAAAAGGCAATTTATTGAACAGGAGAAAATATTTGCAAATAAAGCAGGCTAAGCAATGAAGAAACATACAAAATAAACAGAATATACAGAAGAACTACACAAAAAAGATTTTAATGACCCAGATAACCATGATGGATTGATCACTCAACTAGAACCAAACATCTTGGAATGTGAAGTCAAGTGAACCTTAGGAAGCACTGCTATGAATAAAGCTAGTGGAGTGATGGAATTCCAGTTGAGCTATTTCATATTCTAAAAGATGATGCTGTGAAAGTGCTGCACTCAATATGCCAATAGCTGTGGGAAACTAAGCAGTAGCCACAGGACTGGCAAAGATCAGTTTTCATTCCAGCATCAAAGAAAGGCAATGCCAAAGAATGCCCAAACTACCACATAATTGCTCTCATCTCACATGCTAGCAAAGTTCTCCAATTGAGGCTTCAACAGTATGTGTACGAAGAATTTACAGATGTTCAAACTGCATTTAAAAAAGGCAGAGGAACCAGAGATCAAATTGCCTACATCCATTATATCACAGAAAAAGCAAGAGAGTTCTAGAAAAATATCTACTTCTGCTTTATTGACTATGCTAACGTCTTTGACTGTTGGATCACACAAAAAAAAAGGAAAAATCTTAAAGAGAGGGAATAACAGACTGCCTTACCTGCCTCCTGATAAATCTGTATGCAGGTCAAAAAGCAACAGTTAGAACTGGACATGGAACTACGGACTGGTTCAAAATTGGGAAAGGAGCATATCAAGGCTGTGTCACCTGTTTATTTAACTTATATGCAAAGTACATCATGCAAAATGCTGGGTGGAATGAAGCATAATCTAGAATCAAGATTGCCTGGAGAAATATCAATAACCTCACATACATGGATGACACCACCAGAAAGAGAAGAGAAACTAAAGAACCTCTTGATGTAAGTGAAAGTGAAAAAGCTGGCCTAAAACTCAACATTCAAAAACCTAAGATCATGACATGTGGTCCCATCACCTTATAGTAAATATATGAAGAAACAATAGAAACAGTGACAGACTTTATTTTCTTGAGCTCCAAAATCAATGCAGATGGTGATTACAGTCATGAAATTAAAAGATGTTTGCTCCTTGCAAGAATAGCTATGACTAGCCTAGACAACATATTAAAAAGCAGAGACATTACTTTGCTGACAAAGATCTGTCTATTCAAAGCTATAGTTTTTCCAGTAGTCATGTAAAGAAAGCTGAGTGCCGAAGAATTGATGCTTTTGAACTGTGGTGTTGGAGAAGACTCTTGAGAGTCCCTTGGACTGCAAGGAGATCCAACCAGTGCATTCTGAAGGAGATCAGTCATGAAATATTCATTGAAAAGACTGATGATTGCTGAAGTTCCAATACTTTGGCAATCTGATGTGAAGAACTCACTCTTTGGAAAAGACCCTGATGTTAGGAAAGATTGAAGGTGAGAGGAGACAGGGACGCCAGAGGATGAGATGGTTGCATGACATTACTGACTCAATGGATATGAGTCTGAGTAAACTCTGGGATTTAGTGATGGACAGGGAAGCCTGGCATGTTGCAGTCCATGGTGTGGCAAAGAGTTGCATATGGCTGAACGACTGAACTGAACCGACTCAAGCATCAAATAATTGATGCTTCTGAATTGTGGTGCTGGAGAAGCTTCTTAAGAGAACCTTGGACAACAAGCAGACCAAACCAGTTAATACTAAAGGAAATCAGATTAGTTCAGTTCAGTCACTCAGTCGTGTCTGACTCTTTGTGACACCATGAACCACAGTACACCTAGCCTCCCCGTCCATCACCAACTCCCAGAGTACACCCAAACCCATGCCTATTGAGTTGGTGATGTCATCCAACCATCTCATCCTCTGTCATCCCCTTCTCCTCCTGCCCTCAATCAATCCCAGCATCAGGGTCTTTTCAAATGAGTCAGTTCTTTACATCATGTAGACAAAGTATTGGAGTTTCAGCTTCAGCATCAGTCCTTCTGATGAACACCCAGGATTGATCTCCTTTAGGATGGACTGGTTGGATCTCCTTGCAGTCCAAGGGACTCTCAAGAGTCTTCTTCAACACCACAGTTCAAGAGCATCAATTCTTTGACACTCAGCTTTCTTTATAGTTCAACTCTCACAACCATAGATGACTACTGGAAAAACCATAGCCTTGACTAAACAGACCTTTGTTGACAAAGTAATGTCTCTGTTTTTTAATATGCTGTCTAGGTTGGTCATAACTTTCCTTCCAAAGAGTAAGTGTCTTTTAATTTCGTGACTGCAATCACCATCTGCAGTGATTTTGGAGCCCTGAAAAATAAAGCCAGCCACTGTTTCCACTGTTTCCCCATCTATTTCCCATGAAGTGATGGGACCGGATGCCATGATCTTCGTTTTCTGAATGTTGAGCTTTAAGCCAACTTTTTCACTCTCCTCTTTCACTTTCATCAAGAGGCTCTTTAGTTCCTCTTCACTTTCTGCCATAAGGGTGGTGTCATCTGCATATCTGAGGTTATTGATATTTCTCCCGGCAATCTTGATTTCAGCTTGTGCTTCCTCCAGTTCAGTGTTTCTCATGATGTACTCTGCATAGAGGTTAAACAAGCAGGGTGACAATATACAGCCTTGATGTACTCCTTTCCCTATTTGGAACCAGTCTGTTGTTCCATGTCCAGTTCTAACTGTTGCTTCCTGACCTGCATAAAGGTTTCTCAAGAGGCAGGTCAGGTGATCTGGTATTCCCATTCCTTTCAGAATTTTCCACAGTTTGTGGTGATCCACACAGTCAAAGTCTTTGGCATAGTCAATAAAGCAGAAGTAGATGTTTTTCTGGAACTCTCTTGCTTTTTTGATGATCCATCAGATGTTGCCAATTTGATCTCTGGTTCCTCTGCCTTTTCTAAAACCAGCTTGAACATCTGGAAGTTCTGGGTTCATATATTGCTGAAGCCTAGCTTGGAGAATTTTGAGCATTACTTTACTAGCATTCGAGATGAGTGCAATTGTCCAGTAGTTTGAACATTCTTTGGCATTGCCTTTCTTTGGGATTGGAAAAAAAAACTGATCTTTTCCATTCCTGTGGCCACTGCTGAGTTTTCCAAATCTGCTGACATATTGAGTGCAGCATTTTCACAGCATCATCTTTCAGGATTTGAATTAGATCAACTGGAATTCCATCATCTCCACTAGTTTTGTTCGTAGTGATGGTTCCTAGGGCCCACTTGACTTCACATTCCAGGATGTCTGGCTCTAGGTGAGTATGAGTGATCACACCATCATGATTATCTGGGTTGTGAAGATCTTTTTTGTACAGTTCTTCTGTGTATTCTAGCCACCTCTTCTTAATATATTCTGCCCAGTTAGGTCCATACCATTTCTGTCCTTTATTGAGCTTATCTTTGCATGAAATGTTCCCTTGCTATCTCTAATTTTCTTGAAGAGATCTCTAGTCTTTCCCATTCTATTGTTCCCTCTATTTCTTTGCATTGATCGCTGAGGAAGGCTTTCTTATCTCTCCTTGCTATTCTTCAGACCTCTGCATTCAGATGGACATCAATTCAAATTCAAAAGGAAATCAACCTGAATATTCATTAGAAAGACTGATGCTGAAGCTAAAGCTCCAATATTTTGACCACGTGATGCAAATAGATGACTCACTGGGAAAGATCCTGATAATGGGATAGATAGAAAGCTAAAGAACAATGGGACGGCAGAGGATGAGATGGGGTTTTATAGCATCACCAACTCAATGGATATGAATCTGAATAAACTTTGGGAGATAGTGGAAGACAGAGGAGCCTGGGTGCTGCAGGCCTTGGGGTTGCAAACAGATGTAAATGACTTAATGACTGAACAACAACAACTTACAAATATTATCAATAAGGAGTTAATATCCAAAATATATAAGAATCTCATATAACTCAATATTGAAAGCAAACAACTCAATTAAAATGGGCAGAAGACATAAATAGCCATTTTTCCAAAGAAGACATACAAATGGCCAACAGATATATGAAAATATTCACTGTTTCTAACCACACTAATAAACATTACCAGAACATCTGAAATAAGACTATTGACTCTAAGCAAGAGACTGTATCCTCTAACCAGCTTCAGAAACATGATAATAAGTTCTGAGATGATGAGTTAATTATTGCTCAGAGGAAATTTACTCATAAATTTACATCAAATTAATCTGTACCCAACAGTAATAATAATTTGATTATAAATTGACCATCCTTCGTTATTTTAGTCCTGATTATAGCAACTTGGTTGGTTTCCCTTTCAAATTGGAGAGGTGAACAGAGATAAACTGCCAAACAAAACCATATTTTAGAGGGTACTCTACTAGAGCTTGTAGGGAATCAAGAAGCTCATTAAGCTTAAATATTCAATGCAATAGCTAAAACCTATGGTAAATTGGTTTACTTTTTTCAATTATACTTAATTATTCCTGTGATAATAATTCCATGAGCACAGCTGTTTCAATTTTCTACTAAAGAGCTATTCCTCTTGGCAAAAAAAAATGCTGCACAGAATTCAGAATATCCAAGATGATTTGTTTTGAGCTCACATTTGAAGGAAATCTGGCATCACTCTATTAAAGACTCTCAAAGCATTGTGATAGGCAAAGTCTGGGCATTTGCAACTGGAGAGGAGGAATGCTATGAAAAGGACAGTGAATTCAAACCAAATGTCTACTGTGGAATAGTTGCACGATCTTGGAAAAGGCATGTCACCTCCTATGAAGTTACACGAAAACACAATACTTCAAACTATTGTATGCTGTCATACTTTTGCATAAAATGATCACTTTTTAGAGAATGCTTTTCTCCCTCTTGACAATGTCTTCCTGGTAAAATTGTCTTCTTTATATTTCAGCTCAAGCATTACTGCACAAATATACACTATCCCTTTATTTCCCCATTGGAGTTGACTGGAAACATAAGATCCTTGATGATAATAATGGCAACTTCTAACACTCATTAGTACCTTGCATGTAAGATGATTCAGTGTTAACAGAATCAGTTTATCATATTCTAATTATTTGTCCACATGCTTGAATGTCCTATTAGGTGCAAATTTCTAATAGGCAAGAAATGCATTCCTCAGATATGTATATGCAATATATAGCACAGTGATAACACACAGGGTGACCTTATGGACTGCAACCCACAAGGTTCCTCTGTCCATGGGATTCTCCAGGCAAGATTACTGGAGTGGGTTGTCATGACCTCTTCCAGGGGATCTTCCCAATACAGGGACTGAAGCCATGAGTCTTATGCCTTCTGCATTGGCAGGCAGGTTCTCTACCACTAGCACCACCTGGGAAGCCAATAATACATAGTAGATACTCAATATTATGTGAATATGTTTCTATCAAAAAGTAAAATAAGAATAATGTTTCTTATGGCCTCCATTTCACAGAACTGGTTTTTTGTTTTGTTTTTATAGTGGTGGAGTTTTTATTAGTCATAAATAAAACTTACAGACAGAATCCTCAAAGAATACAAAATAATTAGATAATATAATCAACCAATGGGTTCTAATCTCTTTTATAGGATATTTTCCCCCAAATAGAAAAAAAAACAGATTTTTTAAGTGTGCATGCAATGTTAAACAAGATAACCCTATCCTAATGCATAAAACAAATCTTGACAATATAAAAGAATTGAAATCATACAAAGCATGTTACTTACCATAATGGAATTAAAGAACTGGTTTTGAGTGTGTAATAAAATGATATGTATCAATATTAAAGTCTGTCATGTCTGATGTACTATGCAAATATCAGAAATTATCATCTCTCATCTAGAAAAATCAAATCTACATGAAAAACCTCATAGCTCTTTATTAAGTCTTTGTGGAAATGACAAGCTTATTAAACCAGGAGTCTTTGTCCTGAAAGAAAATATTAATTTAGTTGCAGAACAGAAAAAACTTGTTTTATCTAAGGTTAAATAGTGAAAAGAATGACTGTATTTGTCATGGAGTATAGATAGATAGGGGTTTCCCTGGTGGGTCTGACAGTAAACAGTCTGCCTGCAATTCTGGAGACCTGGGTTCAGTCCCTGGGTTGGGAAGATCCCCTGGAGGAGGGCATGGCAATCCACTCTAGTATTCTTGCCTGGATAATCTCCATGGACAGGGGAGCCATGGGGTCACAAAGAATCGGACATGACTGAGTGACTAAGCACAACACAGCACACAGATAAATGGATAGAATGCTTTACAACAAAATAAAGTTTTAAATTTTATTTATTGTTTGTAATGGATAAATATGTGTTTTACATAACTAAAATCCAGACTTTTCACTCTTCCTTGAAATGGTTTATCCCTCCCCACCCTTCAGAGGGCCAGTTACCTTGCTCTGTTTTCATTCACCACGCTCATCAAAGAAAATCCACTTTCTGGTCTTGCCTCTGCTTTTCTAAGATATTTACACACAAAGCTGAAATGGCATTCTGGCAACTCCTTCACAACAGTGCAGGAGAACACACGCATCAGGAAAACCAAAGAACGTGGGGTTAGTTTATGGGAAGAGCAGAGGGAAAGAAAGGCTCCACTACTCCATGGGTCATTATCTCTTACTACTATTTCAAGTCTCAAAGGCTTTGGACAGTATTAATTCATGTTCCACATGAATACAGAGGTGAATAAAAGCAGCGTAACACTGTCAAAAAGAAAAGAGATGAAATACTTGGGACACATACAAATGCTGAATCCAGCCTTAGCACTGATCTTCTAAGAACTGACTGTTTTCATATTATCAGTCACCAAGTATTAACAAAATAGCTGATTTCTAGAGTATTATCCCTGTCATTTATTGTAGACATATTTAGTAGGAATAGAAACAGAAATAGAAAAAAGGTAGCTACCTTCTTTCATGAGAACAAGTTCCTTGAAAGATGGTGTCAGTATTATTTACTGTGTCAATAATGTTTTATACTCTGTCCACATAGTAGTCAATAAATATTTGCTGAATCAAAATGAGTGAAAGCAAAACATAAGAAGAGGGTAGAGAAAGAAAATGGAAGAGATGGAATTTGACTTTTAGGGGAGTACCAGGTATTACTAACTCAGTTCAATTTCTTACAATAAAAAGCATCTTAAGAATTTGTTTCTATCTGAGGAGACAGGCTGGAAAAGGTGAAATCACATAGGCTTATATCTCCAGGTTCAGCCTTACTAGGCTGATTTCTAGAGTTCAGCTTAACCAAACTCTGGTTTTGATGTCCAGTGCTAGGGTCAGTCAGTCAGTTCAGTTGCTCAGTCGTGTCCGACTCTTTGTGACCCCATGAACCGCAGCATGGCAGGCCTCCCTGTCCATCACCAACTCCTGGAGTCCGTCCAAACCCATGTTCATCAAGTCGGTGATGCCATCCAACCATCTCATCCTCTGTCGTCCCCTTCTCCTCCTGCCCTCAATCTTTCCCAGCATCAGGGTCTTTTCAAATGAGTCAGCACTTCTCATCAGGTGGCCAAAGTACTGGAGTTTCAGCTTCAACATCAGTCCTTCCAATGAACACCCAGGACTGATCTCTTTAGGATGGACTGGTTGGATCTCCTTGCAGTCCAAGGGACTCTCAAAAGTCTTCTCCAACACCACAGTTCAAAAGCATCAATTCTTCAGTGCTCAGCCTTCTTCAGAGTCCAACTCTCACATACATACATGACCACTGGAAAAACCATAGCCTTGACTAGACGGACCTTTGTTGACATAGTAATGCCTCCCTGGTGGCTCAGGTGGTAAAGAGACTGCCTGCAATGTGGGAGACCTGGGTTCAATCCCTGTGTCAGGAAGACCCCCTGGAGAAGGAAATGGCAACCCACTCCAGTATCCTTGCCTGGAAAATCCTATGGTCAGAGGAGCCTGGCAGTCTACAGTCCATGGGGTTGCAAAGAGTCAGACACGACTGAGCAATTTCACTATCACTAGGTACTCTAGGGCAAAAGTACCCTGGAATTGAAGACAAATAGAAT
>SJYQ01005012.1:550231-573061 GCA_006410935.1 Redunca redunca
TACTATGTAGACATTTATAAAGATATAATTTCTGTGACAGTAATAGCACAAAAGAGGGAGAGAATAAAGCTTTACTAGAGAAAAATTTTTATATAAAATTGAAAATAATCTGTAGTATTTTAAAACAGTTGTTTAAGAAAAAATTTATAATTTCTAGGAAAAGCATTAATTAAAAAGCAAATACAATAAATTTTTTAAAGGAAATTTAAGCTAGTTTTTTACTTTTTTAAGGAAACTCCATACCGTTCTCCATAGTGGATGTGCCAGTTTACATTCCCACCAGCATTGTAGGAGGGTTCCCTTTTCTCCACATCCTTTACAGCATTTATTGTTTGTAAAGTTTTTGATAATGGCCATTCTGACAGATGTGAGGTGATACCTCATTGTAGTTTTGATTTGCATCTCATTAATAATTAGTAACTGTGAGCATCTTTTATGTGCTTTTGGGGCATTTATTTGCCTTTTTTGAAGACATGTCTCTTTAGATCTCCTGACCATTTTCTGACTGGACTTTTGTTTTATTTTTTGTTTGTTTGTTTGTCTTTAATACTGAGTTGCATGAGTTGCTTGTATATTTTGGAGATTAATCCCTTGGTCAGTTCATTTGCAAATATTTTCTTTCATTCTGATGGTTACTTTTTGTTTTGTTTCTTTTGCTAGGCAAAGATTTTAATTTTAATTAAATCCCATTTTTGTTTTTATTTTCATTACACTAAGAGGNTAACAGGTAGATCAAAAATGTCTTGCTGCAATTTATGTAAGAAAGTATTCTGCCTATGTTTTCTAACTAAACTATTAGGTTGGCCAAAAAAGTTAATTCAGGCTTTTCTGTTACATCTTATAGAAAAATCTGAACGAACTTATTGGTCAACCCATTGAAATTACAGCTACTATATGATCCAGCCATCCCTTCCTAAGTATATATCTGGAGAAAACCATGATTTGAAAAGCTATGCACCACAGAGTTCACTGCAGAACTATTTACAACAGCCAGGACATGAAAACAACCGAACTGTCCATGAATAGAGGAATAGACACAGAAGATGTAGAACATGTATACAACGGAATATTACTCAGACACAAAAAAGAACAAAATAATGCCAGTTGCAACAACATGGATAGACCTAGCAATTATCTTTCTGAGTCTGATTTACTTGATTTAGTATGACAAACATCATATGATTTCACTTAAATGTGGAATCTAGGCTCAGAAGGTGAAGAATCTGTCTGTAGTGCTCGAGACCCGGGTTCAATCCTTGAGTCAGGAAGATCCCCTAGAGAAGGGAATGGCCACCCACTCCAGTATTCTTGCCTGGGAAATCTCATGGACAGAGGAGCCTGGCAGGCTACAGTCTATGGGATCACAGACTCAGACATGACTGAGCGACTAACACATTAGTTCAGTTCAGTCTCTCAGTCATGTCCAACTCTTTGCAACCCCGTGAACCGCAGCACCCCAGGCCTCCCTGTCCATCACCAACTAATGTGGAACCTAAAAAAAAAAGGATACAAATGCATTCATCTACAATATAGAAATAGTTTACAGATGTAGAAAACAAACTTATGGTCACCAGGGGATAAAGGGAAAGGAATAAATTCGGAGACTTGGATTGACATATACATACTACAAATAAGGACCTATTGTATAGCACAGGAAATGCTACTCTGTAATGGCATATATGGGACAATAATCTAAAACAGAGTGGATACATGTATATGTATACCTGATTCACTTTGCTATACTCCTGACACTAACACTGTAAATCAACCACATTCCAAGAAAAATAATTTTAAAATGGTACACTAGAAAATATGCAGTTAGAAATAACAAGGCAATAAAAAATAATGAGGAACAAAATGATATGAGATGCATAGAAAGTAAACCCAAAATGTCAGAAATAACACCAGTCATACAAATAACAACATTAAATTGGAATGGATTAAGCAATCCAATCCAAACACAGAGATTGTCAGATTTTTCTTTTAAATCCAAGAGTACGCTTTATAAAAGAGACATTTTCAAAGACAAAAATGCATTGAACACAGGAGGATGAAAATAAAATATATGAAATGTGCACAGTAAACTTAAGAGCTGGAGTAGCAATATTAATAGACAAAGTACATTTAAAATGTGTCTAGAATTATAAAGCAACTATACTCCAATAAAAATTAATAAGAAATAAAAAGCAAAAAAGATTTGAAAAAATGTGTCTAGAGACAAGGAACATATTTTATAATAATAAAAAGCATCAATCCATATGTAAGAAAGCAATTATAAACATATAAAGTCCTATCAGCAGAGCCTTAAAATGTGTGAAGCAAAATCTGACTGGGCTGAAGTGAGAAATTAATTTTTTAATATCATTTGAGATATCAATACCTACTTGCAATAATTCACAATCTAGTCAGAGTATCAGTAAGAAAGTAGAAGACTTGAACAACATTGTAAACTAGCAAGACCCAACAGATAACTGTAGGAAATTTTACCTGACAGCAGCAGAAGAAATATTATTTTCAATAGCAAAGGTAGGTGATATTTAACCCATTAAAAATATCCATTGCTATCCACAATGTATTTCCATACATAACGAAGGTTTGAACAAAATCAGGTGGGAGGGTAGTTGAGTCAACTGAACTAAGAATGTGGTTTGAGTTTGCCCCACATTGTAAAAAGCTGTTGCTTTTCTGAAGACTCCAATACCCTCTGCCCTCATTTCTGCCTTCCTCAGTGGTTATCAGTGTTTGAACCCTGGATCCTCAGAAAAAAAAAGAAAAAAGAAAAAAAATATATATATATACACACATACACATGTACACACAAACTAACAAGGGGCAGGTAGCCCACAAGAATTCTCTACAGTCACTAGAGCCAAACACTTTTCTCCCCCTCATCCTTTATATTGTGTCAATAGCAAAATTTCTAAATGAATATTCAGTTCAGTTCAGTTCAGTTCAGTCACTCAGTTGTGTCTGGCTCTTTGTGACCCCATGGACTGCAGCACACCAGGCCTCCCTGTCCATCACCAACACCCAGAGTTTACTCAGACTCATAGCCATTGAGTCAGTGATGCCATCTCATGCTCTGTCGTCCCCTTCTCCTCCTGCCCTCAATCTTTCCCAGCATCAGGGTCTTTTCAGATGAGTCAGTTCTTCGCATTAGGTGGCCAATGTACTGGAGTTTCAGCTCCAACATCAGTCCTTCCAATGAATATTCAGGACTGATGTCCTTTAGGATGGACTGGTTGGATCTCCTTGCTGTCCAAAGGACTCTCAAGAGTCTTCTCCAACACCACAGTTCAAAAGTTCCATTCTTCAGTGCTCAGCTTTCTTTATAGTCCAATTCTCACATCCATACATGACCACTGGAGAAACCATAGCCTTGACTAGATAGACATTTTTTGACAAAGTAATGTCTCTGCTATGTAATATTCTATCTAGGTTGGTCATAACTTTTCTTCCAAGGAGCAAGTGTCTTTTAATTTCATGGCTGCAGTCACCATCTGCAGTGATTTTGGAGCCCCAAAAGATAAAGTCTGTCACTGTTTCCACTGTTTCCCCATCTATTTGCCATGAAGTGATAGAACTGGATGCCATGATCTTAGTTTTCTGAATGTTGAGTTTTAAGCCAACTTTTTCACTCTCCTCTTTCACTTTCATCATAGACTCTTTAGTTCTTCACTTTCTGCCATAAGGGTGGTGTCATCTGCATATCTGAGGTTATTGATATTTCTCCTGGCAATCTTGATTCCAGCTTGTGCTTCCTCCAGCCCAGCGTTTCTCATGATGTACTCTGCATATAAGTTAAATAAGCAGGGTGACAATACACAGCCTTGACGTACTCCTTTTCCTATTTGGAACCAATCTGTTGTTCCACGTCCAGTTCTAACTGTTGCTTCCTGACCTGCATATAGGTTTCTCAAGAGGCAGGTCAGGTGGTCTATCATATGTTTAAAAAGCATTAGATGCATCTTTTCAGGTCCTTTGATAGTTGAATTCCAAATAGGAGAATCATTGTAAACATTACTTCCTTTGTACATATTAAGGTATTAGTTGCTCAGTTGTGTCCAACTCTTTGACACCCCGGGACTATAGCCCTCCAGTCTCCTCTGTCCTTGGGATTCTCCAGTAAGAATACTGTATGGGTAGCCATTCCCTTAGACTTTCTTATTCCTTACTCTTTACAGCAATTATAGTTAAACACATGGAAATATATTCCTCCAGTCAGACTATAAACTCTGACAGAATGGAAACCTTCTCTTTTTTGTACTACCTTATTTCTGGTACCTAGACTAGTACTTGGTACCTAGTGGTGATGCTATATACTTTTGACAGGTAAATTACTGTGTATGTTGTTGAAAATAGATTCACCATAATGAACTATCAGGCACTGAAAATAATCAAATGGAAACTGCTCAAATTCAGAGGTCTGTAGACAGATTTTCTAAACTATTAGAACTATTACTTCTTATCTGCTCCAAGATAAAAATGTTTCCATGTGAAAACTTGCTTGTTGCCTTTTTAGATCAAATATGTTCTAAGAGTTCCACAGGTGCCTTCTTAACTGGCTCTGAATTTTGTAAAAGCACTTATTTAACACACATTCCTACATAAACAAAACACAGCACTAACTAATGATCTAGTAGCTTCTATTTTCCAGATCATTCTTTCCAGTTTAGCCTTAGGCTTTCCCTGTATTCTCAGTGTCAAGAGACAGAGATAGATAAAGAATGCATCGGAATGCACACGTGCGTGCACACACACACACACACACACACACACATATTTGGAAATGCAAATACGTCTTTCCAAAGTGCAAAGTCTAAGCTGCAATGTCCATCTCTGTTTAAATGTCTTTCCCCACAGGTAGTGCACTGTTAAATACTGCTTACATTAACACCTGAGAACCGACACTATAACAAATTAAGAGGTCCTCGTTTAACATTTTCCCCTTACAGAGCAAGTTTCTAAATGATGTTTAAATTCAAGTTTACTTTTGGATTACTAGAGTGAAGAGATTTCCTGGCATTAGACAGGTAGGCAGAAATCATCAACCATTCAGAAGCTGCATCATCCAAAGTCACGAATAAATGAAACTAGTGCATAAAGAATCCCTGGTTGCAGGTCTCTGCAATGAATGAAGGATGTGACTCCAGGTGAGAGAAAGGAAATGGTTCCTGAGGCACCACAGGAGAAAAACATTTAAATGCTGGCAGAAATGAAAGTAAATTTATTGTAATGATGTCCTGAGAGAAAAACACAGGGGCTTGGAAAACATATAAGTTGGACTGTGACTATTATCATCATGTTAAGGTTAAGTTAGTGAAGTTTCTCATACATATTAGGGTAGACAGTGGAAGACACAAGGCAGAATCAGAAACAAAAGGTTGTGTTCTCAACTTTTCTGAGCAATCTGAGTTGAACACCAATTTCAACAGTGGACATTAACATAATGGCTTACATTGAACTGTCAGGTTCAAGACCCCAAAAGCCCAACATGAAAGACCCCAAACAGGGAGAGTCAGGCTGGGTCCAGGTAGGTTGGGTGAACTGAACCATGTTTCGCTCCTACATGAAGCCCTCCTTAACCACTCCCCACATGCCTACAGGAGTCTCTTCTGAAGTCTAACTGCTCCGTGAATTTCACTCACAAGTTCCTGAGTTTCTGTAGCTTTGCATTAACTACAGTGGATAAAATACTAATCACTGGGGACTAATGAAGCTGAAACTTTATTCCTAAATTTGTATTTATGTCATCTTTTTTAAAACAGACAGTGTCTGATTCACACATTTTAGGCCCCACCAAACATGGATCTCTCCTGCCCTATTTTCACACAAAAGCTGTTCTCGTAATAACTGCAGGGAGTATAAAAGTGCACACTGAGAGTGGCTCCTTGCCTTCCTTGTCTACATCCAGGCTCCCCACTCTCTGTAATGCCCTCAGAAAGGTCACAAGGAGAATATTAGATGCAAAGTCAACATCTTTCACTGCTTTTTCCTATTTGACTATGGGAATTAGAAACACAAATGGTAGAATTCTCTGGAAAGAGTGTAAAAGGATTAATATCTTTGCAGCTCCATGAACTGAGATAGGATCTCAGGGTTTTATTCTTCAGGGGAAATAGAAAAATTAGATGAAGAAATTATTTAATTTTAAAAGCTGCAGAACAGCACACATATGATTTACCAGCCAAGGTTACCGGGATGGTCTTAAATGGGCAGTATAGCAAAACATACTCAATTATTGACCTTGACCCTACTTGTCAGCAAAAACTAAATCTGGAGATGGTTTTGATTTCCGTTTAAAATAAATGGTTGACTTTTTTAAAAAAGCTAAATGTGTAAAACTACCAAGAACACTAAGATAGTAAACTGTAGGTAAAAACAATCAACTTTAAGTGAAGAGATGAGAGAAAATAGCTCCCTCGGTGCCCAGTGAGATGCTGTGGTCATTAATCCTGGGAGCAGCATATTTTCAAAACTCTTCACCATGTGAAAACCATGACTGTGAATTCAAAAGAGGTGCCTCCTGCAGGCCAATTATTGTTTCCAAAATTATGAGTCTATCACCCAACCATCATCTCCACATTCATCCTCATTCACCTTAATCTGAGGTACTCACTTACCAACTACCAACTTACTAAACAGTAATTTATATGATGGTAAACACTGATCTGAAAAAGCACCTTGTGTCTCTACCTTTCCCACATTCTCCATACACTTCTCTTCCCATGTTTTTGCATGTTTCTCTCCAAAATATTTTAGAATTTTTCCCACCTTTTTTCCTACTTTTGGAAGGAAAGTGTGGCGTATTTGTGGCAAAATAGCTAGGTGTTCTATTCTTCTCTTCTGTGCTCAAAAATCCATTTCATTTAACAAGTATCTGTTGAGAATGAATTACCTGTAATCCCTTCTGTATTGTTTCATTAATGCAATATATATATATAATGTTTAACTCTTTAATATTTATCCTGCCAGCAAGATGAACCTTTTAAAGATAACTAAGACTTTGATACTGGGAGGGATTGGGGGCAGGAGGAGAAGGGGAAGACAGAGGGTGAAATGGCTGGATGGCATCACTGATTCGATGGACGTGAACTCCGGGAGTTGGAGATGGAGAGGGAGGCCTGGCGTGCTGAGATTCATGGGGTCGCAAAGAGTCGGACACAACTGAGCGACTGAACTGAACTGAACTGATTAAGTGCCTATGAAAGTCAAAGACATACAGAGTTAACTAGGTCTCAGTCAGTAACCTCAGAGGTTCCCAGTAAAGAATCCTTGGCGCAGAAATGTTAGTAACATGATAACTTAACATTTTATTCACTTACACTGAGGCAAATTTGAGGCTGCATGCAGAAATGGAAAAGGGACTATATTTTCTCATTATTTCTCCAGCATCAACGGAGGAGCCTGGTAGGCTACAGTCCATGGGGTCGCAAAGAGTTGGACACGACTGAGCGACTTCACACACACACACACACAAAACAGTACTCTAGTGCCTGGCACCAGAGTAGGTAATCAGTAAGGGCTTTTGTCTTTGATTTTTAAATAGGACCAACTCAGTATCCAAACAAAATGCAAGCTATGAATTATGTAAAAAGTGTACAGGTCATGAATCATGGCCTGATGGAGGTAGTGGTCTACTTATAAATGGAAACATTACAAGACACCTTACAAATGTAAGTGTTGCTGGCTGACTTTCTTCCTGCTTTTTCTGCTCAGATAGTCATCTAAGAATTATAAATCAACTATATACTCCAATGTATTTTTTTAATTTAAGAAAATAATTTTCCATTCAGCTTCAAGAAGTGCTGCTGGCACTAGCAACCTCCAGGTGTTAGCAACTATACAATCTACCTGAGTTTTTCATTCAAGACTATAGACTCCTCAGGCAGCTTCCAACCAGTGACTAAGCATGGTGAGTGTACCAGTGCCTGGTCATTTCTGCTCAGATGCATCTACTGGCAAATCTGTGACCCAGGGATTCTATTTAAATAAAGATCAACATATCAATTTCTTTTCTTTCATACATTCTGCTTTTGATGCTGTATATTAAAAATCACTGCCAAACTAAAGATCACCTAGATTTTCTCTTATGTTTTCTTCCAGTTTTCTATTTCTGGATTCTATATTTTCCATTGATCTGTGTTTCTATTTTATCTTTTACCTTGAGAGGAGTACTGAAAGTTCCATAAGTACTTGCTGTTCTTGTTTTAATTAAAACTTTATTGGGAAAAAAACATATAAATAAAAAGAATATAACCCCAGAAGTGAGTTTTATGTAAGTGATCACCATCTTGAATTTCTTCAACACATTTTTCTAAGATGAAAAATAAATGCATATAATCAACATCTCTCAGAGGGATATATTCATTACAGTTGATTAACCTACTCTGACACATGATAATGACCCAAAGTCCATAGTTTTACTAGGGTTCATTCTTGGTGTTTTACATTCCATGGGATTGGACAAGTGTAGAATAACATGTATCCATCATTGCAGTATCAGTATCTTCACTGCTCTAAAATATCCTCTGTGCTTTGTCCATTAATCCCTTCTCCTCATCCCACCTCACCATCACTTGCTTTTTATGTCAATTTTCTCCATTTTTTTTGAAACTATATTGTAGGATGAGTACACATTTTGGATTGTTTGTCTTCCTGAAGAATTAAGCCTAAGTCCATTATTTATTGTCTATCTTTCTCCTTAGTGAAAAAGCTGGCTTAAAACTCATTCAGAAAACAAAGATCATGGCATCTGGTCCCATCACTTCATGGGAAATAGATGGGGAAACAGTAGAAACAGTGTCAGACTTTATTTTGGGGGGCTCCAAAATAACTGCAGATGGTGACTGCAGCCATGAAATTAAAACAGGCTTACTCCTTGGAAGAAAAGTTATGACAAAACTAGATAGCATATTCAAAAGCAGAGACATTACTTTGCCGACTAAGGTCCATCTAGTCAAGGCTGTGGTTTTTCCTGTGGTCATGTATGGATGTGAGAGTTGGACTGTGAAGAAGGCTGAGCGCCGAAGANTATATGTACCACAGCTTTCTTATCCATTCATCTGCTGATGGACATCAAGGTTGCTTCCATGTCAAGTTTTAAGCCAACTTTTTCACTCTCCTCTTTCACTTTCATCAAGAAGTTCAGTTCTTCTTCACTTTCAGTCATTTGGGTGGTGTCATCTGCATATCTGAGGTTATTGATATTTCTCCCAGCAATCTTAATTCCAGCTTGTGATTCATCCTTCCCAGAGCTTCTCATGATGTACTCTGCATATAAGTTAAATAAGCTGGTGACAGTATATACAGTCTTGACGTACTCCTTTTCCTATTTGGAACCAGTCTGTTGTTCCATGTCCAGTTCTAACTGTTGCTTCCTGACCTGCATACAGGTTTCTCAAGAGGCAGGTCAGGTGGTCTGGTATTTCCATCTCTTTCAGAATTTTCCACAGTTTATTGTGATCCACACAGTCAAAGTCTTTGGTATAGTAAATAAAGCAGAAGTAGATGTTTTTCTGGAACTCTCTTGCTTTTTCAATGATCCATCAGACGTTGGCACTTTGATCTCTGGTTCCTCTGCCTTTTCTACATCCAGCTTGAACATCTGGAAGTTCTGGGTTCACGTATTGCTGAAGCCTGGTTTGGAGGATTTTGAGCATTACTTTACTAATGTGTGAGATGAGTACAATTGTGCAGTAGTTTGAGCATTCTTCAGCATTTCCTTTCTTTGGGATTGGATTGAAAACTGACCTTTTCCAGTCCTGTGGCCAGTGCTGAGTAGTAATAGTACGGCAAAAGAAATACATGGACAGATTTGTGAAGCATTTTGTGTTAAATGCAGCCAGAGAATAAATGGTGTGGTGTGGAAATTAGTATTTTGTTTTCTTTTTCTTCATTAAAATCTGTAGGTAATTCTAATGACATCCAAAGCTGAATTAGTGCCAAAGAAGGCACTGCTACTTGTTGATGAGTATTCTCTTAAATGATGGCTTTCAAACCATAGATATATGTAGCTTGAACAAGTATATTCAATATCTTAAGAGTAACATTTAAAGGAAATAATTTGCTATTTTTCATACTATACAAATGGGCTTCCCCAGGAACTAATAAAGAATCCACCTTCAATATAGTAGATGGAATTTGATCCCTGGGTCAGGAAGATTCTCTGGAGGAGTGAATGGCAACCCATTTCAGTATTCTTGCCTGGAGAATCCCATGGACTTTGGAGCCTTGTGGGCTACAGTCCACAGGGTCGCAAAGAGTCAGAGAGGACTGAAGCAACTGAGCATGCAGGCACACTATACAAATGGTTCATTTACATTAAAACTAAGCTTTATCATTAAAAATCAGTCAATCTTGAGGGGAAAATGGAAGATATATACTGAAATTTATATATTTGGAGAACTGATCATTTAAAGAAAGATTTTTATGGAAGGAGAAAGAAGAAAATTGAACGCATGTACGCTCATGGTGAATTCATGTCAATGTTTGGCAAAACCAATACAGTATTGTAAAGTAAACTAAAGTTAAAATAAAAATTAAAAAAATAAAAATAAAAAAAAGAAGAAAATTGTGGTTGTGAACAAAAGTCTCTTACACTAGAGAAAATATTTAAAATTAGCTACCATTCCAAGGTGTTCATGGTTAGATAGGAAAAGGAATATGCTGGGGAGAAATGATTACCATGTAGGAGAAGGCAAAGTGGAAAGCAGGATCTCTACTGGATAAGAAAGCTGAGGTAAGAATGTGAGTTGAACAAAAGCAAAGAGAAGAGCTCTATAAATATTTGATAAATCACTCTTCAGCGTTCAAAATGTCCTTTTATGGGGAATGTGAGTATGGTCTATAGAAATGATAGCCTGGTTTAAATTTTCAGAGTTAGAACCACCCTCATGGAATGATAATGATCTGAAAGAGAAGGAAGATGTTCTGAATCATGAGAACACTATTAGCAAAAAATAGGAGATATATATATATATATATATATATATATATATATAGTAATAAGTGTTATAAGTAAGTATGAATGGATGGTTTCTCAGATAGAGTCACTAAAGAGACCCCAGAGTTAATCAGTGACTTGGAAGAAGAGGGAGCACTCAACAACATACCCCACTGAGAGAGACTGTACAGCCATCTCTCCAGGGAAAAGTGAGGGACTGTTTCCCAAGTTCTCATGTTAGATAATCTCTCTCTTTTCTTCAGAAGTCAAGAAACTGATGCATAAGGCCTGTGAGCCAGGCAAGCTGAGACCTCAGAGCTGCTTCAGGAAGGTCAGAACAATCAGAGGGACCTAAGGCCAGTGTGATTTGGAATGCCTGTTAAGATGTTAGAATGTCTGGGATTTTTTGGTTTTTTAAATTAAAGGAGACAGAGCAGATGCATCTTTAATAGTTCCCCCCAAAAATAAAAATAAGCATTACATTAGATACTGCCCAAGGAGTAGACAACCAGGCAATTACATAAAGATCATGATTTCAGATTTTAATTTCTTATAATTTATTTTTAGCAACTATTATTTTACTTTCTTTTATTTATCTCATCTTTCCTATTTTTCTGAGATCATTTTTCATTTAATCTCCTAACTGCCCTTTTCCTTGTTCTATAAAACATAAAATAGAGATTTGAGAGCCAAAGTCTTATGTGTTCCAAAGACATCTGGCTATTCATTAGCTTTGAATATCCAAACCTTCTAGATGAATACCTGGCCATGGGTACAGGACTCATTAACTTAAGCTTCTTCATCATCCAAAATACAAATAAAAGCTTCTCTTTCTTAAGGCTTATACACTGAAATATGAAACTTGAGAATCCCTAGAACTGCAAGGAAACCAAACCAGTCAATCCAAAAGGAAATCAATTCTGAATATTCATTGGAGGGACTGATGCTGAACTGAGGCTGAAGCTCCAATACTTTGGCCACCTGATGTGAAGAGCTGACTCATTGGAAAAGACCCTGATGCTGGGAAAGATTGAAGGCAGGAGGAGAAGGGGACAACAGAGGACAAGATGGCCTCATTGACTTAATGTACATGAGTTTGAGCAAGCTCTGGGAGATGAAGAACAGGGAAGCCTGGCGTGCTGCAGTCCATGGGGTCACAAAGAGTTGGACATGACTGAGTGACTGAACAATACTGCTACCCTCACATAACAAACAAAAACCATACAAACAAGATCTCCTTTCTTGAACTTCAGTTATTTAGGGCCTCTGACAGGCTGATGAAACTTCGTGTCCTCAACCTAGACCATTCAGTTTACCAGAAGGGGCAGACAGAAGGCCTATGACTCACTTTAACAGGGAAAATGTAGTGATGTGTCATTTTTTCTGTAAACTAGGTTGACATATTTCTGCTGAGGTTAATAATTTATTATGAAGCCTTTTAAGCTGTAAATATTCTACTCTCATCCCATTCTCCAGGCAGTAATGGCAATGCTCAGGTTTCAGAGAAATAGAAGTCTAGTGTTTATAGAGGTGACACCATTCTTAAAAGCACTTATACTTCCTAAAACTGCGGAATGCTTTTGGATGAGCTAACAACCTGTTTCATTCAGAAGTTGTGACACTCTGCTCTAATGGATGAACAGACTAGGATCCAGGGACGGAGTGATGATGCTTTAGAGTAACAGGCCCAGTGATTAATTATTATTCTTGTCGGTCCAATGCCACCTTTGTCTTATTTTGCAATAACAGAGCTGAATTTTGCAGATTTTTTGTTAAACGAGGAGTATCTGTGTTACCATTCAACCAGCTTCCCCAAATGTTTAACATCTTATATAACCAAATATAATCACAGAAGCCAAGCCATTAACAATATACAATCTTGTTAAGTGATCTGTATGTCTTATTTACATTTTGCACAGAAATCAAGTCTCTAAAAGTTAAGTAAGGAAACCTTGAAGGTCACCTTTTCTCCACCACAACTTCCCCCCTAACATTCAACTCATGTGTATAAAGTAGACAAGAAAGATTACACCCATGATTAACAATAACATCTCCAGCCACTGTGATTGTATTTCTTTGTCACCACAGCAATCAACACAGTTGCCACTCTGTTCGGAGACTAACACATCTGTCTTAGTATGGCGATGAGCATTTATTTTGATCATTAACAGTTCTGAAACCATTAATCATAGCAGTCTTATTATATTTGGCTCCACTGAGTCAAGGTATCCAGAGGTAGTATGTCACTTCCTGGAATTCTATCGATATATCTTTGTGGCAATATAAGTATATTACTAAACCTAAAAAATAAAATATTACCTAAAATTGTCTATCATATTAAAGATTACTAAATTAGGAAAGGGAAACTATCTTGACTCTAGAAGATTTTACACCAAGATACTGAAATACTGTTTACTGAAGAGAGATTTTTAGTGATTTACCGTTTGCTTCATAACAGATGTCCAAATTTTTCAATAGGAGTTTACTGTTTTGAAAAATTATACACAGGTAAGGCCAACCACCCTTGTGGCAGAAAGTGAAGGGGAACTAAAAAGCCTCTTGATGAAAGTGAAAGAGGAGAGTGAAAAAGTTGGCTTAAAGCTCAACATTCAGAAAACGAAGATCATGGCATCTGGTCCCATCACTTCATGGCAAATAGATGGGGAAACAGTAGAAACAGTGTCAGACTTTATTTTTTTGGGTTCCAAAATCACTGCAGATGGTGACTGCAGCCATGAAATTAAAAGACACTTACTCCTTGGAAGGAAAGTTATGACCAACCTAGATAGCATATTCAAAAGCAGAGATATTACTTTGCCAACAAAGGTCCATCTAGTCAAGGCTTTGGTTTTTCCTGTGGTCATGTATGGATGTGAGAATTTGACTGTGAAGAAGGCTGAGCACCGAAGAATTGATGCTTTTGAACCATGGTGTTGGAGAAGATCCTTGAGAGTCCCTTGGACTGCAAGGAGGTCCAACCAGTCTATCCTAAAGGAGATCAGTCCTGTGTGTTCATTGGTAGGACTCATGTTAAAGCTGAAACTCCAATACTTTGGCTACCTCATGTGAGGAGTTGACTCACTGGAAAAGACTCTGATGCTGGGAGGGATTGGAGGCAGGAGGAGAAGGGGACGACAGAGGATGAGGTGGTTGGATGGCATCACCGACTCAATGGATATGAGTTTAAGTAAACTCTGGGAGTTGGTGATGGAGGCCTGGCATGCTGCGATTCATGGGATCGCAGAGTCGGACACGACTGAGTGACTGAACTGAACTGAACTGACTGGAGGTCAACCAGCGCTTTTTTATTTTTTTTATAAACATGAAATTGACAAATATTTCCTCAAACATATGAACATTTTGACTCACTTACTTAGCCAGAAAAATAATCTTACATTGCAATTATGGTTTGACCACTGTGACCTTCTACAAAGTACATCTTAGTGATTACAAGCTAACCCAAATCTACACAGTGTTGTTTTAATCTTTGCTCTGCTTTATCCTGGAGACATTAGTTAACCTCTACTTAGTACTCATGTTTCGAATATCTGGTACATGTATTCTGGGTGCCCAATTAAGTACTCAAGGAGTGATGGGGACAGAGATAGGGGAGCATTTTCTCATTTTAAGGGCAATATAAATAATTCAGACAAGTAAAAATGATACTTTATTGATCATTGCAAATTGTTCTTATATTCTTCACTTGCTTACTTGTGAATTCAGACACAGGTTGATAAATAAGTTGATAGACATAAACACTGCATAATATCATTCTTGTAGACTTCTTGGAAATCAGCTACTTGAAAAATCTCCTAATTACATTGGTTGCAAAATTCTTCCAAAGTGACATAAGGTCATGTAGCTAATTCAAAGCAAAGTAGAATGTAGGATTAGATTATTTAGTTTACTAGTTTTTTTTTTTTCTCACTATTATTGATAAAAGAGTTCAGGCATAGGGCAGATAACCAATCATTTATTTATATTAAAATATTAGGTACTTACTAAATGTCAGGAATTTGAGATTATGGAATTTATAAGACAGGCATACTCCTTGATCCCACCTTTATCATGTAAAGTAGAAGATGTTAAAATCTCTCCTAAATATAATTGGAATTTATGTTATTGTCTTTAGCAAACATTCCACAGAACCAAGTGGGATATTAGTATGATCACTTTAGCTGCAGTGTGGCAAATTTACCAGACGAACAAAAGTAGAGTCAGGGAGGCAAGCAAGAGAAACTAGTGAAAGAAAAAGTGATAGTTAATCTCACAACAGATTCTTACAAAGAGACCAATATGCAGGCCTTTATTGGAGAAGCTGGGTGAGTGAAGAAGGCTTGGGCAGAGAAAGAGATTAAATTATGCTGCTGATAAAACACAGGTCTCAACTAGCCCTTAAAAATCCTGCATGCTAAGTCACTTTAGTCCTATCTGGCTCTTTGCGACCCTATGGACTGTAGTCTATCAAGTTCCTCTGTCCATGGGATTCTCCCAGCAAGAATACTGGAGTGGGCCACCACTTCCTCCTCCAGGGGATCGTCCCAACCCAGGGATGGAACCCACGTCTCTTGCATCTCTTGCATCGGCAGACGGGTTCTTTACCACTAGCGCCACCTGGGAATCCCTGAGGCAATTTCACATTAAGGCAAGAGTGTTTTTCCTTTTTAAAGCAAATGCACCTGTCATAAGGTATGGGCTGTATGTGGAGAGGAGCTTAACACTGAATGAAATTAAATCCCTCAAATGGGGGCAGTTGCAACAGAGAGACTCATGGGAACTAGCATCAGGCATTACCTCTGGAAACTAAAAGAACAGTGACTACATTCTGAAGAAGAGACTTGAATGGTGCCTCAAGATATCTATGATGGTGGAGATGGAGAGAGAATAGGGATGTAATTATATGGTTAACCTGATGTTCTTAAATATGTAAAGCCAATGGAGAAAAAGGAGTCAAGAATGACTTCTCATTTTCTGACTTGAGAAACTTTGTTGATGGTATTGATAGTCATTGTGTGGGGGGGATATTATAGTCTCATTTGTGGTGTCACACTCATAAAAGGATATATTTAAGTATCTAGATGAGAAGGTAAGCCTAGATGGAGAAACAGAATGCAGATTGATCAGAATACTAACAACCGCAGAAGCCATGGAAGTATCCAGGTGATTCAAGAGAGTGTACAGAGTGAGAGCAAGATAAATATTGGTTGTAATTTAAAAACTGAAATCAGTTACAAATAATGAGGAGATGGTTTAGAGTTGGGAGTAAAACTAAGAGGATATTTTAATGAATAAAAAATGCTAAGTAATGTTAAATGCTACCCTGAGTTTGAGGGGAGTTCATCTTTCAGTGTCCTTTTTGCCTTTTCATACTATTCATGGGGTTCTCAAGGCAAGAATACAGAAGTGGTTTGCCATTCCCTTGTCCAGTGGACCATGTTTCCACAGAACTCTCCACCATGACCCATCTGTCTTGGGTGGCCATACATGGCAAGGATCATAGTTTCATTGAGTTAGATAAGACTGTGGTCCATGTGATCAGACTGGTTAGTTTTCTGTGATTGTGGTTTTCATTCTGTCTGCCCTCTGATGGAGAAGGATAAGAGGCTATGGAAGCTTCCTGGTGGGAGAGACTGACTGAGGGGGAAACTGGGTCTTGTTCTGATGGATGGGGCCATGCTCAGTAAATCTTTAATCCAAATCTTTATTTTTGGGGCTCCAAAATCATTGCAGATGGTGACTGCAGACATGAAATTAAAATATATTTGCTCCTTGGAAGAAAAGTTATGACCAAACTAGACAGCATATTAAAAAAGCAGAGACATTACTTTGGTAACAAAGGTCCATTCAGTCAAAGCTTTGGATTTTCCAATAGTCATGTATGGATGTGAGAATTGGACTATAAAGTTGAGAGCAGAAGAACTGATGCTTTTGAACTGTGTTGTTGGAGAAAACTCTTGAGAGTCCCTTGGACTGCAAGGAGATCCAACCAGTCCATCCTAAAGGAAAACAGTCCTGAATGTTCATTGGAAGGACTCATGTTGAAGCTGAAACTCCAATACTTTGGCCACCAGATGTGAAGAATTGACTCAGCTGAAAAGACCCAGATGCTGGAAAATATTGAAGGTGGGAGGATAAGGGGATGACAGATGATGAGATGGTTGCATAGCATCACTGACTCGATGGACATGAGTTTGAGTAAGCTCCAGGAGTTGGTAATAGATAGGGAAGGTTGGCATGCTGCTGTCCATGGGCTCACAAAGAGTCGGACATGACTGAGTGACTGAACTGAACCGAACTGAACTGAGTTTGAGGATAAAAAGGATTAAGAAAAATCAATTGCAATTTCATCATAGAACACTATTTGTGGCCATGGGAATAACTGATGTGAAATGATTAATGGGGCCAACATATGCCACTCTTCAAAATATTTCTTCTATAAAGGGAAATTAGAAACAAGACAGGAGCCTGAAGAAAATTACATTTTGCTCTGTGTGTGTGTGTGTGTGTGTGTGTGTGTGTGTGTGTTTTGAGAAGTTAAACTATAGGAAAGAATGTAGTCTAACCAAGGGAGCAGAATTTCTAAATAGGAAGCTAGGATGAGTAGAGATACACAATAGAATAATTAGATTTAAGTGGCACATTTTTCATTTTAACAGGAGAGAAAATTGAGACAATACATACCAATGGAGGTCAATTTATGAGTTGGAAGTTAGTGGAAGTAATAAGCCAGAGAATTTAAATAAAAAAACACTCAAAAAGTATTCTTCTAGTGCCGTCTGTCTGCACTTTTACTATCCCAGCAGCTGATGTCATTCCTTCTCTAAAACCAAACTTCCTCTTTCAAACATGCTGAATTTTAACCTACTTGGACTTGTGTATGATATGCTTAGTCATTCAATCCTGTTCAACTCTGTGACCACATGGACTGTAGCCTGCCAGGCTCCTCTGTCCATGGGGTTTCTCCAGCAAGAATACTGGAGAGAGTTGTCATGCCCTCCTCCAGGGAACCTTCCCAACAGGGATCAAACCCAGGTCTCCTGCATTGCAGGTAGATTCTTTACTGTCTGAGCCACCAGGGAAGCTCAAGGATACTAGAGTGGGGTAGCCTATCTGTTCTCCAGGAGATCTTCCTGATCCAAAAATCAAACCAGGGTCTCCTGCACTGCAGGCAAATTCTTTACCAGCTGAGCTACCAGGGAAGCCCAAAGATGGGTGGGTACCTAAACTGTAGACAAACTGCTTGTGTTTGTGTGGTCAGTCATGTCCGACTCTTTGTGAGCCCATGGACAGCAGCATGCCAGGCTTTTCTGTCCATGGAATTTTTCCAGGCAAGAATACTGGAGTGGGTTGCCATTTCCTCCTCCAGGAGATCTTCTCAACCCAGGGATTGATCCTGCATTTCATGGGTCTCCTGCATTGGCAGGCAGAGTCTTTACCACTGAGCCACCAGAGAAGCCCATTGTCCTTAGAAAAACAACCAAGTCCATGATCAAGAACCACAAGATAATGAAGCAGCTGCAAAAAGTAGATACGACTTAGTGACTGAACAGCAACGGGCAGCGAACATGTGCTCACCTGCATCTCTCCTCAGTTCCCTTCCTGTATTCACTGGGATGCAGTTTAATATGCCCAAATGTAACCCCGCAGGTCAGTATCATCTGAATTAAATTCCCATGCCATCCATTGTTCTTGTTGTTCAGTCACTAAATTGTGCCCAACTCTGCAAGCCCATGGGTAGCAACATGCCAGGCTCCTCTGTCCTTCACTGTGTCTTGGAGTTTGTTCAGATTCATGGTCAATGAGTCAGTGATTCTGTGTAACCATTTCATCCTCTGCCAACCCCTTCTCCTTTTGCCTTCAATCTTTAGGTATAAAAAGTCAAAGAAATTGTCAGTAATGCAAGTCCTATACACTAAATCTGTCATCACTTTTTTTCTACATGATTTTCTGTGCCTTAGCTATCTGAATGAAGGTATTCAATTTACTATTTACATCTTATAAAGACAGACTTTATAGATGAGGAACCTGATACAAATGCCTTAAAATAATGCCTTTTCATATAGGGCTATATGGCTCAGACAGTAAAGAATCTGCCTGTAATGCAGGAGACCTGGGTTCAATCCCTGGGTTGGGAAGATCCCCTGGTAAAGGGAATGGCAGCCCACTCAAGTATTCTTGCCTTGAGAATTCCATGGACAGAGGAATCTGGAAGATTGTAGTCTATAGGGTCACAAAGAGTCAGAAATGACTGAGCAACTAACACTTATTTCTAGAATCAGATCAAATTGTACACGTGAAAAAGCAGTAATATATTTTGTTAAATAAACTCAGTCCAAAATAACCCAATCAAAAGGAAAAAAAATAAAAATAAAATATTATTGTAGTATCTCAGGTAATTCAGTGATGGGAAGACTTCAGGAAGAAATGGAACTAGGGATGAATATATATCAGTAGTACTTTCTCATATCACTCATGTACATTTTCTCTTTATATTTCTTCATTTTATTTATCTTTTACACACAATTTCCACATAGTAGAAAGGAAGAAGAAGGATTACACAGCTTTGTCTTTTTTCCTTCAGTAATTAGAAAAAAAGAAAACAGCTCTGATACCTTTTTTTGGTGCTAAATATATTATTCAGAGGAAGACACAAAAGTTTTGGATCAGAGGCCTCTCTGCAATCAGGGTTCATATAATTCAAAATGGCTACTTCCTTACTGATAATCATATAGATGAGAATGGAATAAGGGTGATATGGGAGTTATTTTCCACAAAACTAGACCTTGAAAATATGTCAAGTATATAATGTATAAACTCTAACTGCATATCCATTGCTAGCATCATTAAGTCACTCTGACTTATTAACTTGCAGGTGACCAAGAATTTAAGTGTTCTCTAATACAAAATAAATAAAAATATAACATGAAAGATTTTTTTAAAAAATTTGCCAGGGCAAAATCTGCAAAGCATTTCTAAACCATTTCAACTCAACCTATTATTTATTGAACATTCTAAATTATTTCTTATGTCATCATCTCTAAATGTGCCGTTATGTGACCTGGAAAGTTACCTCCTTAGGCCTTAACATCTCTCTCAGTTCAGTTCAGTTCAGTCGCTCAGTTGTGTCCAACACTTTGCGACCCCATGAACCACAGCACGCCAGGCCTCCCTGTCCGTCACCAACTTCCCAGAGTCCACCCAAACCCATGTCCATTGAGTCGGTGATGCCGTCAAACCATCTCATCCTCTGTCATCCCCTTCTCCTCCTGCCCTCAAAATTTCCCAGCATCAGGGTCTTTTCCAGTGAGTTAGCTCTTCGCATCAGGTGTAAGTATTTGAATTTCAGCTTCAACATCAGTCCTACCAATGAACACCCAGGACTGATCTCCTTCAGAATGGACCGGTTGAATCTCCTTGCAGTCCAAGGGCCTCTCAAGAGTCTTCCCCAACACTACAGTTCAAAAGCATCAAGTCTTCTGCACTCAGCTTCCTCTGTAGTCTAACTCTCACATCTATACATGACCACTGGAAAAACCATAGCCTTGACTAGACAGACCTTTGTTAACAAAGTAATGTCTCTGCTTTTGAATATGCTGTCTAGGTTGGTCATAACTTTCCTTCCAAGGAGTAAGCGTCTTTTAGTTTCACTGTTGCAATCACCTCTCACCCTCACTTTATTCAAATTTCTGTTCTAAAATCACCTCTTGAAATACCACATCTTTTTTTCTTAAAGAAAATCTTTTATATTCCTTACTTCTTAGATATATTTTCTTTAATTTTAATGTTTTTATTTATAATCACTCCCAGTGGAATTTGAGGGGAGTTTTTATTAGTTCATAATCTCTTCTTACCATGTAGGAAGGTTTCTGTCATGTAAGGGAGTTAAAAATTTTTATTTAATAAGTGTAAAATGAGTAAGTAAGTAAATCATATTCAAGATAAAAACTTCAGTAGGAACGTTCATTTTACAATACTCAGTATAATGCTTCATTTTACAAGGCTCAGAGAGTTTTCTGTGACAAAAGGAAACATCACATAGGTTTTAACACAAGGACAACAATAAAATAATGACATGCTGTTTTTATATTTATATCTTCTAATGTAAGTTGTATTACTGATGTATCATAAACAACTTTGGAAGGAAGAAAGCAATAAGACAAAGTGGTTAGAACACGCTTTTTAGAGTTGGAGAAACCTGAGCTTAAATGCAGTCTCCACCAGTTGTGTGACAATATATGTTTCTCTTATTTCTGAGCCTCAGTGTACAATAACAATTTTTTTAAATCACCTTATAAAGATTTTATGAGAACTAAATGCAGTGCTGAATGTCAACCAATTAGCTTTGAGTGGAGACCATGGCAGAAATTGAGAAAGTTTACCTACTATTGTTATCCTATTGCACACATGAGGGAAGCCGTGCCTGTGAAGTATGTCCCATCCTGTTTTAATATTTATTCAATAGTAAGACTTTCTTTCTCTTCAATGTTTTGGAGGAGTTTTCTGAGTTCGGAGGAGATTTTATTTTTAATTAGATCTCCTCAAGTCTCACCACAATAGAAACACCAACAAAAACTTCCATTTAATGAAAGAGGACCTTAAAGACAAGAGGAAAAGACAAGAGAAGTAGATGCGGGGGATTAGTATAAACCTCAGATAAATTCAGTATCAAGGTTGACTTGATGAACAACTTGTAAAAAGCATGAAACTTAGTTGCCACTAAAGTGTTAAATTAGTACAGAAGAAAAACATATAACATGTTCAAATATGAAGTAAATAGAGATCAAATAATTAGAGGACATTTTAAAGATGTCCCCAAGTAATATTTGGTGTCAGTTAGCAAAAGAGTTCAAGAAATTGAAATATCTTTATTTCTCTAAAATTGATTTTTAAAACTTGAATATTCAGTTCAGTTCAGTCACTCAGTCGTATCCGACTCTTTGCGACCCCATGATCCGCAGCACGCCAGGCCTCCCTGTCCATCACCAGCTCCCAGAGTCCACCCAAACCTATGTCCATCGAGTCGGTGATGCCATCCAACCATCTCATCCTCTGTCATCCCCTTCTCCTGCCCCCAATCCCTCCCAGCATCAGGGTCTTTTCCAATGAGTCAATTCTTCGCATGAGGTGGCCAAAATATTGGAGTTTCAGCTACAACATCAGTCCTTCCAATGAACACCCAGGACTGATCTCCTTTAGGATGGACTGGCTGGATATCCTTACAGTCCAAGGGACTCTCAAGAGTCTTCTCCAGCACCACAGTTCAAAAGCATTAATTGTTCAGCGCTCAGCTTTCTTTGTAGTCCAACTCTCACACCCATACATGACTTGAATATTAGAGGAACATGTAGTCTATCATAAAAATTTGACAATCAACACTTAATCCTAACTCATACAAGTTATGCTACTTTACTCAAGAATAAGAACAAAATTTTCTGTCATATATGAAGAAAAAGTAGATTTTCTACAGAAATCCCTTAAATATATCAAGTCTCAGACTTTCCTACATAAAAAGTCAATATAAAAAAATAAAAGATGAACATCTGTGTTCTGAAAGTGTGGATAACAGCTACCTAAAAGGCCCAAATATGAATTCTCAGTGAGTAAAATGCCCATAAACTCATTTTTTTGGGGAAAAAAATATCTTTCAAAATCTGTCTAAAGTATAGCAGTATAAACAAAGAACTTAGGACTGAAGAAACTGATTTTAAAAAGGAAACTGATGGTGAGAAGCAGATCCATTCTTATTTAGACTCTGTATTAAATTGAATTGATGATTACAGAACAAAATGTTAAAAACAGTAAAATATTAGCATAGCTAGCAAAAATAAAGAGTTAAAGGAAAGGGATTATAGTAACTAATGCGAGAGAGCAATTTTCATCTTTCA
>SJYQ01005012.1:577831-588045 GCA_006410935.1 Redunca redunca
AAAAAAAAAAAAAAAAAACATTCAAAAATCAAACATCTAGAATTAGTATACACATAAATAACAAAAATTATGCTAGACTTCTCACACTGACAAAGTGAACTGCCGTAAAGTGGGGGGAAATGGTCATCTCACATAGGTAATTCAGATTAGAAAATATATAAAGACATTAATTTCATTTCTTAAAAATAAGTTCCAAATTGATGTCAGATATAAATACAAGAAGTGGTAAAAAAATCTTTTTTGAACACAAAAAATAGAGGACATCATTTTACTGTAAGGGAGTAAAGCCCTTTAACAGAACACAAAAACTATAACAAGAAGGAAAACATACCAAAATGTATTAAAACAAAAATGTATGTTCCCTATAGGACATTAATATAAGAGTAGAAGGCAAATTACTGGCAGAACATACTGGCAACAATATATATGACAAAGACATTGCAATTTACAATTTGTGAAGAACACCTACAAATAAATTACTGAGAAAAAGTCACAGAACCCAACAGGAAAAAAAAAATGGAAACAAAAGCTCCTTTCTTTATAAAAAAAAAATCATACCAAAACAGGCAATAAATTTATGAATATATTTAACATTAGACATCATAGTAAAATAAAATACAAAGGCTGAAATTAAAAGATAAGCGCCAACCACTGGCTGTGAGATATCATTCAAGCTATCAATAAAACAGAGTTCTAGCACACTGTTGGTGAGTTAATTTGTACATCCATAAATAAAACACATGATATGACCGAGGAAGCCTATGGTTATACTTACTGAAAATGTTAAGCAAAATGAGAATATAAGAATAAAGCAATATTTGTTATAGAAAAAAACCCAACTATTCATGTCAACATTAGAATAGAAAAATTGAAGAATATTCTCACAATGGCAATATTGCATAGCAATAAAAATTACTAGATGGATATGATGAATATTTTTTAAGAAAGAAATGGGCTTTCCTTTTGGCTCAGCTGGTAAAGAATGTACCTCCAATGCAGGAGACCTGGGTTCAATCCTGGGATAGGAAGATCTCCTGGAGAAGGGAAAGACTAGCCAGTCCAGTATTCTGGCCTGGAGAATTCCATGGACCATATGCCAGAAACATATCTACTTCTGTTTTATTGACTATGCCAAAGCCTTTGACTGTGTGGATCACAACAAACTGGAAAATTCTTAAACAGATGGGAATACCACACCAACTTACCTGCCTCCTGAGAAATCTGTATGCAGTTCATGAAGCAACAGTTAGAACTGGACATGGAACAATGAGCTGGTTCCAAATTGGGAAAGGAGTACGTCAAGGCTATATATTCTCACCCTGCTCATTTAACTTCTATGCAGAGTACATCATGAGAAACACTGTGCTGGATGAAGCACAAGCTGGAATCATGATTGCCAGGAGAAATATCAATAACCTCAGATATGCAGATGACACCACCTGTATGGCAGAAAGCAAAGAACTGAAGAGCCTCTTGATGAAAGTGAAAGAGGAGAGTGAAAAAGTTGGCTTAAAACTCAACATTCAGAAAACTAAGATCATGGCCTCCAGTTCCACTACTTCATGGCAAATAGATGAGAAAACAATAGAAATGATGAAAGAGTTTATTTTCTTGGACTCCAAAATCACTGCAGATGGTGACTGCAACCATGAAATTAAAAGACACTTGCTCCTTGGATGAAAAGCGGTGGCAAACCTAGACAGTATATTAAAAAGCAGAAATATTACTTTGCGGACAAAGGTCCATCTAGTGAAAGCAATGATTTTCCCAGCAGTCATGTATGGATGTGAGAGTTGGACTATAAAGAAAGATGAGGGCCAAAGAATTGATACTTTTGAACTGTGGTTTTGAAGAAGACTCTCAAGAGTCCCTTGGAGTGCAAGGAGATCCAACCAGTCAGTCTTAGGAAATCAGTCTTGAATATTCATTGGAAGGACCAATGCTGAAGCTCCAATCCTTTGGCCACCTGATGCATAGAACTGACTCATTGGAAAAGACCCTGATGATGGGAAAGATTGAAGGCAGAAAGAGAAGGGGATAACAAGGATGAGATTGTTGGATGGTATCACTGACTTTATGGACATGAGTTTGAGCAGTCTCCAGGAGTCTGTGATGGACAGGGAAGCCTGGTATGTTTCCACGGAGTTGCAGAGTTGGACTTGACTGAGTGACTGAACTGAACTTACTGAAGAAAGAAATAAGGCAAAGTAGATACTGTATTTTCCATTTTTATAAGGTACAAAAACAAAAACATTCTTTACTGTTAAAAGTGGGACCCTGATAAACCACAAGGTCTGGTAGAAGACTGGAAGAGGAAAAAGAAAGAGCAAGCTTCTGGTTAGCTGGTCATATTTTAGAGGCTAGTTATATAAGTGTGTTCCTTCTATAAATATTCATTAAATGGTAAACATATGCTGTATATGAATTTCTCTGTTTATAGTATTTGTAAATAAATAGTAAAAGAAAAGTATTTGACAGGGTCACATGCCATGAACTCTAAAAGCAATGTCTGGTAAAAGCTAACTGCCTAACTGCTTACTATTTACTAGCTGTGTTTCCTTATGCAAGTTTCATATTACTTTAGTTTTATTGCTTGTAAAGTAGGCATCAGAAAAAAAAATATTTGAATCATCCCTTAAATTCCTATTAAGGAATTTGATAATTATAGCAACAGATAATGGAGCAAGAAACGCCATTTATGTGCCACTTTATAAAAGTTCCCACTTGTACTAAAGAAAATACAAATAACTTAGGTCCAATGCATGAAAATGCAGATCATGGCAAAGAAAGGTATTGGAAAGATGACTAAAATGATATCAACCCAAAGGAATTTCAGGAATTAATGAATGCATGGCTGAAATATAAATCCAAAAGGGGAAAAAGAGAAACAACAGGGTAAAAGGATAAACGAGAAAGAAAAGCATATAAGTGAAGTAACAAAAGATAACTAGGAAACAAAACAATCCATAGTGGAGGCTTTTAAGAACAGCATTTGAATTGCAGAAAAATAAAAATAAGAACTAGATACATTTTTTAAAGTTTCTTCAGAATAGGAAAAAAAAAGATAAAAATGAAGGCACAGAAAAAGAATCTATCAAAGACAGGTAACACACTGGTAGTGTTGTCCTTGAAGTTACACAGAAGCAACTACCAAAAGGTAAAACCAAAATAGTGCAAAACACTTTCTTAAATAAAGCAAAATGAATGGAATCATTATAAGTTTTAAAATCTAAAGAATGTGTTATGGATATTTAGGAAGATAAATTAGGCTTATCATAGTGTCAAATATATCAGAAGGAATTTAATAAGTAACTATTGAATTAACAAGTTATTAACTTAAAAATGATACAAGATGAGCAAAAGCCTTTCCCTAAATGCTTAAAGTTGGTAGAGGTAGGTACACAGGCAGCCTTCAAAGTGTACAAAGTGCTGTATGTAGTAGAATTAGCAAAGTTCTAAAGCCAGAATCAGATATTATTTTTTTCTTTCAATTTTTATTATAGGAAAATATACAAAATGTACCATTTTGATCAGTTTTAAGTATTCAGTTCAGTGGTATTAAGTCTATTCGTATTGTTCCTACCATCTACCAACTACTACTGCCTTCCATCCTCAAAACTCTTCACCTTGCACAGCTGGAACTCTATACCTTTTAGACAGTAACTATTTGTTCCCTCTTTTACCCAGCCCCTGGGAAATACTATTCTACTTTCTCTCATTATGGTTTTGACTACTCTGAATACCTCACACAACTGAAGTCATACGGTATTAGTCTTTGTGACTGGTTCATCTCACTTAAATACCCCCAAGCATCATGTGTAGTGTAGCAAGTTAGAGTTTCCTTAAGACTGAATAATGTGCAAATGTACCACATTTTGATTATTAATTCATGGATCCACATAACTTCAGGCACTCACATTTTAGCTATTGCAAAGGATGCTGTTATGAACAAACCTCTCAAGACTGTGCTTTCAATTCTTTTGACTCAGAAATACAGGTGCTGGATAATATGATAATTCTATTTTTAACATTTTGTAACCACCATTTTGATTTGCATAGGAGTTACATCATTTTACATTTCCACCAACAAAACAGAAGGGTTCAAGTTTCTCCACATACTTGTCAATATTGTTTTGTTTTGGATTGTTTTTCAGTTGCTAAGTCATGTCCGACTCTTTGTAACCCCATGGGCTGCAGCACACCAGGCTTCCCTGTCCTTCACTATTCACTATCTCTCTGAATTTGCTCAAGCTTATGTACACTGAATTGGTGATGCCATCAAATCATCTCATCCTCTTACACCCCTACTCCTCCTGCCCTCAATTTTTCCCAATATCATAGTCTCTTTCAGTGAATTGGCTCTTTGCATCAGGTGGCCAAAGTATTGGAGCTTCAGCATGAGTCCTTCCAATGAATATTCAGGGTTGATTTCCTTCAGGCTTGATTGATTTGATCACCTTGCAGTCCAAGGGACTCTCGAGAGTCTTCTCCAGCACCAGAATTTGAAAGCATCAGTTCTTTGGCATTTGGCTTTTTTTATGGTCTGACTCTACTGGAGAAACTATAGCTTTGACTAAAAGGATCTTCATTTAACAAAGTGATTTCTCTACTTTTCAACACCCTAAGTGTGTCAAAGCTTTTCTTCCAAGAGGTAAGCATCTTTTAATTCCATGGCTGCAATCATTGTCCACAGTAAATTTGGAGCCCAAGAAAATAAAATCCGGTACTGTTTCCACTTTTTCCCATTCATTTACCATGAAATAATGGGATCAGATGCCATGATTTTAGTTTTTTTTTTTAATTTTTTTTCATTTTAGGGTTTTTTTGAGTTTTAAACCATCATTTATTTTTTAATCGGATGCATGTTAGTATGTTAGTTGGAATCAAGTGGAATATCATTGTAGTTTTTGATTTTCATTTCTCTAATGATTAGCAATGAACATCTTTTTATGTGCTTAGTGGTAACTTGCACATCTTCTTTGGAGCGAAGCCTTTTTGAGCCCTTTCTCCATTTTGAATTAGGTTGTTTTTTGGTTGTTGAAAAATATTCTAGATATTAAAGCCTTATCACATACCATGTGTTTCAGACAATGTGTTGTACACTTGAGTACTAAAAAAGCCTATAGGTCAATGACACTAGAAGACTCACTTTACACATAAAAAAAAGAGAGAGAGAGAAAGAGAGAGAGATTCAGAAAGTAAAAGAATTTCTCAAAGACCCTGAGCTAGTATATTAAGCAATGACTACTCCAAGAAACATGGGCACCTATTTTGCCTTGCAAGTGTATGAGGTAGTTGTAAGTTTCCTGGCACAGTCCTAATTGTAGAGTTGTTTTTCAGTAAACATAGTTTGCCAAATAATGATAGTGTCTATAGCAATACCTGCACCTACGTGCTACAAAACTACAAGAGAAAAAGTTTCTCACACATCTGGACAAATGTTGAAAAACAGTCAAGGCTTAGTAGGCATACTAAAAAATTTGAGAGCCTTTAAAATATGTATTTCCTTTAAATTAACAATATACCACTTTTCACTTTGCTTTGCCTACCCACTCCAGAATAATGAGGCTGGCAAATGGGGAAAGCATGACACTCAATTCTTGACTTAGGCATATCTCAGAAAGATAAGTCCAGAAAATTTCTAGGTGGAAACTTATATTGGAACACAGCATGACTGGCCTCTTAGTCTGCAGTGTATATGAACCCATAACCTTATGAAACAAGAATATATACAATTTATCCATATAGGTAAACAAATTCATCTTATTCTTTTGCTTTTTAAATCTAAAGCAGATTATTTTGATATTCCTGACCTACCCTGTTATTTATAATTCTCTTTAAAGAGCTTTTATCTCCAACTTTTTTCATAATGTTTTGAACATTTAATAATTGCTCTAAGAAAGATACAATATATTCTATTATAAATTTCAAGTGTTCTGAGTGTTCCCCTTCTGATTTTCTTTTTGTTATTTTATACATATGTGTGTGTATATTTGCATATGTTTTAGGAAGTTTCCTTGAATATAAACACCTTATGCTTAAATTTTAGCAAGAATTATTTAGGATAAAATCATTTCATATAAAAATTGGAGAAATAACCTCTAAACAATAGGAATCTCAGAGACTCAACTGATAACGTTTAGATAATCAATTAGATAAGCATTTAAGAGAGAAATTAAGATCTCTTTCTCATACTTAGGGCCAGGCAAAACTGGGTCTGAAATGTTCTTTCTTCTAATGGAGGATTTGGAAGGTGTTTGTTTTTCACATCTGTAGGAGAAGGCTGATTCTGTTTTAGTGTAACTAGTTACAAATGAAAAGGCAGGGTCCCAAACTGCTACAACCACTTTGGAGAACAGTACCAAGGTACCTTTAAAAACTAAAGATAGAGTTGCCTTAAGATCCACCAATCCAACTCCTGGGCATATATCTGTAAAAAGCCATAATTCAAATAGATATATTCACCACAATGTTCCTTGGAGCACTTTCTATAATAGCCAGGACATGGAAGCAACAAAACTGTCCACCAACATTGGAGTGGATGAAGATATAGTACATATATACAATGGAATATAAGCCATAAAAGAATGAGATAATGTCACTTGCAGAAACATTAATGGACCTAGAGATAGTCATACTAAGTAAAGTCAGTCAGACAAAGAAAGACAATTATCATGATATTGCTTATATCTGGAATCTTAAAATACACAAAGGAACTTACCTAAAAAAAAGAAATAGTTACAGATGTATTGATAGAAAACAAACAAGTTCACAAGGGGTAAGGAGAGGAGAGATAAACTGGGAGACAGGGATTGACATATACACACTAGTATATACAAAATAGATAACTAATAAGGACCTACTGTATAACAGTAGGGAATCCAATACTCTATAATGGCCTTTATGGAAAATAATCTAAAACAGAGGGATACATATGTGTGTGTGTGTGTGTGTGTGTGTGTGTGTGTACCTTATTCACTTTGCTGTATACCTGAAACTAATACAACATCATAATTAACTATACTCCAATAAAATTTTTTTTAATCAAAATAAAGAACAAAAAAAAAAGGAAGAGGCTGTTACTTTGGAAACAATTATATACCTATTCAAATATGTTTTCCTAACTAACGATCTTAAATGGCTCAAAATTATACTGACTACTGCAGCAGCTTTTAAACTAATGACAACCTCATGAATAATTTCCTCTGTGTAGCACAGAGATGTTAGTGGATAAATCACATATTATTGCAGGAAACTGTTTCCCTCAATGAATTCTACCTGTTGGAATCTTACTGCTTCATAGATCATGTTAAAAACTTTCAATTAAAATACAACTGAAGCTGGTTCTGAACAAAAGTCTAAACCCTGAAACTGAGAGAGCTGCAAATATACCTTTCTATTTTCTGTTATTTCCTATGCTTTGAATGTCTTTTTGCACATAGAAACTTTGTAAAGGGAACTACTGATTAAGTGGTTTTAAAGGTTTCTCCAAGTTCCATTCCCTTAATGTGAACTGGCTTTTACTGATAAGTTACCATCTTGCAAGTTATCTTAACTTTACCTTATCTTAATCTTAACCTTATCCCTTGCAGTGGTTTCTGAGGTTCAGGGTGTATTAGATACATAGGTACTGGACGGAAGAAATTCAAGACAAATTATCAGTTCTTGGGAAGCTGGAATCAAAAATGAAAGCACACACTCTAGTTTTGGGTAAATTTAGAAATAAAACACTAAAGCTAACAAAGCATATTTTAATTGAAGGGTTTTTAATTTAATTTTTTCTTATGAAATTATTTTCAGCTAAAATAGGATGAAATTTAATCAGGCAATTCTATTCTCCTTTATTTGCCTATCTACCTTCTTTGTTTAGCTTGATTCCAACCTGAGAAATAAGAAAAAGCCTCCTAGGATAAACTCAAATGTAAAATTTTACAAGATCACTTATTACACAGGAAGTCAGATTCTAATACAGAGTGAGTATTCTTTCCCTGAATTTTTATTGGTTCAAATCTACATCTGGTCTTACATTGATTTTTGTTAGGAGTGTTGTCCTTGCAGACACAGAATATGTTTATTCTGCTTCAGGGTCAATCCTTCCTGTTCCCCAGGAGTGTTGAACACGCTAACGACAGATCCATAACAAATGGCTTTGTTCAATACTGGCCCATGACAAGTAGAAGCAGTTACTGGTGATATAGTTGTCTTAAACAAGCTGAATTTAAGGGAATTTAAGCATGTAATAGGCACAGCCTGCAATAGCAGAACAGGGAACAATGTATTATGTGTGTGTGTGTTTTGTATTCTAGGATCATCCCTCTTTCCTACAAAAATGAAGTTGAACTACAAATATAGTGTTGTCATTGCCAAGAAGTTGACCTTGTAATGTCAGTGTCAACAACAGGATTGAAAGTATTGTGCTGCAGAAATGAAGATAACTAGGTGCCTGTCCCACCTCCGCCACATACACACATAAACACATCCACTCAAAATTGTGAGACCTTGCTATTTAACCCAGATGGGTCTCTGTTTAGTGCCCTGATAGAAAATGCCAAGTTTGGGTAAAGCAGCTTGAATTCTTTAATAATCTGGACCTATAGTATAATTTAACACGTGTTAAATTAAAGCATTTCTATGGGAGGAGAAGGGGATGGCAGAGGACAAGACAGTCAGAAGGATCACCAGCTCAGTAGACATGAGTTTGAGCAAGCTCCATGAGATCATGAAGGACAGGAAAGCCCGGTGTGCTGTGGTCCATGGGGTTACAAAGAGTTGGACACAACTGAGTGATTGAACAACAATACGGGAATAACTATCTAAGTAAATCTCTTTTGCATTCCATTGTCAAATAGAAATTTAATGCAAGAGTTATCATTTTTGCCAAAAACAATGTGTGAGCTTTCCATATGCTCTGTAATATTACGAGGGACAACTTTTAAAAGTATGCAACATAATTTATGCACATCACTTCCTAGTTTGTTTTGTCATCAAGTTTGGTTTTGTTATCATTAGGCAAGCTGTGAAGTATTGCAACACTTTGTAGCTCTTTGAGTAAAATTTTTAGTCCATGATTGCCCTGAGTTTCTTCCCCTACTTAGTTCCTTCCATCATCCACTCATCAACTGTATGACCGACAATAAATCCTTGCACCTCTTTGCCCTAGACGTCTCTTCAGTAAAACTTTTGTTTGCATTAAACCTGTACTTCCCAAAATAGGACTATTTATTTGCAATAACACAAAATAGTGTGGCCTATATGGTTCTATGGATTAAAATGTTCAGGAAGTGCTGCAAACTCCATCTTCTTTCAGATGTGCTGTCATGTTAGCATTTGAAAGACTGAAAATCCTGCAGAATGGAAACCTGATTCATTTTAATTAACCTAGTATATCCTGGATACATCTATTCATGAAATCTTATTTGAGTAACAGTAGTTGACAAACACCTCAGAGAATTGCCTAGGGATATATAAAGAAATTTCAGAATAGATGAAGAGAACTTTTCCAGGGTTTTTTGAGGTATAACATTTTATGAAATTGTGAAGGATAGCTCTTGACAGAAATTAAGTGTACAGTGAACCCAGGAATCTATACCCTGGGGGACTTACTCATTCTTCCATTATCACATGATTGGACTGGTACATAAACTAATAAGCTAAGCTAGCTCCAAAAACATAAAATTATTAGGCTGGAGGCCAAGTATCTGGCTCCATGGCTTAAACTCAGACTTGAAATTGGCCACTAGGGACTTTAGGCAAATTGTAATACCTCCATGCTTTAATTTACTTATCTGAAAATATACTGTGTAGAATAAGACATAATAAAAAGGCAGTAAACATAACAAATTTTACTCTTTGTAGAATTTTGGTGATTATAGAGAATTTTTTATATAATCTAGAATTGAGTAGGAGTACTTGTCAATTTAATGAATTTTACCATAGCCTGGAGAAAAAAGCAAGGTGTCTAAGTAAAGATAGTTCTGCTTGTAACGTTGGTTTTGCTTTACTCTTTATGTGCTGTGCAGTGCTTAGTCACTCAGTCCTATCCAACTCTTGGTGACCCCATGGACTATAGTCCACCAGGCTCCTCTGTCCATGGGGATTCTCTAGGCAGGAATACTGGAGGGGGTTGCCAGGCCCTTCCCCAAGAGATCTTCCCAACGCAGGGATCGAACCTAGGTCTTCCACATTACAGGTGGATTCTTTTTTTTTTTTTTTTT
>SJYQ01005012.1:594732-655207 GCA_006410935.1 Redunca redunca
ATTATATTTTATGATCAAGTGTGAATATCTCAGTTATGAAATGTTGGTTCAACATTTGGAAATCAATATAATACAACCTATCAAGATGCTAAGGATAAAAATCATATGATTATATCAATAGATACAGAAAAAACATTTGACAATCTTTTTTTAATCTGTTCATGAAAAACTCTCAGCAAGCTAGGGATAAAAGGAAAATTCTTTAACATGATAAAAATATCTACCAAGAACTTACATATAGCACCATATTTAGTGGTTAGACACTAGAAGCATTCCTGTTAAGATTAAGAAGAAGGCCAGATGTTCCCTCACACAACAACTTTTGAATATCTGGAACTCCTAACTAATGCAATAGGAAAGGGACATGCAAGGTATAGAGATTAATACAGAAGAAATAAAACTGATCACATGTGATATGATTGCCTACATATAAAATCTGAAAGAATGACCAAAAAATCCTAAAACTAAGCAATAATTAAAGCAGGGATACAAGATATAAGGATACTATATGAAAATCAATTGCTTTCCTATATACCAGCAATGGACAACTGGAATTTGAAACTAAAAAACACATTACCCTTTACATTAACAGTCACCCCCACCCCCGCGCCCACCGCCAATGATGTAGGCATAAAACTAGCAAAAACATAAAATAAAACCATAAAACTAACTAAATAAAGAAAGTAACCAAGCAGATGGAAAGATTTTTGTTTGCTGTTTAGTTGCTAAGTTGTGTCTGACTCTTCTGCGATCCCATGGACTGCAGCCCACCAGGCTCCTCTGTCCATGTGATTTCCCATGCAAGACTACTTGAGTGGGTTGCCATTTCCTTCTGTAGAAATGGAGAGATAGTCCGTGTCAGTGAATAGGAAGATTCAATATTGCAAAGACGTCAGTTCTTTCCAAAATGACCTATAGATTCAATGCAATGCAAATCAAAAATCCCAGAACATTATCTTGTTCTAAAATTAATAGGGAGAAGCAAAAGATCCAGAATAACAAACCCAATATTAACGGAGAAGAACAAGACGACTGACACCACACAACCTCACCACTTAGTAGAAAGCTTCATTAATTGTTATGTCCGAAAAAAATATTACAAACAGTTCACCTAAACAGCATAAGGAGCCCAGAAAGTCACATAAATGCAGCCAACTCATCTTCGACAAAAAGAACAAAGTCAATACAATGGAGTAAAGATAAGAATTCAATAATTGCTGGTAGAAGAAGTGGACATCTACCTGCCTGCAAAAGGAAGAAAAGAAAAATAGACATTTTTCACATTCACTTTTCACAAAACTTAACTAAATGTTGATCATAGACCTAACATAGAACACAAAATTTTAAAACTACTAGAACACAGGAGAAAAAATTAGATGACCTTGAGTATGCCAGTGACTTTTAGGTACAAATCAAAATGGCATAATTCTTGAAAAAATTGACAAGCTGGAATGCATTAAAATTAAAATCTGCTCTAAAAAGAAATGGCCAAGAGAGTAAGATACACCACAGACTAGGAGAAATCTTTGTGAAATAGGATAGACAGTTATTTAAAATACACAAACACTCTTAATTCAACACAGATATCAATCAGTTACTTAAAAAGGTAGAGTCCTGATCAGACACCTTACAGAATATATACTGATTAAGAATGCCCAACACCATATGCAATTTATTTGCAGTTAGAGTTCTGCAAATAAAAATACAATAAAATGCACTACCCACCTATAGAATTGTGAAACTCAAAACAGACAGCCAAATTATGATGAGGATCTAGAACAAAAACAAATCTCATTCAGTGCTGGTAGGAATTCAAAATAGTATACACTTTGCAAGAAACTGCCATAATTTCTTCCAAGTTAAAATTACACTTACCATAAGATCCAGCAGTCATGTTCTTTGGCATTTATCCAAGTGAGCTGAAAACTGATGTCCACATATAACCTAAACATGGATATATATATAGAAACTTTGTAATCATCAAAACTTGGATACATCGAGATTCCTTTCCACTGGTAGATGGCTAAATAAACTGTAGTGCACCCAAGAAATGGACTTATTTTCAGCACTAAAAAGAAATGAGCTATCAAGCTATGCAAAGATGAGGAGGAATATTAAATGCATATTCCTAAGCAAAACAACCCAATTTGAAGTCTTTCTACTGTATAAGTTCAGCTACATGATATTCTAGAAGAGGTTAAATTAAGGAGACAGTGAAAATACCAGTGATTGTCAGATGTTGTGGGTAAGAGGAAGGAGGAATAGGAATCAGAGGATTTTTATAGAAGTAAAAACATTTTCTATAACACCAAAATGGCAGAGAAGTGTTATGTATTTGTAAAAATCCATAGAATATACAATACTAAGTGAAGCCTAAAGTAAATTATGGCTTATGGGAAAGACACGATAGTGCAGGTTCATCAGTTGTAACAAATATGCCATCCTGGTGCTGGATGTGTATAATGGGGTAGGCTGTGTGTTTGTGGGTGGGTTGAAGCTATATGGGAACGTCCTGTGATTTCTGCTCACTTATGCTGTGAACCTGAAAATACTCTAAAAACTAAAGTTAGTTTCTAAAAATAGATTTTATTAAATACTCATTTCTGATAGATTCATAATCCCAGCTGAAATATAAATTCTTTGACGAAAAGGAGATGGCTTATAATTTTCTTCTTTCTTAGCTTTTAGATGATGGTCTCATCCAAACTGGACTTCCTAGGTAGTGCAGTGGTAAAAAATCCACCTGCCAGTCTAGGAGATGCAAGAGATGTGAGTTCGATCCCTTGGTTGGGAAAATCCCCTGGAGTAGGAAATGGCAATCCACTTCCATATCCTTGCCTGAAAATTACTATGGACAGAGAAGCCTGGAGGCGCTACAGTTCATGGGGCCTCAAAGAGTTGGACACAACTGAGTGAATGAGTGTGCGTGTACACACACACATGCATGTACACACCCAAAGTAGAAGCTACAAATACTTAATGAATGAGCATATGGGTAAATGGATAAGTAAAGACATACAAATTTGATCTTTCCATATTTTCTAAGTATTTGACACACAAACAAAAAAAGCAAAACAACTAATGAGTAACCATATACATTGGACTCATTGCAAAACTGTGCACCTGTCCCTCAGTTTCTCAGAGGTAATTGCTATAATAAGTCATGTTTATCATTCCCATTCATCTTTTTCCCATTCATATGTGGATTCCTGTAATATAGTATATTCCTCTTCCATGTTTTTTAAGCTTTATAAAATATTTTTATCCAGTGTCTGCAACTTGCTTTTTCACCAATAAATGTTTGTGACGTAAACTCATGTTCAGTCATGTCTTTCTATTGCACTCATTTCCACTAGTTTTAGTATCCTTTTTATGATTACACAGTTTTTTTTTTCTGTTTTTAGTGAAAACTAGAAATAACCCTAATTCCATTGTTACTACCATGTTGGAATGAAACATCTGTGTACATTTGATGTAGTCATGTCTAGTAGTAGAAATGCTGACTCTTAGCCTGCATATAACTTCATTTTTAAAGTTTTTTCTAGATAACTCTCCAAAATGGTTGTATAATTTATACCCTTATGATTTCTTTTCTAAAACAGCAGTCTAACTTAGCCCTTTTGGCACTGATATTTGTAGGATATTCTTTGCTGTCAATTTTGTTCAAGGGACTATATCTCAAAATTTCCAATTCATTCTTCCATCTCTTCAAGAGGAGGGATTCAATATGACCATATTTCAGTGGGTCCCAACTCTAATTTTATGACCTGAAACCACCAGAGTTCAGTGTCAAAAATATACAAGTTCCTTCTTCCTAACCCTCAACTATTTTGAACACTCTCATTTTAAAACACAGCCCTACTATAAGTGAAAGTTTGGTTTTATGACAAATGAAGGGCTACATTTATCTAAATGTGATCTGTTCTAACAGGATAGATTGCAATCTGATTCATATGCTCTAGTCTCTCTGGTCTGACAAGCTTAATAAGCTGTTTCATGGTGATGTGAAATAATATCACCACAGAGCAATAATATGGCTGCTAAGATTCTAAGGTCTTGATAACTAACTATAGCTTTCTGCTAATGCCTCAAATTTACTAAATACATAATGCCTCAACACAATTTAACAATGAAATATTTAGGTCTTATTTAAGAAAAAAAACCACATTAAATCATTATTTAAATAAAGATTAACTACAAGAATGGCCCATTCTGGTTTAATGCTGAGGTTACTATTGTTATTGTTCTACCAACAGTTACTTTTCATCTCAGATTTCTTCTGGAAATGGATAACCCCTGTGATTATGACCACAAAGCAGGATAGACAGAAATATACTTTTATTTGACCTTTTGTTCAGGAAAGATTTAAGATGGTTACTGGACTGCTGCTGCTGCTGTTATTGTTGTTGTTGTTGTTGTTGTTCTTTAAGCACATATATATCTTGATGAATTTCCTACCCAGTTAATACATCCATGTAATTGCCGTTCGGATGAAGTGAACATTACCAAACCCTGGAAGTGTTCTTGAGCCTTCTTCCAAACACTCCTACAAGGTTAACTATTATCACTTAAATTAGAAGGCTTTATAATAAAATACTTGTTTAAATAGAACAAGTAGCTTCTGATGAAATCAAGTGAGAAAAGGATTAACTTAGGATCATAAAAGAAGATAGAATAAGAATTATGCACAAAGTTAGATCTCCTGATCCCCTTCCTGTGTCCATTCAATTACATCCCAAATAGTCACTCAGCTCACACTCACTTTCATCTAAAAGAAGTGAGAAATTCAGTAATATGTTGATCGATGTTCTATTACCTTTGCATTATATAAAATGAGTTTCTCCACTCTAGTTGGCAGACTTCTACCCCAAGAAACTCTCCTCTACTAGGGCTTCTCCCTCTTTGGCCACTTATACGTTTCAAGATCCTATATGCTCCAGCCAGTGGCAGATCCATGCTCGGAAGCAGGTCACACAGAAGGATTTGAAACAAGTAGCCAATCGTTTTGGACCTTTGTCTCTGCCTTGGAGAGGTACAGCTATGTCCAGAGCACCTGGCCCACCACAAGCTGTACACTCTGGGGCTCTGGTTAGTTGTATTACAGAATATACCACTGTGGAAAATGTCACATTTAGCCACCTGAATTTCATTCACCTGGTGCCATTGTTTACTCTTATCCCCTTTCCTGAGCATCCTTTGATTTCTCTTGTCTGAGAAAAGTATTCCTATTAATCTATTTTAGAGTAACCCTCCTGACTCAATACCATAGCATGATGTCATCTTTCTAAAGTAAGTATTTTTGGGGCTAAATGACAGCAACAAAACAACAGCAACAAAAAAACCAGTGGACCAATGCCTTCTGTAATGTAATTATATATGGTTATGTTAATGTGTATTATTTTTTCTGAACAAAAATTAAAAATCAGGCTTATATCTGTCTATAGTCCTAATCAAACTAGCACTCATGGTTGGTATATGCTGATATCACAATATTTGCAGATGCACCAAAGTTCTCTTCAGGCAAGAAAAATTCAAGACAGCTGCAAAGAGTAAGTACCTGGAAACTTTTGTTAGTAACTTCTTCAGGATCCATCTTAATCTTTGAACTGAGGTTTTATTGTGTATGTGATGATCTTAGCCAGTTGCTGAACAAGACAGTGATACGTAAGGGCAAGTGTTACTCAGATGGTCTTTACCAATGACTGAGTAAATCAACTGTACAATTTCACCCAACATGGAATTCTTCTAACAGGTAATCTTTGCTCTTTTGTACCCCATGGACAGATGCTTGGTAAGACTGTCATATTTTTTCCACTTCCCCGTTCAAATTCTATGCTTCCACATCAGTCCTCTCTGTTCTGTATAGCTAATTGTCCAGTAAAAATCTGGATTTAATAATATTCAACATACACTTTCTATACAACCTGTCCTGCAAAGACATCTCATAGATTCATATTTCTTAACTTCAAGCCCAAAGCCATTTCCATGATGCTGCTCTCTAAATATTCTGGTCAAGGTTTTGGTATAGTATGGTTCAGTACAAAGAGCTTAAAGTTTTACAATCTGCTATTTGTTATATTCCTAGTTTTACAGACTTCCTTGGTCAAGTCTCCTTAATGCCTTACATATTAAGTTCAGTTAAGGGCTATTGTTCTCTATTTTTAGTATCTATGTTCTTCATGGCAATATTAGTCAATTCAAACTCATATTTTTCCCAATTATCTTATGCTAATGATATTAATACTTTCTCATCTCTAGAAGAGGGCTCAGATGACAGATGAATAGAAGTATTTAAAATTCAGGAGATACCATAAATGTCTGCTATCTCTAGAAATAGTCTCACAAGTTTTGCCAACAGAGTTCTATGATCTGCTAGAAGACTGTAGAGGCAAAGTACTAATCTGTGCAGTGTCTTGTTGACTTAAAAAATATTCACAGCCTTAAAGTTGAGAGTTATGTCCTTTTCAATGGGAATTTTTAGGACTTCAAACCTGAGAGACACATCTCCAGTAACCCTGACAGAACTGCTTCAGGGAGGCAACCTGGTTATACAGAAATTATACAGAAATTTTGCAACAAAGTTTGAACATGAAAAGATTATTGTTAATTAAAGAAAACCAGATATCCCAAATTAAGGAATTTAGAGTTTTTCTATGTATGGGAATATACAAGAGTCTGGGCCCACTGAAATCATTCCTTTTATGTGCATCTTAGCTGTCTGGGGCCAGTATCCTGTGTTTTCACATCCTGAGCCTCCTTGGTGTTCACTTTAGGGAGTGGCTGTGGTGGTCTGACAGCTACTAGATCACAAGTATTCTCCTTTTTGAGTGCCCTTAGGATTCACCAGCTCACATTGCTGCTGCTGCTGCTGCGTCACTTCAGTCATGTCCAACTCTGTGAGACCCCCTAGACAGCAGCCAGGCTCCTCTGTCCCTAGGATTCTCCAGGCAAGAATACAGTAGTGGGTTTCCATTTCCTTCTCCACCAGCTCACATTGGAAGGCTGCAATTGCTGAGGACTGTGACATTCTTGTTTATTCATGTGGCAGGAAATATTCATTTATCAGTCAGATATTGAGTATAACTCTTAGCCAATAAGATTAGACTTGAGACCTCCAGCTGGTAAAGGGCATTTTCTCTTTCCTATGAATTACACTCTAAATATACACACAGACAAGGGCAGATTACTATCACATAGGCAACCAGCATCACAATCAGAAAACCTGCTCAATCCTATCTTTTGCACACTGCATAATCAACTCTATCTGATCTGTGCCAGGGAAATCAAGTTTAAGCTTATAAACTAGAGCTTATTAGTCCATTTCAATTATCTTGTCTATTCTTAATTAAGGAATTATAGCATACATCAAATGAAATAGTTCATTTCTCAGAAATGTCTCAGAATTGATCATTTTAAGCTGATGTTATTTAAAAAAAAATATGGAATGGACATTTGTCACTTGATAATGATTATTACACCTAAAATATGGAAATGAATTTTAGAGAGGGGTTTAGAAGGGAATTATCATGAATATTACTTGATCAAAAGGGAAGCACCCAGTTTTATGAGAGAAATACTGCTAACTAGACATGATTTTATGTGTCCAGAGATATTTTAAGTAGGAATCAACACATTTTGGTAGGAAGCTTAGTCTACGTGTGTGAATGTGCTAAGTCACTTCAGTAGTGTCAGACTCTGCAACCTTATGGACTGTAGCCTGCCAGGCTCCTTTGTCCATGGGGATTCTCCAGGCAAGAATACTGGAATGGGTTGCCATTAGTCTATCTGGATTCTCACTAATACCACTGGGAAAGCTTAAAAACCTTGATTCTTTGATTTACATGTAAAACTTAACTTCTGATTCTTCTTCCCCTTCCCTCCTTCATCACCACTCAGAACAAGTATTTGAGTTCCACTTATGTATGAAACATAATGCTAGGTTTCATTTCCCACCTATCTTTGTTACTGATACTTTGCTTGAATATATCCTGATAACTACCCAAAGCCATCCTTGTTTCTTGCCTGGACTCGTCTCCTACGTGGTCTCTCACATTCTTGCACAATCTGAATCACTCCTCACAGAACACTGAAAGCTTTCTCCCCACGTCACAGATCTGACCATGGTAGAGAAGACTGTCTTATAAATTCTTTAACAACTATCCAGAAAGCACCTACGGTATGCTTGTTTTATGCTAGGTTCTAGAGATGGTACATAGGGAACATATGATCTATTGTTGTCCACAGGGTACTTACATTAGCATTCATCTCTCCACTGAACTTGAGGTTCTGTTCAAAGGGGTGAAAAGTAAGAAAAAAGTCATTTTAAGACTTTTTCTTAAGGCCATTTTAAGGCCATTTCAATTCAGACTGAAAAGGAAAATACTACTACCAAACTAATTGTTTAGGATATGGTGGAACCAGATTTCTCACACAGTGCCAATGGCAATTCAAGATATTTCAACCTCTTTGGAAAACAGATAATTTCTTTTAAAAAATACATAGAGAATGTAAATGAAAAATATTGCCTACCATATTAGTAAACAAAGGATGTTGCAGCCATCAAGCCATCATATTATGCCTGCCCTGATGATAAGCCCTGAGAGAACTCAGGATAAAATATAATCCTGCTATCAGTTTATCACACAGCAATCACCCTCTCCCCAGTGGTGCACCCTCATAATATGCAGGACAAGAAAACACAGGATATTGGCTCCAGGTAGCTGAGGTGCATATGAAAGGAGTGATTTTAATGAGCCTAGGCTCTTGCATCTTCCCATATTCTGAAACTTGCTAAATTCCTTAATTTGAGGTAATCTGTTGCTGCTGCTGCTGCTGCTAAGTCGCTTCAGTCATGTCTGACTCTTAGTGACCCCATGGACTGCAGCCTACCAGGCTCCTCTGTCCATGGGATTTTCCAGGCAAGTATACTGGAGTGGGTTGCCATTGCCTTCTCCTGAGATAATCTGGTTTCCTTAACAGTCATCTTCTGAAGTTCTGACCACCTTAATCTTTGCTGAAAAATCTCCTATATATCCTGACTCCCCACCGTTCCAGTAGCAATCAGAATTATTGGAGATGCTATGTCCCAAACTTAAGTCCTCAGTTTTGTCCACTGAATAAAACATAACTCAAATTTTAAGTTGGGTCTTTTTTTTTTTTTAAATTTCAGTTGACAACACCTTGTGATCCAGCAATTCTACTCCCAGATTATCACTTAGGAGGAATGAAAGTATGTCCATACAGAGACTTATATATGAACTTCATAGCAACATTACAGGAAACCAAAATGCCAAAATCTACTTGATAAAAAATGCAGAGAAGGCCTTTGACAAAGTTCAATACCCATTTATGATAAAAAACCCTCCAGAAAGCAAGCATAGAAGGAACATACCTCAACATAATAAAAGCCATATATGATAAACCCACAGCAAATATTATCCTCAATGGTGAAAAATTGAAAGCATTTCCCCTAAAGTCAGGAAAAAAGACAAGGGAACCCAATCTCACCACTACTATATAACACAGTTTTGGAAGTTTTAGCCACACCAATCAAAGAAGAAAAAGAAATAAAAGGAATCCATATTGGAAAAGAAGAAGTAAAATTATCACTGTTTGCAGATGACATGATCCTTTACATAGAAAACCCTAAAGACACCACCAGAAAATTACTAGAGCTAATCAATGATTAGTAAAGTTGCAGGATATAAAATTAATACACAGAGAAATCCCTTGCATTCCTATACACTAAAAATGAGAAAACAAAGAAATTAAGGAAACAATTTCATTCACCATTGAGACAAAAAGAATAAAATAAAATACTTAGGAATAAATCTACCTAAAAAAACAAAAGACCTATATAGAGAAAGCTATAAAATATTGATGAAAGAAGTCAAAGATGACACAAATAGATGGAGAAATATACCGTGTTCATAGATTTGGAAGAATCAACATGGAGAAAATGAGTATACTACCCAAAGCAATCTATAGATTCAATGCACTCCATATCAAGCTACCAATGGTATTTTTCACAGGACTAAAAAAAAAATAATTTCACAATTTGTATAGAAATACAAAAACCTAAAATACCCAAAATAATCTTGAGAACAAAGAATGGAACTGGAGAAATCAACCTACCTGACTTCAGACTATACTACAAAGCTACAGTCATCGAGACAGTATGGTACTGGCACAAAGACAGAAATATAGATCAATGGAACAACATAGAAATCCCAGAGATAAATCCACACACCTATGGACACCTTATCTCTGACAAAGGAGGCATGAATATAAAATGGAGAAAAGACAATCTCTTTAACAAGTGGTGCTGGGAAAACTGGTCAACCACCTGTAAAAGAATGAAACTAGAACAATTTTTAACACCATACACAGAAATAAACTTAAAATGGATTAAAGATCTAAATGTAATACCAGAAAATATAAAACTCCTAGAGGAAAACAAAGGCAAAATACTCTCTGACATAAATCACAGCAGGATCCTCTAAGACCCACCTCCCAGAATAATGGAAATAATAGCAAAAATAAACAAATGGGACCTAATCAAACTTAAAAGCTTTTGAGCAATGAAGGAAGCTCTAGACAAGGTGAAAAGACAGCCTTCAGAATGAGAGAAAACAATAGCAAATGAAGCAACTGACAAAGAATTAATTTCAAAAATATATAAGGAGCTCATGCAGCTCAATACCAGAAAAATAAATGACCCAATCAAAAAATAGGCCAAAGAACTAAACAGACATTTCTCCAAAGAAGACATATAGCTGGCTAACAAACACATGAAAAGATGTTCAACATCACTCATTATCAGAGAAATGCAAATCAAAGCTACAATGAGGTACCATCTCACACAGATCAGAATGGCTGCTATCAAAAAGTCTATAAACAATAAATTCTGGGCAGAGTGTGGAGAAAAGGGAACCCTCTTACGCTGTTGGTGGGAATGCAATCTAGTATAACCACTATGGAGAACAGTGTGGAGATTCCTTAAAACCTGGAAATAGAACTCCCATATGACTTAGCTATTTCACTGTTGGCCATACACACCAAGGAAACCAGAATTGAAAGAGACGTGTATACCCTAATGTTCATCACAGCACTGTTTACAATAGCTAGGACGTGGAAGCAACCTAGATGTCCACCAGCAGATGAATGGATAAGAAAGCTGTGGTACATATACACAATGGAATATTACTCAGCTATTAAAAAGAATGCATTTGAATCAGTTCTAATGAGGTGGATGAAACTGGAGCCTATTACACAGAGTGAATAGATCAGAAAGAAAAACACCAATACAGTATATTAACACATAAATATGGAATTTAGCAAGATAGAAATCATGACCCTATATGCAAGACAGCAAAAGAGACACAGATACAAAGAATAGATTTTTGTACCCTGTTGGAGAAGGCGAGGGTGGGATGATTTGAGAGAATAGCATTGAAACATGCATATTACCATATGTGAAACAGATTACCAGCCCAAGTTAGATGCATGAAAACAGGGGACTCAAAGCCAGTGCACTGGGACAACCCTGAGGATAGGATGGGGAGGGAGGTGGGAGGGGGATCAGGATGGGGGACACATGTACACCCATGGCTGATTCATGTCAAACTATGGCAAAAACCACTACAATATTGTAAAGTAATTTGCCTTCAATTAAAATAAATAATTTTTTTTAAAAATGAACAGTAGATATAAATCTCAAAAATAATAATGTTGAGTTTAAGCATGACCAAAAAAATCACATTTTATGGAAAATTCTATAAAATGTATTCAATTCCATTATGACAAAAATCATATTTGTTGGTTATTGGGAAATAGAAAGTGTGAATAGAGAGGGTCAAGACTGATGAACTACAAGTGGTTACAAATCAACTTTTGAAAGCTATAAATATGTGCATTATGTTAATGGTGATGGTTCCATAGGTGCATACATATGTCAAAGTTAAATTTTATATGTAAATATGTGCCATGTGTGTCATACCTCAAAGTTGTTAGTAGTTTGTCATAAAGTAAGGATGAGTATTGCTAGAAGGGAAATTTCCTCTTAAAAAAAAAAAATTGTTCTCCTGAACATTTCCAGTGTGATTTTAGCGCTTTGGCTCTTAAGTCTTGATAAGTGTCATTGCAATAACTATGCCTTCTGTTTTCTCTATTCAAATGCTTGGACATGTGGAGTTTTGTTGACCCAGGAAGAATTCCTCCTCCAAGGGCTAGCAAAATTCCTAGAGATGGTAAATAGTCTGCCCAGTGACAGTACTTTTCAAATGCAAACAAACTAGTCAGGGGCTTATACCCATAGCCACTTCCTTGATATGCTCTCTCACTGAGCCACTGTCTACCTGCCCAGTTCATTCCAGGATCAGCTATCAGACTAGGGACAGCTTCTCTGCCCCAGAGCACTCCAAAATTATACAGAATATTCAATTCTAAAGTTGGTTGATTCTGTTTTATTATTCTTTCCCAAAGAACATACAAGGAAGACTTTTGTCTACAGGTACCACCTTTTCTTTACCTCCAGGTCATGGCATATTCCCTCCTCTTTGGAACACTGAATAGAAAAGCCTTTTCTGTGATACTCATCTCATCTGTGGGTTTAAGTAATAAAATCTGTCAAAGACAGTCATCTTAATTTTGTTAATCTTCAGTTTCCAACAGAAATATTTATACTTGTTTTCAACATGGATAACCTGTCTAGTTAATGGTATCTCATGAATTAAACTTTTAAAAAGGCATATTAACTAACAGTTTTTAATTAACTAATGTCACCAAATGATATTTGGTAGTAAAAGTGATATATGCATGAACTATTAAGTGATTCTTTGAAACAGCCTCCCAAAATAAGTAATAGTAATAAGAACAGTAATCATGCTGTCAAAGAATACATAACTTTTTTTTGGAGACCTTTATAGCCCTTGATTTCGATTTCACAGGCTGTCATCCAAACTGTAAGATTCACCACCTCTCCTCTAACTGTACTACAGCAGCCAGTTTTATAAAAGATAAAGTTCTGAAAACCATTTGTCAGAAGATTATTAGTGAATTAGGTGCACAGTTATTAGAATAGCTTAGATGCCTGGGTGGAGAGGTACCCACAAAGGAGTAACTTTTTGGAACTTTGGAGTGTAGTCAGCTGTTTTAGAATATATACCTTACCCTTAATGAAAAAAAATAAAAGAATCACCAGTAGTTAAAGTATGTTCTTTCCAAATTGATTTTGTCCTTATTTAGAGCTCAAAGGAAAAACTACTCTGAATATGTGGAATTTGACCTTTTTGTACCAATTTTTAGGGTTTGCATTTTCATGAATTAAATATAGAGCACGCATTATTCAAACTTAATGGCTCTTTAAATGTCTGAGTGACCTCCTCTCAACTACAGATATTTCACACATAAATCATTAGACACACATGTTGATCTAGTGCTTAGCACCAGGGTTTAAAATCCTTTCTGACTTCTCTTCTTGGTTCTAATATTTGTGTTTCTATAGGATGGTGTGGTTAGTCTACATTCTATCTAGCTCCTCAAGTGTTCACTTCTGGCCAATATTGCCAATCTGATGGAATTCAGAAGCACAGAGAATCGATGCTAGATCCTGGGGAAATATGCAGAAAGCATATAACCTATTCCAGGTCTCAGAGTGCTTAGATGAACACTAGAGAAGTAAACTTGTGTCCCAGGTGGCTCAGTGGTAAAGAATCTGCCCACCAGTGTATGAGATGCATGTTTAATCCCCTGGAGAAGGAAGTGGCAATCCACTCAGTATTTTTCCCTGAAAATCCCATAGGCAGAGGAGCCTGGCTGGCTACAGTCATGGGGTCACAAAGAGTCAGACATGACTGAGTGACTCAGCACACAACAGAGGACAAGATACAATGATACAACTTTATAATTATATGCTAACTTGAATATAATTTCATGTGTTAGTGAATCCTTTAGTAAAACCTTTAGAACAGGGCAGTATTTAGAATCAGGTTTCCTACACTGGAATTCTCACTTTACCACCAACTAGCTTGACTCGAGGCCTTGGGCAGTTTGACTACTACCTCTCAGTCAAATCTGGTTTTCCAGTCCATGGCATAAGCTTGTGAAGATTAAATGCAATTTTCTATGTAAAGTGCTCAGTATAGAATCTGTTCAAATATATAAGTTTTACTCAAAACCATAAGCGCCACACGCAGCCCCCTATTTCAGTGACAACCCTATCAGGAAAGGACATCATTCTGTATAAAATTAGGTTGGCCTATAGAAGCAGAAGCCAGATGGTGGGAGAAGAGTCAAACCATAGTTAAGGGGGGAAGTTGTCATCATGGTCAAAGTGTGTTGAAACCTCCACAGGACAAGGGAAAAAAAGAACCAAAATATTTAACAATTCATAAACCCTTGAAAAACTTGGAGATAGTTCTACTTTCCTATTCTGATAAATTACACTAAGACTGTGAACCATATTAGAATATCGAGAGACAAGCTTACATGGAGTTGGCAGCATAACATAGGGGTTAGCATTCCAGTTACGGAGTCAGCTAAATTAAATGAGTTTAAGATATTACTTTGTTTCAAGGAAGCAAAAGATACATGATATGTATTGTTTAGAATAATAGCAACAGGATCAATTCTAAGCCTAACATTCTAAGAGTTTACATAGAAAATGCTAGTGAAAGTTATAGAAACCTGACCACAGGAGAACTAACTGAGAAATCTAGAGAGATTATGCAGATGATTTGTAGGGAACAAATGAGGCCAAACTTAAAGTATAATAGTTGTATGAAAGAGATGCTTAATTATACAATTTAAATAGTAATAATAACAGCTGCTAATACATATATATTAATAGTATTTACTATGTGCCAGGCTTCCTAATAGATGATTTCTATGTTTTAAGTAACTAAATATTTTTAAGCTAGAACAGGATATAGCTTCAGCATGGATACACAACAATAACTATAAAAGTGCAGCATTACTTGCAAGAGGGGTTCAGAGACAAGAAGGCTAAAGAGATATGCAGATGTTGGTCCACAGTTCTGTGCTTAATGTGAATAGACAAATGGAGAGCTTATAGCTATCTTCTTCAGTTACTTGTCAGCAACATCACCACCACCATCACTGGCATCATGATACCATCCTCATCACCACTACCATTAATATTTTCTGAGTATCTATTTTGTTCTGAACACATCTAATACATACCACAAAGTTGGTTAGAAATGTCTCTCCCTCTATATGAATGTCAAATAACGTTCAGACTAAATAAATAGTTTTTCCAAATTCACAAAAATAAGTAGAAAAATAAAATCAGGATTTGTGTCCATAATGGCAGACTTAAGATTTCACGGATTTCCCCTATATAAGACCTGACTTTTAAAGCAAGTGTAAAGATGGAACTATCATCTCTGTTTTTTTCTTTAGAGCCACCTTTTACTAGAAATAGAAAAGATTAGTATACATGAATCTAAGAAAAGCCTTTGTAGGGACTCAACTACCCAGTGAGAAAATACTGAGTCTCTCCATCTGTGTCACCAGGATCTCAGGTCTGCTAGTCACAGCTGCAGCAAAATGGGGAAGCCAGAGCTGCTCTGCTTCTGCGTAGGCTATAGAATGAACGTTCCAGAGAAATGTTTGTTGTCATCGTTCAGTTAGTTAACTTGTGTCTACCTATGCGACCCCGTGTACCACAGCACACTAGGCTCCTTTATCCACCACTGTCTCCTGGAGTTTGCTCAAATTCATGTCCACTGAATCCGTGATGCAGTCTAACAACAAAAACAAACTCAACAGTCAATAAAATCATACATCAGTTCAGTTCAGTCACTCAGTCGTGTCCGACTCTCTGTGACCCCATGAATCGCAGCATGCCAGGCCTCCCTGTCCATCACCATCTCCAGGAGTTCACTCAGACTCACATCCATCGAGTCCGTGATGCCATCCAGCCATCTCATCCTCGGTCGTCCCCTTCTTCTCCTGCCCCCAAACCCTCCCAGCATCAGAGTCTTTTCCAGTGAGTCAACTCTTCGCATCAGGTGGCCAAAGTACTGACTTTCAACTTTAGCATCATTCCTTCCAAAGAAATCCCAGGGCTGATCTCCTTCAGAATGGACTGGTTGGATCTCCTTGCAGTCCAAGGGACTCTCAAGAATCTTCTCCAACACCATAGTTCAAAAGCATCAATTCCTTGGCGCTCAGCCTTCTTCACAGTCCAACTCTCACATCCATATGTGACCACTGCAAAAACCACAGCCTTGACTATATGGACCTTAGTCGGCAAAGTATTGTCTCTGCTTTTGAATATACTATCTAGGTTGGTCATAACTTGTCTTCCAAGGAGTAAGTGTCTTTTAATTTCATGGCTGCAGTCACCATCTGCAGTGACTTTGGAGCCCAAAAAAGAAAGTCTGACACTGTTTCTACTGTTTCCCCATCAATTTCATATGAAGTGATGGGACCAGATGCCATGATCTTTGTTATCTGAATGTTGAGCTTTAAGCCAACTTTTTCACTCTCTTCTTTCACTTTCATCAAGAGGCTTTTGAGTTCCTCTTCACTTTCTGCCATAAGGGTGGTGTCATCTGCATATCTGAGGTGATTGATATTTCTCCCAGCAATCTTGATTCCAGCTTGTGTTTCTTCCAGTCCAGCATTTCTCATGATGTACTCTGCAAGAAGTTAAATAAGCAGGGTGACAAAATACAGCCTTGATGTACTCCTTTTCCTATTTGGATCCAGTCTGTTGTTCATGTCCAGTTCTAACTGTTGCTTCCTGACCTGCATACAGATTTCTCAAGAGGCAGGTTAGGTGGTCTGGAATTCCCATCTCTTGAAGAATTTTCTACAGTTTATTGTGATTCACACAGTCAAAGGCTTTGGTATAGTCAATAAAGCAGAAATAGATGTTTTTCTGGAACTCTCTTGCTTTTTCCATGATCCAGTGGATGTTGGCAATTTGATCTCTGGTTCCTCTGCCTTTTCTAAAGCCNCTTCTGCCTTTTCTAAAGCCAGCTTGAACATCGGGGAGTTCACGGTTCACGTATTGCTGAAGTCTGGCTTGGAGAATTTTGAGCATTACTTTACTAGCATGTGAGATGAGTGCAATTGTGTGGTAGTTTGAGCGTTCCTTGGTATTGTCTTTCTTTGGAATTGGAATGAAAACTGAACTTTTCCAGTCCTGTGGCCACTGCTGAGTTTTCCAAATTTGCTGGCATATTGAGTGCAACACTTTCACAGCATCATCTTTCAGGATTTGAAACAGCTCCACTTGAATGCCATCACCTCCACTAGCTTTGTTCATAGTGATGCTTTCTAAGACCCACTTGACTTCACATTCCAAGACGTCTGGCTCTAGATTAGTGAACACATCATCGTGATTATCTGGGTCATGAAGATCTTTTTTGTACAGTTCTTCCGTGTATTCTTGCCACCTCTTCTTAATATCGTCTGCTTCTGTTAGGTCCAGACCATTTCTGTCCTTTATCAAGCCCATCTTTGCATGAAATGTTCCCTTGATATCTCTAATTTTCTTGAAGAGATCTCTAGTCTTTCCCATTCTGTTGTTTTCCTCTATTTCTTTGTACTGATCACTGAAGAAGGCTTTCTTATCTCTTCTTCTTCAGATGACCATTATATCTACTATTGCAGGCAGGAATCCCTCAGAAGAAATGGAGTAGCCATCATGGTCAACAAAAGAGTCCAAAATGCAGTACTTGGATGCAATCTCAAAAACANGTCAACACCAAAATCAGATTGATTATATTCTTTGCAGCCAAAGATGGAGAAGCTCTATACAGTCAACAAAAACAGGACCAGGAGCTGACTGTGGCTCAGATCATGAACTCCATATTACCAAATTCAGACTCAAATTGAAGAAAGTAGGGAAAACCGCTACACCATTGAGGTATGACCTAAATCAAATCCCTTATGATTATACAGTGGAAGTGAGAAATAGATTTTAGGGCCTAGATCTGATAGATAGAGTGCTGATGAACTATGGACTGAGGTTTGTGACACTGTACAGGAGACAGGGGTCAAAACCATCCCCATGGAAAAGAAATGCAAAAAAGAAAAATGGCTGTCTGGGGGGGCCTTACAAATAGCTGTGAAAAGAAGAGAGGTGAAAAGCAAAAGAGAAAAGGAAAGATATAAGCATCTGAATGCAGAGTTTCAAAGAATAGCAAGAAGAGATACGAAAGCCTTCTTCAGTGATAAATGCAAAAATCATACATTTGGGAGCACAAGAGAAGTGAATTCACAAGGCAACATGATAGAGAGATATCCAAAAAGCAATAAGCCCCCAAAAGAGATGTAAGGTGCAAATCACTTCACCTCTGGCAGCAGATCAGGGCTACATTATGGCCAACATATAAGTGGGTAAAAATAAGAGCCATACAAATTAATAAACAGAAGCCTCAATAGAAATGAGAGTCCAGAAGGGAGAATACACATAACTTGTGTATGTAGCAGAGTCCCAACCAGAAGAAAGACTCTTCCTGGCAAGGACTCAGACAATGAAAAGTCACAGGCTCTGTTTACTGGAGCCCTCCCAACTTTCTTTTCCTTTCTGTAAGTGGGTTCTCCTTCCCTTGCCCTGACTGACTAGCCATAATTACAAATCTCTGCTTGCAATTCTCCACTGATCTCAAATAAACCCATTTTCACTAGAGAAATATCTGGCAATCTGTTTCAGATCAACATCAGTTTCCAAATTCTTCTCCATTTCTAATTGGCTTTCCCGAAACAATTATGAACATGCACCATAGTCCAGCATTTAATTTCTTTTCAGTTATTTAATGTTTTATGCCACATTTCAAAATAGCTTCTAGTTTGAAGGCAAAACAGTCTTCTTTTACATCCTACTTTTATAAATTTCAGACTAGATACTCTAAACTTTGGGGAAATACCTTCAAGAACACTGGCCATTGAATATTTGCTTTATTCTCTTAAAAGAGGCAAGAATTCCAAAGTTAAATAGACACAGGTTTATGTGGTTACTGCCATGTACTCTGTGTCTTTATATAAAGATTAAATGAGTAACTTCATTGTTCTTTATGTACCTTTTAAGGTTAATATCAGACACCTTGGGTCTAACACAGCACATGGGTATAACACATCAACTGTTTTCAAACAGATCAGTGATCACAAAAGCAAGCATTCAGTCACTCCCTTCCACTCTTTTCCTTTGCAGACATTTGATCATTCATAGCATATCTCACCCCCACAACTCTCCCCAAACCCTACTCCATTGATCCAGGTGAAGACTCAGATTCCTCTCACAGATTCATGCAAATACTGCCAACTTATAGAAACTGGCAAGTGGCTTATAACCTCTTTAACATCCTTGAGTCTAACTAGAATAACAATGAAGCAAATAGCTGAAAAGCATGAAAATACTAAATACATGTTGGAAAATGGCTAGAGATCAGGAATGGCTTCCCAACTGAGTTGATATGACAGGAAACAGATGATTACATCAAAGTTCAATGAAATGAAAATTCTGTTTACAGAAGAAGTGTACATGGGTAGTAAAGAGATAAAGAGTCAGAAAAGCCAGATAATAAATATCTGTGAAAACTGGCATGAAGTTCAAACTATTTGACAGAGAGGATTTTAAGGGGAATGGATAAAACATGTTTTCAGAAAAAAAAGTTTAATGTTTAGAATTAAACATTTATAATTATTTAGAAGATAAATTTGACAAGGTAAGACCAATTGAAAACTATTATAGGAACATAGGTAAGAGGTAATTGGCATGTTCCACAGTGGGAATGGGAAGAACTAAGGTGATTACCACTGGGAATGCCAAGTAGGTCATGTTTAGAAATAATGACATATGTCTAAATACTAAGAAGTGTTTCTCAATATTTTGTTGTCTATATTCCCAGCTCCTTCTCATCCCACGAGATTCTTAAAGCAAACCAAACATCTTTCCATGTACAAATGTTTAAGTGTTTTCTAAAAGACTTTTTTCAAACATAACCACTATCACAACTGAAAAATACTGACAATTTCCTAGTATCAGTTAACATCCAGTCATTCTTCAGAGTCTCCAATATTGTCTTTTTTAAACAGTTGTTTCTTCAAACCAGGAACCAAACAAGGCTCCTTTTTGCATGTGGTTAACATATCTCTAAGTCTTGGTGACAATTTACCCCTTCCATTTAAGATACTAAGAGGAGACAGAATTGGAGACCAAGGGAGGAGGTCACGTACACATTGTGCCCTCCAGTTGGCCTAAACTGGACTCAGGCAACTACAGGCTCATCCCCACCTCCTTGTCCTTGCAATATGCATGCTGCCTACACCACTCCCATACTAGAGGCTAGTTCAAGGACACAGCCTTGAGAGAATAAGGTACTGGCAAGATCCCCTAGACTAAATATGTGTCTGAACCAAGTTAAGGACTCTGTATAAGCTTTTAAGATTCTGGTGGGCTGTTGAAGATATGATCCATTAATTTTGTGGCCACCCAGGTCAAGCCAAATAAATTCATTTGATGAACCCTGCCATCTACTTATCTGCCATGGCCTGTCACTTTGTTCAGTCTTTCAGATTTCACCTGAGAAACTCCCAAAGTTGTGACTTATTACCTTTGGATAATAAAAGGAAGGAAGCATAGATTAATCCATAGATAATAAGAATATAAAAGTTTTCTTTGAACAGAAATGAGACTACAGCCTGGGAAACACAGATTCAAGAGGCACTTGAATTGTGTTCTACTGGACTATGAAAAGAGAGGTTTATAAACCACAAGGGTACAGTTAGTTACAGGAGTTATTTAACAATTATAGTTGGAGCTAGCAAGAACAGTTCTGGTTAAGCAAGGGCTGGAAATTGTTGCATAAAGTTAACTTGACACCATAAAGTTATGGCTGGCAGCTGCTAGCAAGATACTGTTTTGGGAATTGTTAGTCATGTCCTCAAGTTTGAGAGAGTACAGAAAACGGAAATTCTTAAAAATGCAACAATGGACCTGAAAGCACATTCACAATGTATCCAGCTCCATTCTCAATGCCTACACCATTGTTACTACATTTTGAATCATAAGTGTATCCTTTTAGTGGTTAAAGCAGATGTACAATGTCTGTTTGATGGGCCATAAGACATGACGTTTTAGTTAACAAAGTTCAAGCCAAATCCAGCATAAACCAGAATGAATTCCCCATATCCCAATACATGAAAATTTTTTCCATCGGGAGAATGTCTGGATTCATGGATTTTATCAGGTCAGATGATAAGGCCATTTGTTGACAGAGAAACCCTTGGAGAAGTGAAAACTTGTGTAAGAATGGAAACAATTGCAGTTGATCTTTTCTGAACATGCCTGTGTGGCAAATAAGTGCCATAGTAGGGTAAAAATCCCATGGACGGAGGAGCCTGGTGGGCTGCAGTCCGTGGGATCTCGAAGAGTCGGACACGACTGAGTGACTTCCCTTTCATTTTTCACTTTCATGCATTGGAGAAGGAAATGGCAACCCACTCCAATGTTCTTGCCTGGAGAATCCCAGGGAAACGGAGGAGCCTGGTGGGCTGCCGTTTATGGGGTTGCACAGAGTCGGACATGACTGAAGTGACTTAGCAGCAGCAGCAGCAGGGTAAGTATTACCAATGAGTAGCTCAAGAGGTAGATATCAGTTTTTAGTTTTGTAATCTTGAGTCATGAGTTGAGCTTCCCTCATAGCTCAGTCAGTGAAGAATCTGCCTGCAATGCATGAGACCTGGGTCTAGAAGATCCCCTGGAGAAGGAAATGGCAATGCACTCCAGTATTCTTGCCTGAAAAATCCCATGGACAGAGAAAGCTGGCAGGCTACAGTCCATGGGGTTGCAAAGAGTCGGACACAAGTTAGCTACTAAACAAACAACAGAGAAAGTCTTGCTTGAAATATTTTAAGAACAAATATGGAGCCATGAAATTCAGCCATACAAACAATGCTGTGATAGAAAGACAAATAACAGATTTTTATTAACAAAGTCTGAAAAGGCCTCTTAAGAGGTTAGAAACTGTCCTCTAAAAACAGGAACTGATAATACGAACAGAGGGGAAGACATCAGGCCCACATATGGAAGCAATTGTGCAAATGCAGAGAAAGTAAAAGAATAGCATGTGTTTGGTGGTTCCCCCAAGCAGATAACAATAGGAATTTGATGTCATGATTAAAAGTTTCTTGACGTGTCAAATAGGAATCTCCTCAGTATAAATACTATAGTCACCATCTGCCACCACATGCAAGAATATATCTTAATGCTTTCTGACCAAGTTCATTCATCTAGAGAATTCAAGGCATGCTCCTCTAAAAGCCATTCTGAGTTTCCTTCCATCATCTTAATCCCAACCTTATCCAGCATACCCTAGAGAATAGCAGTGAATTGTTACAAATATTTTTTATACCATATATTTGTCTAAAACTAGATGTTAGTATTTCAAAGTCTATCTTAAGAGAGAAGTGTTAAAACTATTTTCATTACTTAAATATAATTAAGAATATCCTTCTAATTCTAAATTCCTAAAATTTCTCAACAGGGACTCTTACAATGTTATAGTTTCCCAAGTTGTTACAGAAATAAAGAGCACTTACTCAGCCATAGAACATTTTGAAATCATGATTAGTGATCAATTGTTTCTAATCATAACTGAGTCTCTCCTCTTGATTAGAGGGTCTTTTTCTTCCTCTTCTGCTACTAATATGAATATCATATCATATGCATTCAAACCAGGCTGATGGTCAAGGTTTGAGATGGTCTAAAATAAAAGTTGGCAACTGATGCTCAGGGGACCAAATCTGGTTCTGAAGAGAGCTTTACAGGTTCACAGGGGTAGCCTTCTTAGTATTTAATTTTTAAAAAAGTAGTCAATATTTAAAGATTAGGAGATTCCAATAAAAAGTTTTGGATGTTTATTAAAAATGCAAATATTGAGCCTACATTTTCCCATATTATCAATCAGCTGTAGATAATAAGAGGCCAACTATTGTACAAAAGTGAAAGAAAGTGAAAGTCACTCAGTTGTGTTCAACTCTTTGCAACCCCATGGCCTATACAGTCCATGGAATTCTCCAGGCAAGAATACTGGATTGGCTAGCCTAGCCCTTCTCCAGGGCAGCTTCCCAACCCAGGGATCGAACCTAGGTCTCCCAAATATCAGGCAAATTCTTTACCAGATGAGCCACCAGGGAATCCCAAGAATACTAGAGTGGGTAGCCTATCCCTTCTCCACTGGGTCTTCCCAACCCAGGAATTGAACCTGGGTCTCCTGCATTGCAGGTGGATTCTTTACCAGCTGAGCTACCAGGGAATCAGTACTTTTTTTTTTTTTTTTTTACTTTATTTTACTTTACAATACTGTATTGGTTTTGCCATACATTGATATGAATCCACCATGGGTGTACATGAGTTCCCAAACATGAACACCCCCTCCCACCTCCCACCCCATATCATCTCTCTGGATCATCCCCGTGCACTGGCCCCAAGCATCCTGTATCCTGCATCAAACATAGACTGGCGAGGGAATCAGTATTGTATAGGGAAGAACAAATCTGACTCCATCATTAGATCTGTTCATTTATACTTTAACTTTTGTGCTTTACTGCCTGTGCTCTACATCTTTTCTAAATTAATATTGCCTGTAACCAGAAAGAGCTCCAAAGCTAATGTTTCCATGTTTTTGGCCTCACTATGCATTTGGCACAGAAACTTTCTGTTGGTAACTCTACCCCTGTTAAAGTACAGTACAAATTTGAGACTAAACAAATTCTGAGCACTGAAATCCTTTAAGCCATGTAAGCAAATCTAGTTTTAGCTTATTTCATGAACATAAGTGCAACTTAGGTTATTTCTTGCAAATGCCTCTGATATTCAAGAAATAAATTTAATTCATCTTTCTAAAATAGTATAAGATAAATCATTTTTAACCATTCCTCTGCTATCTAGAAATCCCAACTGTAATTTCCAGTCATTGCAAAGGTTAAAGGAATCTTTCATTTTCACTTTATAAGCTATCCTGTAACATTATGCCTCTGAGCTTTATATCAGTTTGGAATGTGAAGACATCCAGTTCAAAATGTTCTATGAGTAGACAACAAGAGCTATTTTACCAATCTGGATTTAATTTTTACCATTTCTGGATCTGACACCCTTTAGATTACACTTGCAAGTTTTCATAACTGCTACTACTTCTGATTACTTCTCAACTTTGAAGCCAAGATACGATTTTCATCTTATATAGCTGTTACACTTTAATTCAAGAACAGGCATACCCTGAAGATATCAAACGTTTGGTTCCAGACAACTGCAATAAATCAGATATTGCAACAAAGTGAGTAACATAAATTTTTGGTTTCCCAGTACTTAAGAGTTTACATTATACTGCAGTTTAAGTTTACAGTAGCATTATGTCTAAAACAATATACATATCTTATTTTAAAAAGCACCGTTTTGTTTAAAAAATGCTTAAATAGTAACAAACATCACATCACCAAAAAAATATAATTTTTGAAATACTGTGAGAATTGACAGTTCTCACAAAAAATGTGACACAGACACCAAGCAAGCAAATGCTGTTGGAAAAATTACACCAATAGAATTGCTTGATACAGGGATGCCACAAACCTTCAATTTGTAAGTTACACTCTATCTTCATAGTGCAATAAAATGAGATATCCTATAGTTTTAAAAGCAAAGTAAAATATTTGATTTATTTCTCCAGCAAAAGTGTGAGCATTAAGATAGACCAAGAGAATAAAATGTTTACGAAGAAGATCTTTATAATGATGAGCCAAGAGACTAGACTTTTCTGTAGCAGTTAAGACTAAGTCTATGTGCTTAAATGTACAAAGCAAACATGAGTATGTTGGAGGTAGGGAGAAAAGAAACAATCCTGGTTTATACGTTTACTTTATCACTAAGGGTCCAAGAAAAAAAACTCATGCTCTTTAAAGCAGAGTGTTACTATTTAGTTACTGATGAACTGAAAAGACAGGACATGGCAAGATAAATATTACATATTAATGCATATGAGTAGAATGGAGAAAAAAAATACACAGATGAACTCATTTTCAAAAAATAAACAGAGATACAGACATAGAAGACAAATGTATGGATACCAAAAGGTGGGATGGATTGAGAGAGTTGGATTGATATATACACACTACTATGCATAGAACAGAGAACTAATGAGAACATACTCTATAGAACAGGAAACTCTATCCAGTGCTCTTTAGTGACCTAAATGAGAAGGAAATCCAAAAAAGAGGGGATATATGTGTATGCGTAGACGATTCACTTCGCTGTACAACAGAAACTAACACACCATTGTAAAGCAACTATACTTCAACCAATACAGTATACTAACGCATATATATGGAATTTAGAAAGATAGGGATGATGACCCTATATTCGAGACAACAAAAGAGACTCAGATCTATAGAGTGAACTGTTGGACTCTGGGGGAGGGAGGGAGGGTAAGGGTGGGATGAGATGGGAGAATGGCATTGAAACATGTATACTATCATGTAAGAAACGAATCGCCAATGTCTGATGCAGGATGCAGGATACTTGGGACTGGTGCAAGGAGAGGACCCAGAGGGATGGTACGGGGTGGGAGATGGGAGGGGATTCGTGTTTGGGAACGCATGTACACTCGTGGTGAATTAATGTCAATGTTTGGCAAAACCAATACAGTAATGTAAAGTAAACTAAAGTAAAAATAAAAATTATAAAAAAAAAAAAAAAAACACATACATACACACAAAACAGCTACCAAACCAAAGGCTGAGGAACAATGAGAAGAGATTGGAATTATTTAAATTTGGAAATTCATGCTGCTGCTGCTGCTGCTAAATCACTTCAGTCGTGTCCGAATCTGTGCGACCCCATAGATGGCAGACCATCAGGCTCCACTGTCCCTGGGATTCTCCAGGCAAGAACATTGGAGTGGGTTGCCATTCCTGCCGAAAAGAAATTCAGACCTGTGAGAAGAGGTTACTCCTTGAAAGCGTTGATTACCCAAAGCTGAAGTGACCCCACTTGGCCAGGATCTGGAACTCTGAAGAGGTACTAGCAGGAAGGTGCCGAAGTCTGAGGGATCTAAAGAAATGAGTTATGCAACCCGTTGGAAAGCTCTGTGGGATCAGCTACTGACACTTTAACCTGTCACCACCAGAGTGAAGAAACTGCTGGGGTGTTGCTAAAAGGATAGAAAGTTGAAAAAGACAAGAAGCAAAAGGATAATAAGAGGCAAAACAGAGAAAACTCTTTTTACATCAGCTTTCCCGTCCCTTATTACTATTCCCTAACAGATTTAACAGGAATCAGCTGGCAAACCAGAGCTATGGTATGGGTTCCAGCTCCAGCTCAGAGATAATACTCTACTAACTAGCAGTTGCCTTACTAGAAATCACTAGCGTTTTTATCTACAAAGTTTTTTTCAAGTATGCATGTCATTTACTATTTTTGATCTTCACAGAGCAGACTTGAGAACATCCATTATGCACATGAAGGAACTGGTTTATATACCCAACATCATATAAGTGGAAGAGTCAGCATTAGAACCTAGCAACTCATTTCATTGTTCAAGTAATCAAAAGATGCAAATCCAACAGGCAATTGGATTCTTGAGGCTAACTGATCCTGTGAATCTCACTCCTGCAACAACAGAAAGCTGGATGTTTGGAAGGCCCTAAATCACAAATGGCAACCACCTGCTGACCTTCTAAATTAAAAATTTCAGCTGAAGATATGGGACATCGATGAGCAATTGTATACTATTTACTGAAACAATTATCAGTTCAGTTCAGTCGCTCAGTTGTATCCAGCTCTTTGCGATCCCATGGACTGCAGCACTCCAGGCCTCCCTGTCCATCACTAACTCCCGGAGTCCACCCAAACCCATGTCCATTGAGTCGGTGATGCCATCCAACCATCTCATCCTCTGTCATTCCCTTCTCCTCCTGCCCTCAGTCTTTCCCAGCATCAGGGTCTTTTCAGATAAGTCAGTTCTTCACATCAGATGGCCAAAATATTGGAGTTTCAGCTTCAACATCAGTCCTTCCAATGAACACTCAGGGCTAATCTCCTTTAGGATGGACTGGTTGGATCAATTATATGCCTTTTAAAAACACCTGAAGAATACAATTCAGTTTAGCACCTCAATATCTCTAGGAAAGGCATCACTCTACCCCCACCCTGCTCCCAGTTAAGGGTACAGAGTTTAATTGGTTTAAAGTATTTCCCTCACCCTACAACTACTATACAGAATAAATTACTGTGACTTCAAAAAAAATTCTTCCTCAGTTAACAGCATTCCTCTTTGCTATTGGCCAAAAACAAACATGATTTAGAAGATGCATTTTTTCAATGACTACTAGGTTAGTGGAAACCAGGAACATTTTTCATTTGTTCAACCAATATTTTCAACCAATTCTAACTGGCAGCCTGGTTTCTACAGAACACTAGTTATTTAGGCCCTTAATAACTGTTGTTTTTTTGTTTTTGTTTTTGTTTTTTTGGCAAGGGGGGCAGAAGATGCCTTTTGATAATTAAGTTTAGCAAGTATTTACCATAACTGTGGAACTTACCAGTATCATTACTATTTTAATGTGAAATATTGGGCTTCCTTTATTTATTCTCCAAATTTGTGTGCCAAAATACAGATAAAGAGTTTTTAACAGTGTCTGCAGACATCTATGCTAATAGTCCATGAGACAGATTTGGAGAAACACATATTTAAAGAAATAACATCCCTTGGTCCTATGTCCAACACCCTTATATAATTCTTATTGAAGATCTGCTCGGAAAGAAAAAGTCCACTTACTCTCAAGTTTTCCTTCTTTTTCTTAATTCCCATTTTACTCCCAACACACACACACACACACACACATACACTCACACTTAGATTGCTTCTGCTGTTTAGTACACAGTTTCAGTTCTCTTACAATAACAAACAAACAAAAAACCCACACAAAATTACAGACCAAAAATACGCCAAAGAGAACTTCTCAAAATTTCATATTTTTCAACAGAGATATTTCAAAGGGTAAAGGTAATCTCAAAATTCCATAACAGACCCTCTCAGCTCTTCAAATATTCATCTCTCTCTTTTCTTCCTATAAAGCCAGGGTATTTCTTCCATTCTCTAAAAACGTGCTGTTGTCTGTGACATGAATGTAGAGAGCAGTCTATAAGGACTGGCATTTACATCACTTTATTTGCAGGCTTCCTTGGCACAGGCCTACCTCAAAGGCAGAAGATATTTGAGGGTGACTATGAGCTTTGCTTTCTGGATGGTAAAGAAAATGAAAACAGAAAAGAGAGCACAGAATTGGCCAAGATAATTACATATTTTCATTCTAAACTGCTTTCTCCTATCACAGGATATTACAGCTAGAAATGTCATCCAAATCTTACCTTGATACAGTGAAGGAAAAGGGTGGTGGTTGGGGGTGAATTGTCCAGAGCTCACCAGGTAGCATCTAAAGCAAGAGTAAAACTGAGCTCTCGGATACCCTCTCCCCTGGCCCATGCTGTTTAGTCAGTTATGAGCTGGGTTAGGCTGGAATGATTTGCACATAGCTATAATCAATGATGCCCAAGCCTAGTTAATCATCAGATTCACCTAGGTTTCTCTTGCACCTATAGCCTTTCAGGTCCCACTCCAAATTTGTGATAGCTAAATCATGGAGTTTGTTCTTCAATAATCTAAAGTCTGTCCCAATGAGTCTGACATCATAAATGTTGGATAACTCTGGAAAAGACCATGGAGTTTGAGAATTATAAGATATAACTTCATTGTCCCAGACTTGCTTTTATTCTGTAAGTTAATGTAAGAGATGGACTTTCCTTGGTGGAGTCAAGGGTATGGTTACTACTTTACATCTAGCTAGACTTTGCTAGGTGACCTATGAGAAGTTGCTTAATTGTTTTCAAGTCATATCTATTATGAAAGCTGATTTACAATGACCTGTCTCTAGGTTCCTATCAAAGCCCAATTAATTATTAGGAGAAAAGATCTTTAACCTTTCAATAAAAATGATTGAAAATTCAATACTTCTTTTTTAAACAGCATTTTAAATTTCAACTATGCAAGGTGAAAGAGAAACTTCTATGTAATTAAAAACAAGCAAATAAAGCATAAATAAAACAAAACTAAAAGTCTGATCTACACATGGACCCCCAAAATAACTGGGAGCAGTATTTGAAACATTTAGAGAAGAAACAGATGCTGTGCATTCTACAATCTATTTCACCTTATGTAGAATAGCTTCTCCTATTTTTTTTCTCTTTCTCTGTTGGGCCATATCACCTGTTTTTATGAGAATAAAAGACAAATGATATTTCTAGTACAGATAAGAAATATAGGTATAAGACAAACTTTGGGGAAATTTACCAACTGGCCAATTATGATTAGAGGTGAACTACTATGGAAGATAAAAATAATAAAATTCTAATGAGATCCCTTAAGTATTTGCATGCTTGAATGGTGCACATGCTTATACTGATAGAAAAGGGTTTTCAGATCTCACAGACCAAAAGATGCAATTTAAACAGAACAAACCAGTAGCAGAAATCTGACTTCTATCATAAGTCTGTAATTTTTCTTCTCTTTCATTGAAAGTTTGTAGAATCTAAAGTCTTTAGGAATTATGTATTTAGAAACAATTCACTTTCCTGGAACTTGGGAGAACAGCTTTCCTTCTGATCATCTCACATGTCAACATTATTAGTAGCCATCATTATTATCAAGAACAAATCTTCCTTATTGTGAACCCACTCTGTGTGATTAGATGACAGAATCAGCCAAACACTGAGAAATAGTATAAAGTGGTGGTAAGAATATGAGTTCCCACATGAGACTTTCTGGAACCAAAGCCTGACTCCATCATTTTACCAGGTATATACATCTGGGCAAGTTACTTAACTTCTCTATGCCTCAGTTTAGTCATTTGAAAAATGACAGATGTGATATCTCCAACATTGAATTTTTTTCAAGTTTTTGATCACATACTGCATGAGGAATACTCAGCAAACTATAAGTGTGAGTAATGGGTAACCAATAAATGGAAACTTCATAACGAAGAATATAGAAACATAAACTCTGGAGTAAATTAAAAGTAACTCCAATGAACATAACATTCTAATTTAACCAAATCACTTAACAAATATTTATGGATGTTTTTGCTATGTGCCAGGCATTGGGCTACAAGATAAAGGTATTATAGAAAGGAAGATGGCAACTTCTTGCCTCAGAGAGAAACTGATAAAGGTAAGGTGCACATATCAGGGAGCTCCCCAGTGCCAAAATTTTCATAGGAAAGTCTTAATCATGACTGGGAGATGGGTGGGTATCCTTTGATGTCTTTCAGACACATATTTGTGGCTTATCTTTGCTTGTCATAAGAGCCAAGGACAAGCTACCAGAATGAGCTTATAAGATGAAAGAGGTGATCTCTGGCCTCTGCTCTGCCAGATATTCAAAGTGTAACCATGGGCAAGCCCCTCTCCCTCTCTCAGATCTCTCTTTCCTTCACAGCATCTCGCCAAGACTGGCTATGAGGATTCAATGAGCTAATTCCTGTGACAAGTACCTTGTGAGTTTTCAGAGGCTGTGTCAATGAAAGAGTAAGGAAAATAAGATAAATTTGATGATACCCACTAGAATCAATTTTGAGCAAAAAGCAGAACAAAAAGCAAATATTCAGCACCCCCTGTCTAGCCCCAAGCTTTCCCCCCTAGCCCCAAGTCTGTCAATACCTCTAATCTCCTCTTTTATTTATGCTAGGCACTAAGCTAAATGCCTTATAGGTATTATTTCCATTAGCCAGCACAGCTGCCCCATGAACTGGGCACTATCGGTATCCCTCTTTGCAGACCAGAAATCTGATGCCAAGGGCCATCAGGTCCACAGTGGACCAAACCAGACCTAGAACCCAGCCTAGGTTTCTCTGATGCTGAAACTTGTGTCATAAACCACTTTCACATTGAATTTCCAGTTTACACCTTAGGGACCCTGAGGCCAGGGGCCAGCTACCTACATGCTGGTCCTTAGGACCTGGACTTCAGGGCACCCGGCGCTCCCCAGTGCAGCCCTTTTCTCCTGTACTAATTTCATGGCTTCTAAGTGCCTCCAATTTTCCTTTTTGATTGTCGATATGTTCATATAATACAACGAGATTAAAGCATCTCCCTGCCATTGAGAGAATAGAACCACTTATTAAATGGGCCTTTGGTTATCGATGGCCTGTCTTGATGCAGTGAAAGGAGGCATCCCGGAACATTCCACAAGAAACTCCTGACGACTCAGCCACTAACTTTCCACGTTCCCTCGGGCAAATAGTTTAACTGTTTTGAGCCTCAGTTTCTTCATCTGTAAAATAGAACACTGCCTGCTGTTCCTACTTTCTTGAATTCCTATAGGGATAAAATTAGATAATGCATATGGAACAGGTTTATAAGCTTTAAAGTTCTACCATACTAACCATTGCTCTTTAACAGTATCTGTGGTATAATGGAATAATATGGATAAACTGAACTTGAATTCAAGTCCAGACATGACATTAAATACTCTATAATATTATCCAGGATTCTGTTCTATGAACATCATTTTTGTAATCAGATAATAGGAGATGTAAAACCTACTTTTTATAGTGGGGCTATAAAGTTAAAAATAGAAAAATTGAGTTAAACTTAAAACTGAGTTCAACACATTATTCTAATAAATACTATAACTAATTACTGTTAGCAGTTATGCATATTAATTTTCTCTAATTATTAAAAAACACAAAGCACAGTATTTGGGCTTATTATCACTTAGAAAATAGACTCAAAATATATAGATTTCTTTGGGAGGTTGTTAAAATACAACCTATCTTGAAGAGTGAGGGGAGGGTTGGCGATGACATAGCAGCCTAAGATGTAAATCCTCCTTTTAGGGGTGGAAGGGTTAAGGAGATTTAAAGTATGGCCACTATTACTGACACAGTCTGCTCTGGGCAAGGGTTAGGCCAGCTCCTGCTGTTTCTCTTGGCAGGAAGTGTAGATCTGCTTTCATCAGGCCTGGCCTTTTCACTCTTGGAAGAGCAGCAACAGCAGCTTTTCGCTGTGAGGGGCCCTGGTAACCATGTTCTTGGAGCAAGATCAAGACTTGCTTGTGATCTGTGTTGCCCTCTCCTTCGATATGCACCCGGGCCTGAGGCTTGCTGTGACGCTGTGACCTGAAGGCCCCTACCCTGCATGGAATGGAGTCAAGATGGCCTTTCACATGCCTGTGGTCCCCTCTACTTCAAGATTCCTTATTAAAAAAATGATAAGGGACATTAGGTGTTCTGAAAGGGATGAAGTAGCCAAAGAGAAAACAGGTGGTCCCACTTAAGAAAGCATAAGTTTATGAGTCTTAAATGGATTTGGGGGTCAGACCCATCACTGTCTACATTTGTATCTTTAGGGCCATTTTTAAAGTCTCTGGGTTTTAGTTTCCTCATCTGTTCAAAGGGGAAATATAATAGCAACCTGCCTTGGTTGTCCCCTCAGGAATTACCTGAGTTAATGGATAAAGAAATTAGACTAGCAATTAACTCATTTTGTGGGTTCAACTACAATTGCTTTTATTGCTGTTTCCTCCCTTTTGCAGATCATAAATGTATGTGGGGACTTTACAGCAGGCTTCTGGCTGCTCTGTGTTGTTCTGAAGAGTTTTCTTTAGCACTGATGTCAGACAAGAGGATTAGCTAGAAGCTGTGGGGAATACAAAGATGCATTCGTGGTGGCTCTGTCTTTAAGTGGCTGCCTAGCCAGCTGGTAAGACAGAGCATAAGCAGAGTGAGATCCAACAGAAGGAGGTACATATGGGTGCCTAATGAGCGGCCCAGGTGGCGAGTGCTACAGGAACTGAGATGTGGGAAAGGTCACTCACTGTGGGATGAAACTGTTGGAAAAGTTTCTTGCAGAAATTAATTCTTTTAGTCAGTCAGTCAAGTAGCTGCCCTCATTGAATGTCCATATGGTTCCATAAACTGTGCTCAGATTTAGGTTTGAGCTGGGCCTTGGAGGATAAGTAGAAATCTAACTATTACACATTGTCTTCATTCCCTTGGCTGCAATTACCTTATTTTGTTCATCTCTCTACACTCTCCAGCCCTAACTAAAACTTCTGAGCATGTCCATCTATCAGCAGGTTCTACAGGAATTTCAAACTCAATATACTCCAAGCTGAGTACATTATCTTTCTTTCATACAGGTCATGATCTAGAATTTTTATTTCAATTCCCATCCTATACATCCAATAGCCCCAAATTATGAACACTAAAATCAGTTCTAACTATTTTCTCACCTTTATTTTGCAAAGAACTGCTCAAGAGCTCAGTTCAGTTCAGTTTCTCAGTCGTATCTGACTCTTTGCAATCCCATGGACTGCAGCACACCAGGCTTCCCTGTCCATCATCAGCTCCCAGTGCTTCCTCAAACTCAAGGCCGTCTAGTTGGTGATGCCATCCAACCATCTTATCCTCTGTCATTCCCTTCTCCTCCTGCCTTCGATCTTTCCCAGAATCAGAATCTTTTCCAATGAGTCATTTCTTCATATCAGGTAGCCAAAATATTGGAGCTTCAGCTTCAGTGTCAGTCCCTCCAATGAATATTGAGGACTGATTTCCTTTAGGATTGACTGGTTGGATTTCCTTGCAGTCCAAGGGACTCACAAGCATCTTCTCCAACACCAGAGTTCAAAAGCATCAATTCTTTGGTGCTAAGCTTTCTTTATAGTCCAACTCTTACATCCATACATGACTGCTGGATAAAAACATAGCTTTGACTAGATGGACCTTTGTCGACAAAGTAAAGCCCCTGCTTTTTTAATATGCTTTCTAGGTTTGCCATAGATTTTCTTCCAAGGAGCAAGTGTCTTTTAATTTCATGTCTGCAGTCACCATCTAGAGTGATTTTGGGCACCAGAAAAATAAAGTTTCTCACTGTTTCCATTGTTTCCCCATCTACTTGCCATGAAGTGATGGGACTGGATGTCATGGTCTTTGCTTTCCCTGGTAGCTCAGAGGTTAAAGCATCTGCCTCTGATGCAGAAGACCTGGGTTTGATCCCTGGGTCGGGAAAATCCCCTGGAGAAGGAAATGGTAACCCACTCCAGTATTCCTGCCTAGAGAATCCCATGGACAGAGAAGCCTGGTAGGCTACAGTCCATGGGGTCGCAAAGAATCGGACACGACTGAGCGACTTCACTTTCACTTTCTTTTACTTTTTCACTCTCCTCTTTCATTTTCATCAAGAGGCTCTTCTTCACCTTTTGCCATAAGGGTGGAGACATCTGCCTATCTGAGCTTATTGATACTTCTCCTGGCAATCTTCTTTCCAGCTGTGCTTCATCCAGCCCTGCATTTTGCATCATGTACTGTGCATAAAATTTAAATTAGCAGAGTAAAAGCCTTGACACACTCCTTTCCCAATATGAAACCAGTCCATTGCCGGGGTCCAGCCCTGGTGAATCCAGGGTGATTTGAAGGTGGGGACGCAGTCGGTATCCTTGGAAAAATACATATTTAATTACAGATATATATAGGGAGATTAGAAACGGATAGTGTAGTAGGAAAATTAGTAGAGAAAAAGAGGCTGAATAACTTGGTTTATGTGGAGTAGCATCCATGCTCCAGATGGGAATTCAGCCAGAGAAACAGGGAGCAAGAGAGAAACGGGGAGCAAGTAAGAAACGACATGGGGGAACCAGTCTTTCCAGAAACTGATCCAATTTCTTTATTTTTGGGTTTGCTTATATACCTTTTGTTACACATAGGGATGAATACAGAGTCACGTGGGGGTCAGCAGTCCTGACCTTTATCAAAATCAGGTGCTTCACATAAAAAGGCCTTAGGGATTTTACATCATCTTCTGGCCATGAGACCTGCTGACATTTTATGATCCTTTCTTTCTGATAACCAGAAAACTTATTTTTTCCAAGGGTGTTTTTTCCTTAAACCAGGCACCACCCTCCAAATAAAGTTGCATTCCTATAAGGTGAGGGTGTAGCGAGTTACAATCAAGAAAGGAATTTATTTAACCCAAGGTTAACATGATTAATCTTAAAGGTTAATAGTTATTTCTCCTATATGTTAGTTATATTCATTATAAGGGCAGGGAATATGGAGATTTAGCAGCAAACATCAGCCCAACAAATGAAAATCCTTTCACCAATGTTCCTCTTAAGATCTATTTAGTCTTAAGATAGTGAGAAAGTTACATTTTTACATAGCAAGGACACAGTGATCTATAACAAAGTACAGTGATCTATTACAAAAGAGAAAATTCACTAACTCAAAAAGTCTAGTATTGCTAACCTTAAAACTACTATATTTCCTTTTCTATATTCCAAATACATTGATTAATATGTTCCCAGGTGCCTAAGGATATGGAGGCCTGGCGGCAATCATTGACTCAACAATGAAAAAGCCCTATGCTAATTAAGACTTTCAAAATACTCCAAAACTCTCTGTGCTGTTTATGGTTGAGAGATAGTAAACAATCATGTGCGTAGTGGCAGGAGTATGGATAATCTGTCACACAAGCTAGTCTGTCAGCAGAGAGGTTTGACCTGAGACACCCTTGTCACACCCAGGGTAGGGAATTAGCAGTAATTATTGGCACAACAAATGAAAAAACTCTTGACCAATATAATTCCTAACCAACCCACTACACTGACAATTTCCCAAAAGAATTTGCCTTTAATAAGTCTAAAACATCTCTCAGGTTGGGAGGCTGTAAACAATCACATGTGGCAGGACGAACCTATACAGGCGGGCTAGATAACCTTCAGAGGGGTCTGTAAGCTGAAACACTCTTGTCACGCCCAGAAATTTTTATTGCCTTGGAGCTGCACGTTTACTCCTTCTCCGAGAGAAATGGTTATGGGGAAGAGCACCCTGTAAAGTCAGAGGTGTAGGTGACAGCATAAAACAGACTCTGGCTTTGGGGTAGATGCTCGGGAACAGGGGGTTTCCTGAGGCTTGTTCATGCCTTTGCGTATGCCAAGTCTCCTTCCTCATGACCTTTGCCATGGGCGGAATTCCTCACTCTGGCCCCCGACAGTCCATTGTTCCATATCTGGTTCTAATTGTTTCTTGCCCTGCATACAGATTTCTCAGGAGGCAGGGAAGGTTGTCAGGTATTCCCATCTGTTTCAGATCATTCCACACTTTGTTGTGATACATACAGTGAAAGGCTTTAGCAGAGTCAATGAAGCAGAAGTAGATGCTTTTCTGGACTACTCTTGATTTTTCTATGATCCAATAGATGATGGCAATTTGATCTCTGGTTCCTCTGCCATTTCTAAATCCACCTTGAACATCTGGAAATTTCAGTTCACGTACTGTTGAAGCCTAGCCTGGAGAATTTTGAGCATGATTTTACTAGCATGTGAGATGAGTGCAATTGTTCTGTAAGTTTGAACATTCTTTGGCATTGCCTTTCTTTGAGACTGGAATGAAAACTGCCCTTTTCCAGTCCTGTGGTCACTGCTGAGTTTTCCAAATTTGCTGGCATATTGAGTGCAGCACTTTCACAGCATCATCTTTTAGGATATGAATTAGCTCAGCCTGAATTCCATCACCCCACTAACTTTGTTCCTAGTGATGCTTCCTAAGGCTCACTTGACTTTGCACTCCAGGATGTCTGGCTCTAGGTGAGTGATCACACCATTAAGTCATTAAGATCTTTTTTGTACAGTTCTTCTGTGTATTTTGCCACCTCTTCTTAATACCTTCTGCTTCTGTTAGGTCCATACAGTTTCTGTACTCTATTGTGTCCATCTTTGCATGAAATGTTCCCTTGCTATCTCTAATTTTCTTGAAGAGATCTCTAGTCTTTCCCATTCTATTGTTTTCCTCTATTTCTTTACATTGATCACTTAGGAAGGCTTTCTTATCTCTCTTTGCTATTCATTGCAACTCTGCATTCAGATGGATATATCTTTCCTTTTCTCCTTTACCTTTTGCTTCTTTCCTTTTCTCAGTTATTTGTAAGGCCTCCCTGGACAACCATTTTGCCTCTTTGCATTTCTTTTTCTTGGGGATGGTTTTGATCAGGGTCTCCTGTACAATGTTACAACCCTTTGTCCATAGTTCTGCAGGCACTCTATCAGATCTAATCCCTTGAATCTGTCACTTCCACTGTATAATAGTAAGGGATTTGATTTAGTTCATACCAGAATGGTCTAGTGGTTTTCCCTACTTTCTTCCATTTAAGTCTGAATTTGGCAATAAAGAGCTCATGATCTGAGCCACAGCTAGCTTCCAGTCCTGTTTTGCTGACTGTATAGAGCATCTCCATCTTTGGCTGCAAAGAATATAACCAATATGATTTCAGTATTGACCATCTGGTGATGTCCAGGTGTACAGTCATCTCTTGAGTTGTTGGAAGAGTCTTTTATGTTATTGCTCAAAATATAGGAGTATCCAAACTCTAAGACAAGAAAAATGTTTTCTAAATTTTGTCTCTTCCCCTTATTGCCACATGGTGCTGGTGGTGGTGATGGTAGTGGTTTAGTTGCTCAGTTGTGTCCGACTCTTTGCAAGCCCATCATGCTTCTCTGTCCATGGGATTTTTCAGACAAGAATACTTGAGTAAGTTGCTATTTCCTCCTCCAAATGAGCTTCCCAATCCAGGTATCAAACCCGTGTCTCCTACATCTCAGGCAGTTTCTTTACTGTTGAACCCAAGAGTTCCTGGGAGTTAGGAGATGGATTGCCTTGGGAGAGGGGCAAGGGTGTCACATTTTTCAGCTCACCATAGTCAATGATTTAAATTTTTATCACTTAAATAGTGAAGAGTTGTTCTGAATTTTTAACTTGTGCTTCTTAAATCTTGCAGAACCTTTGTCTATAGAAGGTAGTCATGGCCTGAACTGTAGGAATAAGAGGAAAGAGAATGCACAGGGGGCAGGAAATAAGCAGAATATTATGTAGAAGTGTATAAAACAGAAGTTCACAGGCGACACCCTGTAAACATCTTTGAAAGAGAAGGTGTATATTGTATATAGAGTAAATTATGCTAGCATGCTCTTGAGATAGTCTGTAGACAAGGTTAACTACCTTTGAACCCCCTTATTATACAACCATTTAATATCCCTATAACCATAAAAGTAAACTTTCCTTATAATTAGGGTGACATTATAATTCATCACCCAACTCAGAATATTTTTGAAAGGGAAGGAAGGTTCTTTTAAATCTAATACAGAATAACCAGCATAAATTGTGACTCTCCTGGGAAGCCAGCATATGAGTTTACTTTATTTATAATGAGATGTGGTGACAACCTGTAATCTAAGCCAACTTGTTCAAGTTCCAGGAGAGATGAATTTAGACTTATTTCTGTACTCTAGAAAATAAAATGTAAGTATGTAAAAAAAAAGTCACTATTTTGTTTTTTTTTCCTCCTGATTATGAAAATAATTCTGAGGCTTATTCAAGTTATTTGACTTTTTTGTAGTGTATACTGATGGGAAAACACTTACTATAGAAGATTCCTCTAGAAACTACTCAGATATTTAATATACTCATTCATTCATTCATCTACTTTTTCAGTAAATATTTAGTGAGTACTTAATACATATCAGCCACAGTGCTAGGGCATATGCAAATTATGGCCATGACAGAAGTATATAAAGAACTTTAGGTGAAAAAGTTGAAGGACTAGGGAGGACCTCTTTGAAAGGGCTGAGAAAGTGACACATTAGCAGGAGGGGAAGAGATTCACTGTTTATTTTGGATTAAGTGAAGATGGAGCAAGTATTTTGAAAGGTGGTTGGGTCCAAATATTGAAAAGCTGAGCACACATACAATTCCCACGATGTATGTACATGCTACTTTACATGGTAAAAGGGACTTTGCAGACAGGATTATTTGCATAGCCTAATTAACCACAAGGTCCTTATAAGAGGGAAGGAGGAGGGTCAGAGTCAAAGAGATACAAGGATAGAAGCAGAAGTCAGAGAGGAGAGAAGATGCTGCCCTGTTGGCTTTCAGCATGAAGGAAGGGGCAGTGAGCCAGGAGATGCAGACAGCCTCCCATCACAAGACCAAAGCAGGAAAGCAGTACTTCTTTAGAGCTCCCTGAAGGAAACAGGCTTGCCAACACTTTGACTTTAGTCCAGGGAACCTGGTCTCAGACTTCTGATCTCTAGAGCAATGAGAATAAATTTGTGGGTTTTAAGCCACTAAGTTCTTGATAATTTATTATAGCAATGGAAAACCAATATACTGACTAATTGGGAAAAAGGGAGATTATATGCTGCTACCAGTCAAAATTCCATGGACACCTTGCTTCAAATATGGCTTGAGCCTGGTATTCAAGGAATGTCACCACTGTTTCTTTGTATTCTCATTCTTTATCTCATAACTCACTCTGAACAGGTACTGTGAAATTCCTTTGTATACTATTCTTGTTATTGTACAATCACACATTGAATACAGAGTAGCTTCTTGCTTTCAGGTGATTAATCAGAAGGAAGTCTTTTTCAGTCTGAGAAGACATCACAACCTTCTACTACAGGAAAGTGAAGGATCATGTAAACATAAATGAAAGACAAGTGGTAGGTGAGAGAAAATGGGGAAATGTATGAAATAGAAGAGAGACTATATGCAACATGGATTTTCACCCTTAGCCACTGAATTTTTAGCAGGCTTGTATTAAGCATCTAATATTTCCAGGATCAGGGTCTTCAAATGAGTCAGTTCTTCACATCAGTGGCCAAATTATTGGAGTTTCAGCTTCAGCATAAGTACTTCCAATGAATATTCAGCACTGATCTCCTTCAGAATGGACTGGTTGGATCTCCTTGCAGTCCAAGGGACTCTCAAGAGTCTTCTCCAACACCACAGTTCAAAAGCATCAATTTTTCAGCGCTCAGCTTTCTTTATAGTCCAACTCTCACATCCATACAAGACTATGGAAAAAACATAGCTTTGACTAGACGGACCATTGTTGGCAAAGCAATGCCTCTGCTTTTTAATATGCTGTCTAAGTTGATCATCGGAGAAGGCAATGGCACCCCACTCCAGTACTCTTGCCTGGAAAATCCCATGGATGGAGGAGTCTGATAGGCTGCAGTCCATGAGGTCGCACAGAGTTGGACACAACTGAAGCGACTTAGCAGCAGCACGGCAGCAGGTTGGTCATAACTTTTCTTCTAAGGAGTAAGCATCTTTTAATTTCAAGGCTGCAGTCACCATATGCAGTACTTTGGAGCCCCCCAAAATAAAGTCTGTCACTGTTTCCAATGTTTCTCCATCTATTTGCCATGAAGTGATGGGACCAGATGCCATGATCTTAGTTTTCTGAATGTTGACTTTTAAGCCAGCTTTTTTCACTCTCCTCTTTCACTTTCATCAAGAGGTGTTTTAGTTCTTCCTCACTTTCTGCCATAAGGGTGGTGTCATCTGCATATCTGAGGTTATTGATATTTCTCCCAGCAATCTTTATTCCAGCTTGTGCTTCATCTAGTCTGGCATTTCACATGTTATACTCTTGATATAAGTTAAGTAAGCAGGGTGACAATATACAGCCTTGACATACTCTTCTCCCGATTTGGAACCAGTCTCTTGTTCCATGCCCAGTTCTAACAGTTGCTTCCTGACCTGCATACAGATTTCTCAAAAGGCAGGTCAGTTGGTCTGGTATTCTCATCTCCTGAAGAATTTTCTACAGTTTGGTGTGATCCCCATGGTCAAAGGCTTTGGCATAGTCAATAATACAGAAGTAGATGTTTCTCTGGAACTCTCTTGCTTTTTCAATGATCCAATGGAAGTTAGCAATTTGATTTCTGGTTCCTGTGCTTTTTCTAAACCCAGATTGAACATCTGAATGTTCACGGTTCATGTACTATTGAAGCCTGGCTTGGAGAATTTTGAACATTACTTTGCTATCGTGTGAGATGAGTGCAATTGTGTGGTAGTTTGAACATTCTTTGGCATTGCCTTTCTTTGGGATTGGAATGAAAACTGACCATTTCCAGTCCTGTGGTCACTGCTCAGTTTTCCAGATTTGCTGGCATATTGAGTGTAGTATTTTCACAGCATCATCTTTTAGGGTTTGAAATAGCTCAACTGGACTTCCATCACCTCTACTAGCTTTATTCGTAGTGATTCTTCCTAAGGTCCACTTGATTTCTCATTCAAGAATGTCTGGCTCTAGGTGTGGTGAAGATCTTTTTTGTATAGTTCTTCTGTGTATTTTTGCTACCTCTTCTTAATATCTTCTGCTTCTCTTAGGCCCATACAATTGCTGTCCTTTATTGTGCCCATTTGCATGGAATGTTCCCTTGGTATCTCTAATTTTCTTAAAGGGATATCTAATATTTCCTATTCTATTGTTTTCCTTTATTTCTTTGCTTTGATCACTGAGGAAGACTTTCTTATCTCTCCTTGCTATTCTTTGGAACTCTGCATTCAAATGAGTATATTTTTTCCTTTTCTTCTTTGCTTTTTGCTTCTCTTCTTTTCACAGCTATTTGTAAGGCCTCCTCAGAGAGCCATTTTGGTTTTTTGCATTTCTTTTTCTTGGGAATGGTCTTGATTCCTGCCTCCTGCCCAATGTCATGAACGTCTGTCCATAGTTTTTCAGGCACTCGGTCTATCAAATCTAATCCCTTGAATCTATTTCTCACTTCCACTGTATAATCATAAGGGGTTTGATTTAGGTCATACCTGAATGGTCTACTGGTTTTCTATACTTTCTTCAATTTAAGACTGAATTTGGCAATAATGAGTTCATGATCTGAGCCACAATCAGCTCCCGGTCTTGTTTTTGCTGACTGTATAGAGTGTCTCCATCTTTAGCTGCAAAGAATATAATCAATCTGACTTTGGTATTGACCATCTGGTGATGTCCACGTGTAGAGTCTTCTCTTGTGTTATTGGAAGAGGATGTTTGCTATGAGCAGCGCGTTTTCTTGGCAAAACCATTAGCCTTTGCCCTGTTTTATTCTGTACTCCAAGGCCAAATTTGCCTGTTATTCCAGTTATTTCTTGACTTCCTACATTTGCATTCCAGTCCCATATAATGAAGAGGACATCTTTTTTGGGTGCTAGTTCTAGAAGGTCTTGTAGGTCTTCATAAAACCGTTCAACTTCAGCTTCTTCAACATTACTGGGCTGGGCATAGAATTGGATTACTGTGATATTGAATGATTTGCCTTGGAAATGAACAGAGATTGTTCTGTTTTTTTGTTTTGTTTTGTTTTTTTGAGATTGCATCCAAGTACTGCATTTCAGACTCTTTTGTTGACTATGATGGGTATTCTATTTCTTTGAGTGATTCTTGCTCACAGTAGTAGATATAATGTCCATCTGAGTTAAATTCACCCATTTCAGTCCTTTTTAGTTCACTGATTCCTAAAATGTCAATGTTCATTCTTGCCTTCTCCTGTTTGACCATTTCCAATTTGCCTTGATTCATGGACCTAACACTCTAGGTTCCTATGTAATACTGCTCTTTACAGCATCGGACTTTACTCCCAACACTAGTCACATCCACAACTGGGTGCTGTTTTTGGCTCCATCTCTTCACTCTTTCTGGAGTTATTTTCCACTGGTCTCCAGTAGAATGTTGGGTACTTACCAATCTGGGGAGTTCATCTTTCAGTATATGGTATAGGAATTCCTGTTTTCTTGAAACATATAGTATAAGAATTCCTTTTTATCTTTGTCAACTATTTCATTTAAATGATTTGTATTCAATGAAAGAGAGCATGTAAGGTCTAGGGTGAAGTGGGGGAAGGGCACTAAGATGTTCTTGATGGTCACAAGGCCTACTCTGCAAGAAGAGAAGGGAGGGAAAGTATATGGCCCTGGGGCAAAATCATGTTAGGTCAAAGTCTGGTCAAGCAAAGCTTCTTTTTAAGGAAAACTTGTTTGAAAATGTGCTATTTGGATTGGGGCAAGGTTTTAATACGCAAAAGGGGAGGGGAGAACACCCCAGGAGAAAGATTGGCTGAAGATGGGAATGCAGGAGAGGACAATGTCTGGTACAAGTGGAATGCAGAAGATTTCAGAGAAGGTAGCAAGAAAAGGGGGTTGAAATAAGGACTGGTGTAAGGTCCCAGTGTTACCGAATGAGTTCCTTTGAGGTCAGTCTTTGTGTTTGATAATGAGATTTGAGAGTCTTAGATCCTCCCTGTGGTTTGACCCAGTTAATGGCTCACAGTAAGGTCTCCAGGCTCTTCCACCAAGATAGGAGAGTGGAAACTGTCCCAGGTGGACTTCAGAACCTTGAAGCCAGACTGTCTTCTCTCAGAACAGGAAAGTTTCCTCTGGTGAGACAGTTGTTCAGAATGTCACATTGATTCCATGTGCCTAGGCCATATTGGATACAGGAAGAGGCAGAAGAAACATTTTCTGCAATAATCACACACACCTTCATTATTTCCCAAGAAGGATGAGGAAAAATGAGCTGCAGTTCCTTGCAAATGAACACAATTTTTCTAGCCTATAGATGAGCACATATCCATTCCAGTCAGAGAAGTGGTGTCATCTGCATATCTGAGGTTATTGATATTTGATTTCAGCTTCTGTTTCTTCCAGTCCAGTGTTTCTCATGATGTACTCTGCATATAAGTTAAATAAGCAGGGTGACAATATACAGCCTTGACACACTTCTTTTCCTATTTGGAACCAGTCTGTTGTTCCATGTCTAGTTCTAACTGTTGCTTCCTAACCTGCATACAGATTTCTCAAGAGGCAGGTCAGGTTGTCTGGTATTCCCATCTCTCTCAGTGAAAGAAGAGAGTAAAAAGTTGGCTTAAAGCTCAACATTCAGAAAACGAAGATCATGGCATCTGGTCCCATCACTTCATGGGAAATAGACGGGGAAACAGTGGAAACAGTGTCAGACTTTATTTGGGGGGCCTCCAAAATCACTGCAGATGGTGACTGCAGCCATGAAATTAAAAGACACTTACTCCTTGGAAGGAAAGTTATGACCAACCTAGATAGCATATTCAAAAGCAGAGACAATACTTTGCTGACTAAGGTCTGTCTAGTCAAGGCTATGGTTTTTCCAGTAGTCATGTATCGATGTGAGAGTTGAACTGTGAAGAAGGCTGAGCACTGAAGAATTGATGCTTTTGAACTGTGGTGTTGGAGAAAACTCTTGAGAGTCCCTTGGACTGCAAGGAGATCCAACCAGTCCATTCTGAAAGAGATCAATCCTGGCATTTTTTTGGAAGGAATGATGCTAAAGCTGAAACTCCAGTACTTTGGCCACCTCATGAGAAGAGTTGACTCATTGGAAAAGACTCTGATGCTGGGAGCGATTAGGGGCAGGAGGAGAAGGGGACGACCGAGGATGAGATGGCTGGATGGCATCATGGACTCGATGGACGCGAGTCTGAGTGAACTCCGGGAGTTGGAGATGGACAGGGAGGCTTGGCGTGCTGCGATTCACGGGGTCGCAAAGAGTCGGACATGACTGAGTGACTGAACTAAACTGAACTGAACTGAGAGAAGTGGTCCCTGAAAGAGTTTAAAATACCCCTATCCTTTCACATTTAAATTACAAAAGCTAGTTGATTTGGCTAATTAACTCTTGGTGGTGAAATTCCAAAAAAATCTAAATTTTATTTTTCACATGAGTTCCTGATAATAATCATCAATCTCAGGGCGGGGGNTGGGGCGGAAACTCACCCCAGTTAAAAATAGTGTTGACATAAGAAGAGAAACTTCAAAACAACTTTTTTCCTCAAATAGTTGTATTGAATATTTAAAATAAATTTGTTGAAAGAAAATCTGAACATGAAAATCAATGAGGAAATGAACACAAAAACCAATCATACTCCCTCCACCTAAAAAAGAACCTCTGTAGACATTCTGGGTAAGTCCTTACAGAATTATCCACTACATATGTATTTCCCATTAAACATACTCTTGTGCTCTGCTGAAATACTTTTAACTTTGTCTAAAAATTTGATTAAAATATACATTTTCATATTAATTATTATACTGCTATAACATGATACATTTAAAAAGTGAATATGTTTTAATGTAAACTGCTTAGATGCACACATTCATAATTTAACCCACTGAAAATTGTGGCAAGAGAGATGGTAACAGTTCCTCATTTATTTTGATGTATTTCTTCAAACCTTTCTGGGCCAGAAGCATTGAGATGTCTTTTCTCAGGTATAAAAGCATGATGAGCAATGGCTTCCAACATGTTTAGAAAATGACAGCCTAAAAACAAACACCTGAACAAACTAAGAAATAAAGTTCAAGTAACTTCAAAGAGCGCCCTCCTGGAGTGATAGGGGGACCCTGAACTCCCCTATACACCCTTGATTGTAACTGAACTCTTCAAGTGTTTTCTTTCTATCTGGGGCCATTAGAGGAAGAACTACAGCTCTAAAAGTCTGACCTGAAGGCAGGTGACTAGTGGGAACACTCCCAGGTCTGCACATTAACTTCACAAAGAACATTTAATGATTAAAAATAGCATGTGCTTTTATAGTACTTCTTTTCCTATAGCAGCCAACATACTGGGCCACAGATTTTAATGTCATTTGAATCTGGATTTGCATGAGAGTAATGAGTATGTTCCTATAAGGCTGTAGGTGATTTAGAATTTAAAAAATTGAATTATACTTAAAATATACAATAATAACTCAGTCTTTGAAGAAACCCTGCAGTGTATCCCTTGGAATCTCAGAGGATCCTTGATTCTGTGAATAACTATAGCTCTTGAAAACTTGCTGCACTGTTTGTGTCATTCAGCATTTTCATATTGAAGGAAGGTAGTCCGCGGTTTTCTTTTAGGTCAGTTTAGTTCATTAATATTTATGAGACTCTTCATTTTAAAAGGTAAATCTTTGTTTCTTTTGTACCCACTGAGATTCTTTCCTGAGATGTGATTATTTTCAGTTGGCATCACTGTTAATATCATGCTAAATATTTCATATATTCATATTATAGATTATATTGGGGAAAGTAGATTGAAAATGGAGCCAATTAGCACACCTGTTTACCACGGTTTGGGAGCAATGCAAAACTGCTGTTACTATCACATCAACAAAGATATCCTGATTCCCAACTGTGAGAGGACAAGAACATGCTCATACAAAGGAAAGCATCAGAGACACTGGAGGGGGGTTAAGAACTAATCACACAAAGTCAGTTCTTAGATGTATTGACTTTTACATTATTTGCTTCTGTTGGAAAAAAATAGACAAAAGAGAAAAGATGAGCATAGAAAGATGCCAAAAAAACACATATCTTTCAGAAAACTATCATTTTAATATAGTACAAATTATTCAATGAATAGTTGGCATTTAGATTTATTTATGGAACAAACTTCAAAACAGAGAAAACCATTGTAGAATTTTTTTATTATTTTAGAATTGGGCTACCATAAATATACAGATTTCTATTGAAATGGGTCACATTTCCACCAGTCCATTATGAAGAATGCAAAGTATTCCTTAACTGTGTGAGAATTCAAGAAATGTGCCTAGGATACTGTGGACCATACCTGACATTGAAGGTTGAACAAAAAATAAAATATTTTATACTTTGATTATAATATTAGAAAAAAATATATATGAAACAGCACATTCACCCCCAACCCCTGCTACTGCTGCTAAGTCACTTCAGTCATGTCTGACTCTGTGCGACCCCATAGATGGCAGCCCACAAGACTCCCCCGTCCCTGGGCTTCTCCAGGCAAGAACACTGGAGTGGGTTGCCATTTCCTTCTCCAATGCATGAAAGTGAAAAGTGAAAGTGAAGTCACTCAGTCGTGTCCGACCCTTAGCGACCCCATGGACTGCAGCCTTCCAGGCTCCTCTGTACTGGGATTTTCCAGGCAAGATTACTGGAGTGGGGTGCCATTGCCTTCTCCACCCTCAACCCCACACTACATCAACAAGAGAAATCAGTTTCTAGCTGGGAATTGGACCATAAAGAAGGCTGAGTGCTCAAGAATTGATGCTTTTGAACACTGGTGTTGGAGAAGACTCTTGAGAATTCACTGGACTGCAAGGAGATCAAATCAATCAATCCTAAAGGAAATCAATCCTGAATATTCATTGGAAGGACTGTTGTTGAAGCTGAAATTCCAATACTTTTGGCCACCTGATGTGAAAAGCCGACTCAGAGAAGACCCTGATGCAGGGAAAGATTGAAGGCAGGAGGAGAAGGGTTGACAGAGGACGAGATGGTTGGATGTCATCACTGGCTCAATAGACATGAGTTTGACCAAACTCTGGGAGATGGTGAAGGACTGGGAAGCCTAACATGCTGCAGTCCATGGGATCACAGTGAATCGGACATGACTGAGCGACTGCACAGAAACAAAACCTGGGAGTTGGTTGCAGATTTATCCCAGATCATGTGTCCTTTCTCCCCTCCTGCATGGTTTCATCATCAGTTGCCAGAGGAGGATGCTACCTCACATAAAGCCTTTTTCCTAATCATTGTGGGCTTCAGGCAGTCTTGAAGCAGCACTTGCATCCAGACAGACTGTGAGTCTTCCCAGTCAATGTGAAATGCATTTATGCTATATTTTGGGTTGGCCAAACATTATATTACATCATATGGAAAAAACCCAAATAAACTTCTTGACCAACCCAATACTTTCTTTTGACAAACCCATAACAGTTACCTATATATATATATATATATCTCCAGTGTTATGAATCTTCAGTTATTTCTGATTCTTTTGCATAAGCTCTGTGAGACCTATGATTTGTTTACTTTTGTAAACCCTGTCAACCAGGCTGACAACTGGGAAGGTAGGTGCTGCGAATGGGTAGCTACCTCTAATCAAGAGAAAACATTTTCTCTGGAAGCCCAGAACAACAGTATAGAGCAGAGCAGAGGGTCCACCCCAGGGTCTTAGGAAGAACAACTGACTGAAAATTTCAGCCTAGAGGCCTGGCAGCGCTGACCTCAGGAGGAAATAAAGACCCAGTTTTGGGGGCCATATGATGCCTACAGCCTAAGATTATCTCATAATTTGAAAATGCCTTGATTTAAGGCTAATTCCATTCAAAATGTTTGATACAATTCCTGATAGGTGCTTATGGCAACTCCTTGAAGTCATGGGCTATATATTTAATATTCCTAACTGATGTATCAATGTTCAATATATGGATGGACTCCAAGTGTGTGGGCTGGCGGACTGATGTGGACTTAAAAAACAAACAAACAAACAAAAAAAAACCTTTACTACAGAAGGAATAACCAGTATAATACCTTTTAAGCTTTACTCTTACCCTCAACCAGATGTGTCCAAATAAGTGAATCAGAGATCCTGGAAGTTTCTCAGGGCTTCACTCAATGGTCTGGCTTCCTAGGGCTGTTAGGGCAGAAAATGCCACTAGTCATGATGTTATATATTATTAGGATTTTTTCTACATTGAGTGGCTGAAACAAGGAGGTAGGTCAAAAAATAACTTTATACTAATATCATGCATTGGAGAAGGAAATGGCAACCCACTCCAGTGTTCTTGCCTGGAGAATCCCGGGGATGGGGGAGCCTGGTGGGCTGCCGTCTATGGGGTTGCACAGAGTCAGACACGACTGAAGCGACTTAGGAGCAGCAGCAGCAATATCTGCTTACATGGTAAATCATCTTATGTGTGTGTACATACATAAGTATTCTGAGTAGTGCCCACTGACACTAAAGAGAGGTTCCCACATCATATTATAAAAAGAGAAAATCACACAGGAAAAAAGTAAAAAAGCAAAGGACTTCTCCCTCTCAGACATGCAAATAATGAGAATGTAGAGGAGGGAACTTCACATTCAACCTGCACCTGCACACCCACAATACTCTCACTAAGTGAAGAGTATCAGAGAAAGAAAATGGGAAAATATATTTTAAAAAGACTTCATCAAAGACATCTATTCGTAGCCAGTAAGCACATGAAAAGATGCTGAAAATCATGTCATCAGAAAAATGCAATTTAAATCACAGCTAAATACCACTTCACACCTCCCAGAATGATTAAAATAAAGAGACATGTTTGAGAGAATCTGGAGAAACTGGAACCCTCTGCTGAGAATATAAAAGGCACAGTTACTTCGATAGCTTCCGAAAGAGTTAAATATTATATAAACTCATCATAGTAACCACTTATGGTGACAATTGTGTTTATATGGCATATCCTAAAAAGGAATACCTACAGAAACAAAATGTAAAGAGTGGCTGCCTGGGGCTAAAGGTGGCAATGGGAAGTGTATGCAAATAGGAACATAGGATCTTTTGGGGGGAGATGGAGATGTTCTAAAATTAGATTGTGGTAAAACTTGCATAACTGTAAATTTTCTGAAAATCTTTGAAATTATACACTTAAAATGGAGTATTTTATGGTTGTAAATTATATCTAAAAAGCATAAGATTAAATTAAATAACTGTGTTATAATCCAAATGTTTGTAAAAGCAGAAATGAATTACTTCTCTATCTACATCAAACCAAAGCTAAGCCAAAAATGTCAAATGTATATTAATACCTACAAACTACATATTCATATAACTACACAGATATTTAAAAATACTAAAAACTCTGCAGTATTTTGATGGGTTTTGCTTTGAAAAGTTTAGAGTAATATACCAAAATAAATTTAATATTTAAAAAGTGGCTACTGTTTTTCTCAAAGCAATTCCATCATAATCATCATTATTATCATATTTAATAATCATTGTATGTATTAACCTAACAAACAATGAAGCCGTGGAACCCATTCAAGGACACTTGTGGATGTAATAACCTAAACATTCATCTGACATCTTCATTCAAGATATCTCTTCCAAGATTAGAAAAGGATTACTTCCTGAGGCAACACATTTAATGGCACTCTGAATCCCAGGAAAACATTTTCAAGTTTCTAACAAATATCTTTTCTTGCATGATCTAGAGCAATGTTTTCTGATAAAGCTTTCTGCAATAATATAAATGTTTTATAATCTATGGTCCAATATAATGACCACCCCCTAGCAACATGTTACTGTTAAGAACCTGAAATGTGGCTAGGCTAGTGAACATGAGGTCCTAAGATTTAATTTTAATTAATTCTAATGAATTTAAATTTAAATAACTGTGTATGGCTAATAGTTACCATATTGGATAGCACAGGGCCAGAGGTCCATCCAATTTAAATGAATAAGGAAAACGGAAGTCCTACTCCTTCTTGAAAAATCTACTTATTCTCTTGTACTCCCCATCTCAATGAAAGTTACAATCATTCATCCATTCCAGAAATCTTGGAGTCATCCCAGAGATGACTTGCCATCTGCTTGCCATCTGTCATCCAACCTTAGAAATTCTCTATCTTCAAAATGACTCTTTATTCTTGTCTGCCCTCTGTATTTCACTGCTTCTTTTTCATGCCTTTTTATTTCTCACCTCATCTTGTACCAGTCTGTTTTGTCCCTATGTCACTTATTTCACTAGCCTACAGCTTCTGTCTCTGCATGACTGCCACAGTAACTTTTACAAGGCATGTCTGAAAATGCCTCCCTACTCTTGAAATCCTTCAGTGTCCTTCATTGTATTCTAGACATAATTTAATTTTATTTGAGCTTCTTCATGTGGCCCCTCCTGTACTTGTCATTACTCAGCTCTGCTCCCTCATACCATTTGCACAGGTTGTCCTGTTACATCACATTTTAGACTGTCTTCTATGTTTTTATAGGGAAGGCAGGAATCACAGACAGCAAGAACAGGTGATTCAGATGCAGACTGTGGGGGTTTAAATGTTTGGTCCCCCACTTAGCTTCTCTTAGGTCACACTTCTTAAGCTGTAAAAGTGGGATAATAACAGCAAATACCTCTTAGAGTTAACAATATAACGCTCATAAAGCATAAACTTGTGTTTGAGATTAAGTATGCATTCCATGAATGTTTTCTATTGTTATTAATATTCTTGACTTGTCCATCACAGGATCACTATTTATATTTCAAGATTCAGATACCACATTGCCAAAGATATCATTTGTAATGGCCTTCTTTCTCCCAATCAATTTGTCATCCTAAGCTATAATTCTATAATTAAATTGGCATGCAGTTTTATGACTCAGTATATAGGGGATACTGTTACATTTTTATATTTACCTCTTCTACGAAGCCTATAAACATCTTATGGTTCATTCAGCATAACTCACTTGTGCCAACATCCAATCTACTACAGATATTCAATAAATATGACCTTCCCATATGAAGTTAGAAAAACAGTACAGTTTTTTAGGGATGAGCATGTTGTGGTTCAGTTGCAAAGTCATGTCTAACTCTTTGCGACCCCATGAATTACAGCATGTGAAGCCTGCTAGGAGACCGAAATTTCTAGGATTGATGGAGGTTAATCACTCAATAAGCTTCCAGGTCAGTTGTTGAAATGTGTAATATACTGGTACTGCTTTAATTACATTAGACAACCTGCAACTCGAGCATCGAACAAGGCCCCTAGATCAAAAAGCTGGAATGCAGCCAAACTTGGGTCAGACTAGGTACAGCTGATTTTACTCTAGGCTATTCATTTAATTCCAAAACAAGTCTTCATCAGAATCCTAACTGGGGAGAAAAACACTAACTATGAATTTTCTCTGATATATATAGCCTCTAAGAAGTCAACATGTGAGTAGATATGAGAGGTTACCCTCATCAAGTCAAGATATAATTTCCTCACTTTTATAGAAGATGTTATCTTGCCAAAGTAGCTCTAAACTCACCCCCTTACCAGTTTTGAAATGTTTCTCTTCTACCATAATTACACTGCCATAGTGAAGGATATTTTATTAAAACCTTAGGCGGTTATTTCTATATACTAACAAGATTAAGCTATGTTGTTCATTTGTTGTTATGTCTGATTCTTTATGACCCCATGAATGGCAGCATAACACACTTCCTCGTCCTTCACTGCCTCCCTGAGTTTGCTCAAATTCATGTCCATTGGGTCAGTGAAGCCATCCAACCATCTCAATCTCTGTAACCCTCTTTGCCTCTTGTCCTCAATCTTTCCCAGCATCAGGGTCTTTTCTAAGGAGTCATCTCTTTGCATCAGGTGGACAAATTATTTGGGCTTCAGCTTCAGCATCAGTCCATCCAGTGAATATTCAGGGTTGATTTCCTTTAGGATTGGCTGTTCCATCTCCTTGCAGTTCAAGGGACTCTCAACAGTCTTATCCAGCACCACATTTCAAAAGCATCAATTCTTTGGCCTTCAGCCTTCTTTATGGTCTAACTCTCACACCCATACATGATTACTGGAAAAACCACAGCCTTTGTGGACAAAGTGATGTCTCTGTTTTTTAATATGCTTTCTAGGCTAGGTTTGTCATAGCTTTTCTTCTAAGGAGTAACTGTCTTTTAATTTCATGGCTGCAGTCACCATCTGCAGTGATTTTGGAGCCCAAGAAAATAAAGTCTGTCACTGTTTCCATTTTTTCCCCATATATTTAGGGTGAGATGATGGGACTGGATGCCATGATCTTAGCTTTTTGAATGTTGAGTTTTAGACCAGCTTTTTCACCCTCCTCTTTCACCTTGATCAAGAGGCTCTCTAGTTCCTCTTTGCTTTCAACCATTAAAGTGGTATCCTCTGCATACCTGAGGTTGTTGATATTTCTCCCACAATCCTGATTCTAGTTAGTGATTCATCTAGCCCAACATTTCACATGATGTGCACGTTATATAAGTTAAACAAGCAGGATGACAATATGCAGCCTTGACAGACTCCTCTCCCAATTTGGAATCAGTCCATTGTTTCCTGTCCAGTTCTAACTGTTGCTTCTTGACCTGCATACAGGTTTCTCAGGAGACAGGTAAGGTGGTCTGGTATTCCCGTCTATTTCAGAATTTTCCACAGTTTGTTGTGATTCACACAGTCAAAGGCTTTAGCCTAATCAATAAAGCAGAAGTTTATGTTTTTCTGGAATTTCCTTGCTTTTTCTGTTATCGAACAGATGTTGGCAGTTTGATCTCTCATTCCTCTGCCTTTTATAACCAAACTTATATATCGGGGTGTTTTAGGTTCATGTACTGCTGAAGCCTAGCTTGAAGGATTTTGAGCATAATCTTGCTAGAGTGTGAAATGAGTAAAATNCTGCTGAAGACTAGCTTGAAGGATTTTGAGCATAATCTTGCTAGAGTGTGAAATGAGTAAAATTGTGCAGTCGTTTAAATATTCTTTGGCATTGCCAATCTATGAGATTGGAATGAAAACTGATTTTTCCACTCCTGTGACCATTGCTGAGCTTTCCTGATTTGCTGGTATACTGAGCACAACACTTTAACAGCATTATATTTTAGGATTTGAAATAGTTCATCTGGAATTCCATCACCTCCACTAGCTCTGTTCATAGTAATGCTTCTGAAACCCTACTTGATTTCACACTACAGGATGTCTGGCTCTAGGTGTACGTTCACACCATCGTGGTTATCTGGGTTATTAAGACCTTTTTTGTACAGTTCTTCTGTTTATTCTTGCCACCTCTTCTTAATCTTGTCTGCTTCTGTTAGGTCCTTGCCTTTTCTGTCCTTTATTGTGCCTATCTTTGAAAGAAATAGTCCCTTGGTATCTCTAATTTTCTTGATGAGATCTCTAGTCTTTCCCATTCTATTGTTTCTCTCTATGTCTTTGCATTGTTCACTTAAGAATTCTTCATTTTCTTTCCTTGTAAGAAATGGAAATGTCCTCATAGTCAACAAAAGAGTCCAAAATGCCGTACTTGGGTGCAGTCTCTAAAACAAAAGAATGATCTTGATTCATTTCCAAGGCAAATCATTCAACATCACAATAATCCAAGCCTATGCCCCAACCACTAAGGCCGAAGATGCTATAGTCTAACAGTTCTATGAAGACCTACAAGACCTTCAAGAACTAACACCAACAAAAAGATAACCTTTTCATCATAGGGGACTGGAATGCAAAAGTAGGTCATCAAGAAATACCTGGAATAACAGCAAGTTTTCCCTTGGAGTACAAAATGAACAGGGCAAAGACTAATAGGGATTTGAATTAGATATAGATTAGATTATATTAGAATTCATTCAGTAGGGTATATCTTCCCCTTTTTCCTTTGCCTTTCACTTTTCTTTTCTCAGCTATTTGTAAGGCCTCATCAACAACAATTTTGCCTTTTTTGCATTTCTTTTTCTTGGGGTTGATTTTGGTTACAATATTATGAACCTCCAGATTGCCTGAAGATAGAATCTAATCCTTTGAATCTATTTTTCAGTTCCATTGTATAATCATAAGGGATTTTATTGAGGTAAAACCTGAATGGCCTAGTGGTTTTCCCTATGTTCTCCAATTTTAGCCTGAATTCTGCAATAAGTAGCTGATGATCTGCGCCACAGTTAGTTCCAGGTCTTGTTTTTGCTAACTGTATGCTGCTGCTAAGTTGCTTCAGTTGTATCAAAATCTGTGTGACCCCATAAATGGCAGCCCACCAGGCCCCTCTGTCTCTGGGATTCTCCAGGCAAGAATACCAGAATGGGTTGCCATTTCCCTCTCCAGTGCATGCATACATGCTAACTGGCTTCAGATGTGTCCAACTCCATGTGACCCCATGGACAGCAGCCCACCAGACTCCTCTGTACACGGGATTCTCTAGGCAAGAATACTGGAGTGGGTTGCCATTTCCTTTGCATTCCAGTCCCCTATGATGAAAAGGATATCTTTTTGTTTTATCTTTTTGGTGTTGGTGTTAGTTCTTGAAGGTCTGTAGGTCTTCATAGAACTGTTAGACTTTAGCATCTTTGGCCTGCACCCAACTACTGCATTTTGGACTCTTTTGTTGACTATGAGGGCATTTCCATTTCTTACAAGGGATTCTTTCTCACAGTAGTAGATATAAGGTCATCTGAATTAAATTTGCTCATTCCAATCAATTTTTGTTCAACAATTCCTAAAATGTTGAAAATGTCGATATTCATTCACTCTTGCCATTTCCTGCTTGGCCACGTTCAATTTACTTTGATTCATGGACCTAACATTCCAGTTTCCTATGCAATACTGTTCTTTACAGCACTGAACTTTACTTTCAGCATCAGACATGTCCACAGCTGAGCGACATTTCTGCTTTAGCCCAGCCTCTTCGTGCCTTTTGGAGCTGCTTCTCCACTGTTTCTCATTAGCATATTGGATATCTACCAACTTGGTGGCTCATCTTCTGATGTCATATCTTTTTCATTGTGTCATGCCTTTTCATTGTGTTCATGGGGTTTTCAAGGCAAGAATACTGGTTTGCCATTCCCTTTTCCATTGACCATATCATATCAGGTCCTGACTAGCAAGAACATGCCCTTCAGCCACTCCAAATAGCTGGATGACATGCCTGGTGCCCTCCCAATTATTTCATCAAATACTAACCTATATGTTACTATGAAGGTAATTTAAAGACATGATTAACATCTTCAATTACTAACTTTAATTATAGGAAATTACTCTCAACAGTGTGGGGTATCAAGACTTTTAACAGTAAACAAACAAAAAAATGTTTGCTAGAAGAAATTATGCAACATCAATTCTGTCCTGAGCCTGACACCTTGTCTTATAGACTTCAGGCCAGCCAATCCCCAAAATCTTGAGAGACATTTTCTTCAAAATCCTCCCTCCATAAATGGATGGATGGATAGATAAATAGATAGATAGATAGATAGATAGATAGATAGATAGATAGATAGGAGATGCCTATCTACATGTATTATGTATACCACTTTCTGTTTCTCTGGTTCACTTTGCTCAAGAATAAGGTGATGAATCTTTAAAGTATGGTTATCTTCCAATATGTCCAAGAAGATTTATCAGTATGTCAAGGCTCATTTTCAGAAACTTGATTTTGCACCCCAAGAATTTTGCCTCCAACTTTTCTGATGATTCAGAATCACCTGACAAAAACTGATACAACTATCTGAAGCCACAGAAACTTGATAGACTCAGTATGTGATTTTAGCTCTAAAGTCTTAAGTCTTCCTATTTTATTCATCCTCTTTAAACCCTTTCCTGAACTATCCTATTTCCAACTTAACATTAATTTCTGAGAACATGGGTGATATATAATACTTAACTCTTACAAAAATGCATCTAATCCTTCCTACTTCTGCAAATGGATACTTGTACTACTGTTTATATAACAGTAGTATATCACCACCAGCAGCATATTTTTATGGCAGTTTATACTAAACACAATGAAATATCCAAAAGAGAAATCAAAATGGCTCTACTCTATTCTTCATGTATACACTAATCAAGTAGCTTATTGCATGTGGGTAACAATCCAACATTTTATTATAAATAAGAAATGCTTTTAAAAAAGAAAAAGCTGTTATAAGGCAATCTCAATAAGTTCTTATTACCTCACAGTTTTACACTTAAGTTTATGTTTGATGACTTGATGACTTTTTACATAATGATTTATTATATTACACTGTTATGTTTATATCCTTGAAAGAATTTTATGAAAATTGAGAATCAATATGATTTAGGGGAAAAGTGAATGTGAATTTAACTTTCTATTTAAGTCAAAATAATACCATACATAGATAAGATTACAAAATATTCATACATGGTAGGATTTCCTCATTTATGTTCAAAGGACACTAACAGTTTTCTGAAGCATGGCCTTTTTTTGTTGTTGCTACACATTTTAATATAACTATAGCATATAAAACACTTAGATCCATTCCTTCTCTGGTCCTATAGCTCCACTGTTGGATGATTCTGGAGATGCTTTATTGTGCTTTTACTTACATATCCCTCTCCAATTTGTGGACAAATAGATTTTAAAGCCTCATTGTTCTTAATTCAAAGAAAAACTTATGGGAACCAAAGGAACACCTAATGTGTCCATAATTAAGTTACTATATGCGATCTACTAACACATAGGCCTCTTCTCTGACTGTCCTCTGATTTTAAAAATGTGATCATATGAAGAACAGATCTAGGGACTATAGCAGCAAAGGCAAGATACTGGGGATGGTTTGGGAATAGCCTTGGCTCTGCACACAGTGTGGAGCTTCTTTCTAATACAAAATTGGATACTTAAAAGCTAAATCATGCGATAGGCTCATGATGAACTAAATCACTACTTTTCATTAATTGTGATTAAGTGTCTACCGAATAAGAGCATAAGAGAAGTAAACGTCTTCTGTGTGAGACCATTAAGCATGAGTGTGTGCTGGGGAAGGCTAAGACTTATAATATAAGAATTATAAGATATATAATCCATATATCTTATACACTACAGGGCTGACAGAAGCTAAGTAACAAACTCAGCTTAAAATTTCAACTTGTTACATTTTTTTTTAATTAACAAAGTACTTATTGTTTCTGTCAAAATGGAATATTCTCATTTCCTAGTCCATTCTCTTACAACTAAAAATCTCTGAGAATAACAACAGATAATAACAACAAAACCTTGAAAAGACTTCAAAAAGTGAAAAAAAAAGACACACTGGGTTCTCTGGGGCTCCTAATTGCCTCCCAGAAATAGGACACGGACACTTTAAAAGTCTTCAGTACAGAACGGCAAACAGGCATAAACAACAAAATCCTGAAGGAAATTCAAAGAAGACAAACAAATGGGGAGGCATACTGTGTTCATGAATTGGAAGACTCAACATAGTAAACATATCAATTTCTCCTGAAAATTGATCTCTAGGCTTAATGTGATTCCTATAAAAATCCCAGCATGGTTTAGTGACATGTACATGCACGCGTGCTCAATCGCTCATCTGTGTTCTTTTTGCCAACCCCATGAACTACAGCCCACCAGGCTCCTCTGTCCATGGGATTCTCCAGGCAAGAATACTGGAGTTGGCCACCATGCCTACTCCAGGGGATTTTCCTGACACAAGGCTTGAACCTGAATCTCCTGTGTGTCCTGCATTGCAGGCAAATTCTTTAACACTGAGCCACTGGGGAATCACTGGTTTAGTGGTATAGACAAGCTAATTCTAAAGTTATATGGAAAGGCAGAGGTCTTAGGACAGTTAAAACAATCTTTGTAAAAAAAGTGGGAGAAATTACTCTATCAAATATTAAAGTCTGTTAGACAGTTGCAGTAGCAGGGGAATGTCATAATAGCAGAAGCATAGACAGCCTGATCAATACAGTGGAATAGAGAGCCAGACATAGACCACATAAATATGCCCAACTGGATTTTGATAAAGGTCCAAAAGCAATTCTGTAGAAGAAGAATAGCCTCTTCAACAAAAGGTACTGAAGCAACTAGATATCAACAGACTAAAAATAAAAACCTGACTTAAAGCTCAGACCTTGCACAAGAATAACTCAAGACAGATCTCAAATTTAAATGAAATTTATAACACTTAGAAATCAACATGGGAGACCTTCTATAGGATCTAAGCTAGAGAAAACATTCTTAAACTTGACATCAAAACTACAATTCATAAAACAAAAAAGCAATAATCTCATCAAAATAAAATCCCTTGAATCTCAAATGAAAAAAAAATTATTAATTTATGTAGCTACTCTATCTTCCTATAAACTCCCTAGTGCTTAAGTGACTACCATTGGTGGGGAGGCTAACTTCACAGGAGAGAAAACTAATAAACACCACTTCAGTCAGACAATTAATGTTGACATCAGCTGTGATAAGTCATGTTAATAGTATTTACTCTTGACATGATGTCATGAAAATGGTACATTATGTCTGTGATCTCCCTCCCCCAAACACACAAATTTCACTTAAAAGTGAGGAAAACAACAGACAAATCCCAATTGAGAAACATTCTTCAAAAGACCTGGTTAGTACCCTTCAAAATTCTCAAGGCCATCAAAAAACAAGGAACATCTGAGAAACTGTCACAGCCAAGGAGATCCCAAGGAGGTATGACTATTGAATATAATGTATCCAGAATGGGATCCTGGAATAGAAGAAAGGACATAAGGTAAATAGTAAGGACATACAAATAAAGAGTAAACTTTGGTTAACAGTAATGTATACATATTAGTTCATTAATTATACAAACTCACTATAGTAAAGCAAGGTGCTAATAATCAGAGAAAACAGGGTACAGGAGTTATGTACTTTCTTTACTTTTTTTTTTCCTAAATCCAAAATTCTTCTATAATAAAAAAAGTGAGTAAATAACAAAAACAGATTTTTTAATCTGTGGAAAAATTCACAAATATACTCACTAGCAGTCACACTTAATATTTAGTTGTTCTGGTTTCAGGAATACATAAGTGAATTTACAGATTCAACTATGTTTACTTGTGTCCCACATCCTAAATATGATATTCGTATAAGTTTTCAGAATTAAACTCCTCTTCATTCATTTAGAGGTCTTCCCTGGTGTCTCAGATGGTAAAGACTTGGCCTGCAATGCGGGAGACCAAAGTTTGAACCCTGGGTCTGGAAGATCCCCTGGAAAAGGGAATGGCAACCCACTCCAGTGTTCCTGCCTGGAGAATCCCATGGACAGAGGAGCCTGGCGGGCTCCAGCCCAGAGGGTCACAAAGAGGCAGCAACGACTGAGTGACTAACACTTTCACTTTCATTCAATTAGTTGCCAGATGCTGCTGCTGCTGCTAATCCTCTTCAGTCGTGTCCGACTCTGTGCGACCCCATGGAATTCAGCCTCCCAGGCTCCTCCGTCCATGGGATTTTCCAGGCAAGAGCACTGGAGTGGGGTGCCCTTGCCTTCTCCATGCTAGATTCTACCAGTGGTTAAATATGTAATCAGTTCCTTCTATATTCCTAAAACAGGCCAGGCCCAAATACTGATTCACGATTCACTGTCAGATTTTTCCTGCTCCATTTTAATTGTCCCGTAAATCGTTCTACTATTTCCTTTCTTCTTGTTCACTTCAGACCATATTTATTAAAAGAAATCTATACAATCTCTCTAGAGAACCTATACATTTGGGCCATAAAAAGGTATCACTATAGACAGATACCTAGTTAAGGAGGGAAATACAATAGCACGTCATAGGGACTGTGTGACTTTTCACACTTTTGTATCTGGAGGAACCAAAGCCCCTTAGTAAGCAGAAATGTACAATACAATTGTCTCATTGTTTTCTGCAGAAAGTCCTTATCTCTAGAGTCAACAGTTAGTTCAGTTCAGTCGCTCAGTCGTGTCCGACTCTTTGCGACCCCATGAATCGCAGCACGCCAGGCCTCCCTGTCCATCACCATCTCCCGGAGTTCACTCAGACTCATGTCCATCGTGTCCGTGATGCCATCCAGCCATCTCATCCTGGGTCGTCCCCTTCTCCTCCTGCCTCCAATCCCTCCCAGCATCAGAGTCTTTTCCAATGAATCAACTCTTCGCATGAGGTGGCCAAAGTACTGGAGTTTCAGCTTCAGCTGAAATTTCCAAAGAAATGCCAGGATTGATCTCTTTCAGAATGGACTGGTTGGATCTCCTTGCAGTCCAAAGGACTCTCAAGAGTCTTCTCCAACACCACAGTTCAAAAGCATCAATTCTTCGGCGCTCAGCCTTCTTCACAGTCCAACTCTCACATCCATACA
>SJYQ01005012.1:655225-687189 GCA_006410935.1 Redunca redunca
AAAAAATAAAGTCTGACACTGTTTCTACCGTTTCCCCATCTATTTCCCATGAAGTGATGGGACCGGATGCCATGATCTTCGTTTTCTGAATGTTGAGCTTTAAGCCAACTTTTTCGCTCTCCTCTTACACCTTCATCAAGAGGCTTTTTAGCTCCTCTTCACTTTCTGCCATAAGGGTGGTGTCATCTGCATATCTGAGGTTATTGATATTTGATTTCAGCTTCTGTTTCTTCCAGTCCAGCGTTTCTCATGATGTACTCTGCATATAAGTTAAATAAGCAGGGTGACAATATACAGGCTTGACGTACTCCTTTTCCTATTTGGAACCAGTCTGTTGTTCCATGTCCAGTTCTAACTGTTGCTTCCTGACCTGCATATAGATTTCTCAGTATGGTATTAAATCAAGTGAGTATATTTACAGTACTGTTATGCATATCAAATAAACACTTGCTGAAATAAATAATAATTGCCTCTTGCCTGCCTCTGCTGTTGACAATTCTAGATATATATTCTATGCTTCACTAGGCCATACTGATGGCATTTGCAAGCATCTTGATATAGCAAAAAAAGCCAGGAGCAAAGACAGCTAGATGCTGATTTACTGTTAATGGTGAAAGAGTCAAAGTTGGACTGACCTTTACTTATCCAAATCCATTTTAATTTAGAAAAATTCAGTCAGCTTGGGCAATGGAAAAAAATAAAGAAAATACTATTTTCTGATTTCCTTTTTCCTATCCTAGGGGAAGGAATAAAGAAGTAAACAGAGCTGCTTGTTAGTTATAAAGGGCCACTCGGCCTTACTTTGATGTGGAGACACGGGAAAATGAAATTTGCAGCACCAAGGGCATTGTTCCTTCCTCTGGAGATGGTCATCCTGTTTGCATTTGTATAAATATTACTGGGTTGTTTTACATACTCATCACATTTCTGCTCATCAAGCTCATTTTGAGAGCATTCTGTAATAGATTGAAGAAAGGGTTGCATTATACATGGGCAGGCAGCCTGGGCTAATTGGATATTGGATAAATATCATTACATTAAAAAAATATATTTTTCTCAGACTTTCTTTCGCCTTCTCACCCTTGCCCCTTTGTCCCTGATTCTTGAATTGATTTTACTCATAAACTCACAAAAGCCAGCTAAGATCACAGAGCCAGGTTGGGAACCTGACAATCTCAAATGTTCCTTTTGAGTGTTCTGCTTACAAACCTGTCGAGAATATGTGGTTTAATCGCTAAGGCGTGTCTGACTCCTGAGACCCCAAGGACTGCAGTCCCCCAGGTTCCTCTGTCCATGGGACTCTCCAGGCAAGAATACTGGAGTGGATTGCCATTTTCTGCTCCAGGACATCTTTCCCACCCAGGAATCAAATCCAAGTCTCTTGCATTGCAGGCAGATTCTTTACCTACTGAGCTATGAAGGAATCCCACACCAAACCTGTCAAAGGTATTATTAGTTCCCTAAGGTCCTATAGTTTATCCAGTCTACGGGGAAATTTGGATGGACTGGAAAAAGTTAAGGAGATTTAATCTCTAGTTTCTCATTACCTATTCCTCACTCACTATGCCTAAAGCTAATATGCATTTTGGAATATTCCTAACAAATGTTACTTTAATCACCGTTTACATATCTCGACTGAAAGAAATTTACTACTTCTTAGAGAAGCCTTGTTCATTCATATTGAACTGGATCCTTCATTTTAATTCATGATCAGTGGACTTAAGTCAAATTTATCTTATAAAGCTGTCCCTCCTACTGACAATCACTCTCCTTTATCTATGGGATAAAAACTCAACAATCTCCATTCAAAATCAGTGTCTTTCTCATCGGGCATAACCATGCTTGTGGTTGCAACCCTGTGGACTGTAGCTCACCAGGCTTCTCTGTCTATCGGATTTCCCAGGCAAGAATGCTGGAGTGGGTTGCTTTTTCCTTCACCAGGGGATCTTCCTGACTCAGGGATTGAACTGACATCTCCTGCATTAGCAGGCAGATTCTCTACCACTGAGCCACTGTGGAAGCTCTATAACCATGCTGTCTACTCTTATTTCCCTCTACATGCTAAGATGAAGCTTCCAGAGCAGCCAAATTGATCCTTCCCAGTCCATTCTTCAAGATTCTGAATCAGTAGTAATTCTTACACCATTTCCCTAGCCATCTAAATCACTTGTTAGTATTCTGCTTAAGGGTCACATCTTTTGAAAGCATGTCCCTTAGAAAGACAGCCAGTATTTTTCTCTGTATACCTGCTTTCTACAACTCATTCAACTCAGAATATATTGTTAGATATCTTTCTGAATGAATATTTTTATTAGGGCATCTGGAGGGTAAGAAGCTCTTCAAAGTAAAATCTCTTCCATTTATCTGATTAGTTGTTAAGTTAAAAAAAAAAAAAACTTACACATTAACACACTGAACTAGAATGATAGAATTGAATACAGTATAAATTCTATGAGTAATTGAGATAATCTGTGTTTATTAATGACCTGGCTGTGAGATATTAAAGTTAAGAGTCTCAGGGTTAGGCACTGGGGCACTTTAGTTTCAATCAAAGAATTGCCTGACTGAGTAAATATTTCTGAGCCATTGCTTCATATTATCCATAAAATGCAAATAAGGCCACTTCTTCCTAGTTATGGAAGAAACTGAGCAAGCAAAATAATTGAAGTTAAACTATCCAGGACCTTCTTGGATAACATCTTGTTTGAGCCCAGAAACCTTAGGGCCACCACAGAGTGTATTCTCTTGAGATATTCTATACTATATCTGAGGTTTTGAGATGCCTCTAATCTTGGCAAACGCTTGTTAAAATAAAGGGCAGCCTGGAGACCTTGGAGAAGTCTGTCGGGAAGCCAATTAACTTAGGTCCACCCCTGACTCTGCTCAGTAGTTGCTCTAAGAGTACTACCCTAGTAGTCCTTTCATTTTTATAACCTGTAATTAGTTACTGCAACATATAATTTCCATGACCACAGGAAGCATTTAACTGCAGCATCAGGGCACCTGGGAGAAAGATATATTCTAGGGAGATTATATGTTGGGTGATTACAGCACCTCAGGCATAAAATCTCAATTGTCTGAGACATACCTTTAATTTGAGACATATCTTTAATTTGAGGATCAAAGAAAGACGTTCTGTTTGCTTGTCATACTACCAGGGCTGTGTGATCCAGCTGAGGACAGCTTGGGCCCCTGGGCTCCAGAAACAAGTCTCATTGTCACACCTGGTTTCTAAGGTTGCAACCAGATGCTAGCTTTGATTCTGTAAGAAATATGACCCTCTTCCCTTACCAAACAACAGAGGAAGGCAATTCATAAACTCATTTCAAATTATGACAGAATAGTTCTTTAGCAAAATAGTGATAGTTGGTTTCATTTGACACTAAGTTTCATCATCCATCTCTGTCTCTCTCACACACACACACACCACATATGTGATATTACCTCATTATTCACCTCCCATGCTTTCAGCTCTTCCATTTATTTGAAAATTTTAATAACTAAGTTACTCCTCCTAGGAATATAGTCCTTGCTACTCATCCCTTCACTTTTTCTGAATCCTTACTATTTGTTTAGGACTCAACCAGGAATTTTAAAAGATATTTAGATCCAATCACAAAAGGCTGTTGTTGTCAAGAAATATTCAGGTTGGTAGGAATAAGGTAAAGCCAATATCTGTACCTCACTTCTGTGTAAGGGACATGGTAGTTTATGTACATTTTGTTTAACATTTACCTTAATGTCAGTATTATTTTTTCCCATTTTTCAAATAAGGTAACTGATATTTGAAGTTAAATAAATACTGAAAGTTCACAGATATATCAGTGTTACAGCTCTAATTTGAACTTAGGACTGTTTGTTTCTAAAACCCCTGTTCATTTTATTACAGCATTATTAATAATAATTGTAACAAATTTTAAAATGATATAGAAGAGAAAAGCTATCAATTTGGAAAGTATGTAAAGGTTATCTTTGTTTGAAACTGTATCTGTGCTTAGTATGAACCAGAATAAAATAAAAAGTGAATAAATATTTGTTGAGAAACTATGGCAAATGAAGAAATACTTTGTAGCCAGGATATACATCAACTGAACTCATACAATCCAAGGGCCCCACGTAAGGCTGCCCTGAAGAGGCCATCTTCTCAAACATATTGAGCTCCTTTCCTTAAAGGAAGCTTCTTCACTTAAAGGCATTTTTGTGTATTGCTGTTCAGTTGCGTCGGCTCCATGTGACCCATAGACTGGCATGACAGGCTTCTGTGTCCTTCACCATTTTCCGAAGCCTGCTCAAACTCATCCCCATCAAGTCGGTGATACCATCCAACCATCTTGATCTGTTTCCCCTTCTACTCCTGCCTTCAATCTTCCCCAGCATCAGGGTCTTGTCTAATGAGCAGGCTCTTTGCATCAGGTGGCCAATGTATTGGAGCTTCAGCTTCATCATCAGTCCTTCCAAAGAATATTGAGGATTGATTTCTTTTAGGACTGACTGGTTTCATCTCCTTGCACTCCAAGGGACTCTCAAGAGTCTTCTCCAATATCACAATTCCAAAGCATCAATTTTTCACTTTTTTGTGTATAAATAAATAAAATTTATAAACCATATTTATGAAACACATAAATCATAATAGTAAGTTAGGCTTACTATATAACTATACTTACCTATAACTATAGAGTTACCTATAACTCTGAAAGTGAAAGTCCCTCAGTTGCGCCCTACTCTTTGCAACACCATGGATTATATAGTACATGGAATTCTCCAGGCCAGAATACTGGAGTGGATAGCCTTTCCCTTCTCCAGGGGATCTTCTCAACCCAGGGATCAAACCCAGGTCTCCCGCATTTCAGGCAGATTTTTTTTACCAGCTGAGCCACAAGGGAAGCCCATAGGATGTCAACTCAAAGGGATTTAATAAGGGAAAGGTTATAGAAGTGTTGGAGGACATTTTACACCATACAAGAGGACAGTCTAAGCAAAAATTATATAACCAAGAGTATATGTCTTTCTTTACTCACTAAGACTATGGATCTATATTTCCGGTAGTAGATTCTACTCAACTTCATCCCTCTTTTAATTGTATTCCATCCTATTTCCTTAAATTGTCATATTATTCAAAGATTATCTCTCCTTCCTTGCAAGTTAGAATTACTATTATCTGAATTACTTATTTGCAATTGCCATCACATTTCTTTTTTGCAGTTAAGTGATGTGGAACTAAAAATAAATTCAAACAAATTGTGTGAAGCCTTGCATCCTCACAAAGCATGAGACTCTGTGGCTTACACCATTATAAATTTTGTTCCACCTCCAAAACCTTGAATCTCTTCCATAATTCCACAATATTTGTACACAGGCTCTTTCCTCTTTATGGTGTATTCTATCTGCATTATTTTTCTAGCTAACTCAGACCCTCGCTCCTGGAAAGTTTCTGTGGTATCCTGAATCTGGGTTGGCTTAGATACTCCTTTTTTATGTCTCTATAGCATCCCCTCTGTGTGTGTGTGTGTGTGTGTTATACCAATTTCTGTGTTGTACACCTTCTTGGAGAAAATGCTCTCATAAGATGGCCCCTGGCTTACCATCTCTGAAGAAAAATAATTTCTTCCTTGTGGTCTCTCAAGAAAAGAGAACAATATCTCAAATAAGATATTCTTGAAATTTGTCATTGGTCAAGCCTGGGACCCCTAGATGGCTCAGTGGTAAAGAAACTTCCTGTAAATGCAGGAGACATAGGAGACATGGGTTTGATCCCTGGGTCAGGAAGGTCCCCTGGAGGAGGAAATGGAAACCCATTCCAGTATTCTGGCCTAGAAAATCCTATGGGCAGAGGAGCATGGTGGGCTACAATCCATGGTGTTGCAAAAAGTCAGACAGGATTGAGCGACTGAGGAGGCATGCTCCTGAAAGCAAGCTTAGTCAGTTCAGTCGCTAAGTCGTGTCCAACTCTTTGCGACCCCAGGGACTGCAGCACACCAAGCTTCCTTGTCCATCACCAATTCCCAGAGCTTGCTCAGACTCATGTATATCGAGTTGGTGATGCCATCCAACCATCTCATCCTCTGTCATTCCCTTCTCCTCCCGCCTTCAATCTTTCCCAGCAATCAGAGTCTTTTCCAGTGAGTCAGCTCTTCGTATCAGGTGGCCAAAGGACTGGAGCTTCAGCTTCAGCATCAGTCCTTCCAATGAATATTCAGGACAGATTTCCTTTAGGATGGACTGGATCTCCCTGCAGTTCAAGGGACTCTCAAGAGTCCTCCAACACTACAGTTCAAAAGCATCAATTCTTCAGCGCTCAGCTTTTTTTACAGTCCAACTCTCACATCTACACATGACTACTGGAAAAATCATAGCTTTGACTTGACAGACCTTTGTTGGCAAAGTAATGTCTCTGCTTTTTAGTATGCTGTTTATCTACTTGCCATGAAGTGATGGGAATGGATGCTATAATCTTAGTTTTCTGAATGTTAAGCTTTAAGCCAACTTTTTCACTCTCCTCTTCCACTTTCATCAAGAGGCTCTTTAGTTCTTCCTCTCTTTCTGCCATAAGGGTGGTGTCATCTGCTTATCTGAGGTTATTGGTATTTCTCCAGGCAATCTTGATTCCAGCTTGTGCTTCATACAGCCTGGCATTTCACATGACGAACTCTGCATATAATTTAAATAAGCAGGATAACATATACAGCCTTGATGTACTCCGTTCACAATTTGGAATCAGTCTGTTGTTCCATGTCTGGTTCTAACTGTTGCTTCTTGACCTATATACAGATTTCTCAGGAGGCAGGTAAGGTGGTCTGTTATTCCTATCTCTTGAAGAATTTTCCACTTTTTGTTGTGATCCACAGAGTCAAGGGCTTTGGCATAGTAAATAAAGCAGAAGTAGATGTTTTCTGGAAGTCTCTTGCTTTTTCCATGATCCAGTGGATGTTGGCAATTTGATCTCTGGTTCCTCTGCCTTTTCTAAATTCACCTTGAATATCTGGAAGTTCACGATTCAGGTACTGCTGAATCCTGGGTTAGAGAATTTTGACTATTTCTTTGCTACAGTGTGAGATGAGTGTAATTGTGCTGTAATTCTTTGGCATTGCCTTTCTTTGGGATTGCAGTGAAAACACATTTTCCAGTCTTGTGGCCACTATGGAGTTTTCTAAATTTGCTGGCATATTGAGTTCAGCACTTTCACAGCATCATCTTTTAGGATATGAAATAGCTCAACTGGAATTCCATCACATCCACTAGCTTTTTTTCTAGTGATGCTTCCTAAGGCCCACTTGACTTTGCATCCCATGATGTCTTGCTCTAGGTGAGTGATCACACCATCGTGGTTATCTGGGTCATGACCATCTTTTTTGTACAGTTCTTCTGTGTATTCTTGCCACCTCTTCTTAATATCTTCTGCTTCTGTTGGGTCCATACTATTTCTGTCCTTTATTGTGCTCATCTTTGCATGAAATGTTCCGTGGGTATCTCTAATTTTCTTGAAGAGATCTCTAGTCTTTCCCATTCTATTGTTTTCCTCTTTATTTGCACTGATCACTTAGGAAGGCTTTCTTATCTCTCCTTGCCATTCTCTGGAACTCTGCTTTCAATAGGGTATATCTTTCCTTTTCTTCTTTGCCTTTTGCATCTCTTCTTTTCTCAGCTATTCATAAGGCTTCCTCAGACAAAGATTTTGCCTTTTTGCATTTCTTTTTTTGAGGATGGTCTTGGTCACTACCTCTTGCACAATATCAAAAACCTCTGTCCTTAATTCTTCAGGTACTCTGTTTCTCAGATCTAAATCTTGAATCTATCTGTCACTTCCACTGTATAAATATAAGGGATTTGATTTAGGTCATACCTGAACGGTCTAGTGGTTTTTCCTACTTTCTTCAATTTAAGTCTGAATTTTGCAATAAGGAGTTCATGTTCATGATGCAATCTTTGGCGTATGCCTAACCCCAGAACGAGTAACTGAAATCTAATCCACTTAAATCACTTGGGCAAAAAGGAAAAAGATGTATGTGTGGTAGAATATTTTCTAAATAGATATTTATTTTCAATAATCAAGGAAAATTTAATGGCAAACATTAGAGGGGACAAAATGAATTGACTGTCACCTTGGAAAAGTAAGAAATATGAAAACCCTTCTACTGTACCCTGAGGGACATCAACCTACATCACCAAAGAATTATCATACCTCTTTCATGTGCAGGAAGTTTCGTTTCTTTGTTTTTTTTTTTATCTTCATTTTAATAAACAAAGAAATTTTCCCTGAAATGATAAATATTTATAGAAAAAATAAATTCCATATTTTGCTTTGAGGAATGGGGCAGTGCTAGGAAAGGACTAGTATTTACTAAACTAATAAAGCATAAATTTTATAAATCTCACTTGTTTGTATATGTAATTATGTATCTCATTTCTTTGTACACATGTACTGGTCACTATAACCCTGGGTAGGCAGGTGTCAGTTTCACAGATAAACAAGCAGTTTCAGCAATATTGTGAAATATGTCCAGACACCTATCTTGCTAGAAGTGTTTGCAGGATTTGAACCTGAGTCTATGGAAACCCAAAGTTCTTATTTCCTTCACTAGAACATGGTGCCTGCTTATGCTTGTTTCTTTTGTTTACAGCTGCGGTTATAACTAGGTATTTTTGATGCTTTCCGCTTGGTACATCAGCCTTATGCTCTTTTCTGCCATGCTTTGGTTATACAACATTTTCTTTCTAGAAACACAGTATAGACATGACTGCCAATTGAGCCTTCTTCCCAGGACATGCACTGCCTCTCAGATGAAACAGCGGAACAATTACAGGAAGTAGTGGGTGTAGTTTCTGCCAGTCCAAAGAGTGTATGTCTGGGAAAACAGTGGGACAGTCAGCCATTACTCTGTTAATAATGATAATGCTTGAATTTGTAGGACATTTTATGTGGTCCATTGCCTACTTGAATGAATTACTGACCATATGGAAGTGAGTCTTCTGGGAAAAGGACTGAGCATAAATAATAGCATGATTTGACTTCACTCATCAAAGGCAGAAATGGCACTTTAAAGTTCAATGAGAATAAATCAACCTAAGCTAATTTTTGCAAAAGACAATTGAGTGAGAGAGTGGAGACACAGCTGATAGTAGATCTTCCTGCTCCTCTCTGCTAATGTTTTAATTTTCATTACTGGTTTTGGCTCTTAAAAAGTTGGCTCATATAAAGTTGGCAAAAAAGAAATGAAGTATATAATGAAATATAAAAGCCAGTGATATCTGTAAAATATTTTTCCAATAGTCATGTATGTATGTGAGAGTTGGTCCACAAAGAAGGCTGAAGGCCAAAGAATTTATGGCTTCAAATTGTGGTGCTGGAGAAGGCTCTTGAGAGTCCCTTGGACCACAAGACCAAACCAGTAAAGCCTAAAGGAAATCAGTCCTGAATATTCACTGGGAGGACTGATGCTGAAGCTGAAGCTCCAATATTTTCGCCACCTGATGTGAAGAGCTGATTCACTGGAAAAGCCCTGATGCTGAGAAAGATTGAAGGCAAAAGAAGACGAGAGTGGCAGGGGATGATATGGTTAAATAGTATCACTGACTCAACAGGCATGAATCTGAGAAAACTCCAGGATACAGTCAAGGACAGGGAAGCCTGGTGTGCTTCCATGGGGTAGCAAAGAGTCAGACACGACTTAACAACAGAACAACAATTTGTATAATGTTTACCTGCATTGAACCTGTATTTGATATTATCTTATAACAAAGACATAAATACAGCATTCCACTACTTTCCAGTCTCCTCTATACTGGTACCTGAGTACAATTTTATTGAAAGATTCCATTACAGGAAATATAAATGGACCTCCAGTGTGTTGCCTGCTTGTTCTTTAGTTCTCAAAAAGATAATCTATTAAATGAAAGATTTAGAAGAAACAACTTCTAAAATATTTAGAAAGGCAACTGGGAATACAATCAATCTTGCTGTGTGCATACTTTTTGTTATAACTATGCACCTTCGATGATGCCAGGCACTGTTTTGTAATATTCAGTTACCCAATAGAATCATCACAGAGATGAAATGAGACAGTGCATGTAAATTGCCTATCCAGAATGTGAATGAATTGGTACTGAGATTGATATGAAAGAGCAATATATCAGTTGGTGACCATCCCTACCCAGCCATCCTGCATATTTATCTCAGTTAGTGCTATTACTTAACAGCAAAATCATTAATCATGTTTTGTAACCAAGAATAGTTATTTCACTTCCCTAGGTCTCCTTCTTTATTTATAAAGTACTAATACCTACTTCACAATGCTGTTCTATATAAAGAATTTAGAATGGTGTCTGATACATAGCAATGATTAGGTACGTGTTAAGGACTGTTAACAAAGACTGAGGATTTGCAAAGGTGTCTGAGTGGATTTCCTAAAGAATGATAAGGGCCAACGTCTCTCTCCTAACCTCATGTCCACAGTGGTCATCACTATTTAGTCCTAGCACCCTTTCTGAGCTCAGGTCAGATCTTAGAATCCTTTCCAATACAAATGATAATGGGATTAGATCACATAAGAGGTAACCCATTTGACATCCCTTTCATGGACAGTCAGCCTGATGCCATTACTCTTAATCACAGCTGAGAGGGAGTTGAATTGGAAAAGAGAGATGAGGTAAGTAAAAAGTAAAGTGAAGTCACTCAGTCATGTTTGACTCTTTGCACCCCCATGGACTGTAGCCTACCAGGCTCCTCTGTCCATGGGATTTTCCAGGCAAGAATACTGGAGTGGGTTGCCATTTTTCTTCTCCAGGAGATCTTCCCGACCAAGGGATTAAACCTGGGTCTCCTGCATTGTAGGTAGACGCTTTACCATCTGAGCCACCAGGAAAATCTCAGATGGACAGAAAAAGAACTTTAAAACTATGACTTCTTTGAACATCTTCTAAGTCCTTCCCCTATCATGTTGCTGTTTAGTTGCCCAGTCGTGTGCGACTCTTTGTGACCCCATGAACTGCAGCATGCCAGGCCTCCCTGTCCCTCACCATCTCCCAGAGTTTGCCCAAGTTCATGTTCATTGCACTGGTGATTCCCTCTTCTCCTTCTACCCTCAATCTTTCCCAGCATCCAATGAGTCATCTGTTAACATCAGATGACCAAAATACTGGAGCTTCGGTTGATCTCCCTTAAGATTGACTGGTTTGATCTCTCTACTGTCCAAGAGACTTTCAGGAGTCTTCTCTATCACCACAGTTCTAAGGCATCAATTCTTTGGAGTTCTGCCTTATTTACGGTCCAGCTATCACAACTGTATGTGACCACCGGGAAGACCACAGCCTGGGAAGACCTTTGCCAGCAGAATAATGTCTCTGGTTTTCAACACACTATCTAGGTTTGTTATCACTTTCCTGCCAAGAAGCAATCATATTCTGATATATTCAGATGTATAAGGTCTCTCTCTCAAAATGGCAGATCTCATTTGTGCAACTGGGGATAAGACAAAGACTAATTCAAGACTTCCAGTTGATATTTTTATTTAATGTGTGGCTAAATTTTCCCTTTCTTAAACATTTGCCCATTAGACCTTACTGACCAACCTTTTATGTTGAGGTGATGGGTGTGAGAGTTGGACTGTGAAGAAGGCTGAGCACTGAAGAATTGATGCTTTTGAACTGTGGTGTTGGAGAAGACTCTTGAGAGTCCCTTGGACTGCAAGGAGATCCAACCAGTCCATTCTAAAGGAGATCAATCCTGGGTGTTATTTGGAAGGAATGATGCTAAAGCTGAAACTCCAGTACTTTGGCCACCTCATGCGAAGATTTGACTCATTGGAAAAGACTCTGATGCTGGGAGGGATTGGGGGCAGGAGGAGAAGGGGACAATAGAGGATGAGATGGCTGGATGGCATCACCAACTCGATGGACATGAGTTTGAGTGAACTCCGGGAGTTGGTGATGGACAGGGAGGCCTGGCATGCCGTGATTCATGGGGTCACAAAGAGTCAGACATGACTGAGCAACTGAACTGAACTGAACTGAACTGAACCTTTGAATATTTGAGGGAAGACTTGCTCCCTAAAAGGGACATGATTGTTGTTCTTTTAATCTCCTCCCCACCTGAGTAATTTCCATAAAAGTTCTGGGACAAGAAACCTACCTGGGCATTTTGGGTTAATCCCAGCAAAATTACAATAAAGTTGTTACTGGGAAGCTTATTTATGCTTTTATAAGTCCTAAGGCTCTTATTTCATTACCTCCTACTCACAGCACAGAATCTGTCAGGAATGATAAAGGATCATTCTCATTATAAACTCAAATTTAGCTCCCTTCCACTGATTACATCAGCCTTTATTAGAGTAAGATATGACCATCAGAAATCAGAGCTTTTCAGCAAAGTTTACTTTCATTTAATATGCGATGCCAAGCAAATCATGGTTTGCTTTTGGGAACTGTGCCATTTAGTGGATACACAGCAGCACAAACATCATGATATTCTCTTCATAAAATAATTTACAGTTTACCTATAAGTCATTGGCTCAGTTCTTATTTCTTCTCTCTCCCTCTCTGTCTATGTGTGTGTCTCATAGGAGCAAGACAAAAGGGAAGAAAAAGAAATGCAGTTTAACTAACTAATGGACAGAGAGGATGAAGGGATGCAGATAAGGGAGACTGTCCATTTTGAAAGCAGCAGTTTGTGGATTGACTAATAAAATAAATTATATTGCAGCTAGTGTAAGTTAAATAAATGATGTTTGGTTATTGAAAAATGCATTTCTATCCAATATCTACCAAAATTTAATATCTTTAAATAAATAAAGTGAACCAATACTGGTCTTGGGTGCTAAATAATAAATATTCACCTTCTCCGGTATTATCTTTCAGCTAGAGATCACAAAGTTTGCTTAGCAATGCTAGAATTTTGCAGCATCTCATTAATGAAGATAAATCAAAATATGTACAGAGTGGGTTATTAAGGTGAAATGAGTTTTTTTCTTTGTAAATGTGAAAAAATTAGGTCTTTGTTAATAATACCCCCAACTCCACTGGAGAGTCCCTGCCCTTTAATCAGTTCTTTTTCCTTCCATTCTGTTGTGCTTTGTTAGCCATCATTTGCTTTGTTACTAGTGACAAAATAAGATCTAAGTTACACTACTTTAAAATTAAAAATAAATAAAAGGAAATTTAAAGGATCTTTCTGGAAACAGGTCTTCAAAACCATAATTATGATCTTTGCTCTTCTAGTGGTTTCAAGATAATCCCCAAAAGCTTCAGCCCTGAATGATCCTTTCAATCTATGATTTCATATAAGAAAAGTACATTTCAGTTTTGAAACAGGACTCTAGATTTTTTCCAGGATAACTGACCTAGTTCCACCTGCATCCTTCTAACATTAGTATGTACTACATAACTCTAAATTGGATATGTTACCATGTGGTTGGCTGCTTTCCCTACATTAGTGTTGTTTTTTTTTTTTCATGCTGCTGTTTTGCCTGAAAACTGGCATTTACCCTACTGGGAGTCCTCTAACTGGCCTTTGCATCCGTGTAAGCTCATGAAACAATCTGCATCATACAACTCTTTGCTTAATAATAGACCACATTAAGTTACTGACATTTTATATGAGTTTGTTCCTTTGTTTCTCAACCAGACAATAAATCCATACACTGCCTCAACCGTACACAGCTTGTTCATGCAGTGCACACTGTTTACAGAACTGGACACTTAAGGATCATAAATATTTTGTATATTTTGTACTTATTGTGTAGTCTATTCAGTTGGAGCAATAATGAAAGTAATGTTTACAAGGGCTTATCTAGAGTAGGTATGCAACTATATGTATAGACATATATTAATAACATTCCTAAGGATAGAGTCCATATCTATTGTCTCGTTTCCCTATCATTCTAAGATTTATAAAGCCAGAAGTGGCATACAGCAAGCATCTAACAGCTGCATTATGCATGCGCGTGTATGCACTCAGTCACTCAGCCATGTCCGACTCTTTGCAACCCCATGAACTGAACACCGCCAGGCTCCTCTCTCCATGGGACTGTCCAGGCAAGAATACCGGAGTGGGTTGCTACTTACTCCTCCAGGGATCTTCCCGACCCAGGGACTGTACTTGCATCTCCCATGCTCCTGCACTGCAAGCAGATTCTTTACCACTGTGCTACCTAGGAAACCCAATAGGTGCATATCACTGTCCATTTGCTACACTGAGTGTTTTTCTCTTGACAATTTCCTAACAGTACATATAAGGTACTATGACTGCCAACATAAATACATCCTTTCAGAACTTAATTTCCTTCTTTAAGCTGAGAGGCATTTGATTATTTTATTATTTATTTCAGAATGTATAACCCAAGGTCATAGGGATGTTTGGAAGCACAATGTGTAAGCATATGCTAGTTGCAGAGCACATGAAAACTCTCTCCATTCGTTCTGAAACCTGCATGTTAGCACAAACCAGGGGTTTGGGAAGGAGAAAAGGAGTAAACAGGAGTCCAGGATGCCAAGAAAACTGTATTTTTTATTATAATATTTTAATGACTCCTTGAAATTTTTGATACCCTGAAAAAGCTGAGGTTTAAATTTAACAAAAATAGACTATTTTGCAGAACAGAAATAGAGGAAAGATCCAATAGCTTCTTAAAAAGTAAATACTGACAATGTTTAAGGAAAACATTTTAAGTGAAACCATGGAAGCAAGAGCCTTATCACTGACAATTCTTTGAGTCTATTTTCATTGGATGGGGCTTATAATGAGGTTACAGATTGAGAATGGTTATCTGAAGAGGAAAATCCATTCTCCCTGAAAGGTTAATGATTTTGTAAAAGGCACCAAAAGTGCCAGTATTTTATTACTCCTTTGATGCCCTTATAGGAGCAAATGTAGCACAAAGATATAAATCATAGGTCTTGAAATAGACAAACTTGAATTTGAGACTTGAGTCTATCACTTCCTAGCTAATTGTGGGCAAGCTTTTTTTGAGTTATCTCGTCTCTAAAAATTGAGGTACAAATAGTATCTCATATCAAAATAATTTAAAATTAAACTGATTAAACAAGATAATATATTTAAAGCATTTGGTAAAGCATAAGGCACACAGCAAGCACCTAGTAAGCTGGCAAGGACAACAGTATCATATTTCACACATAAATTATGGTCTTAAGGAATTTTTTTATGGGAAACACAAATTTCACAAATGGTTCTTTAGATCTGGAAATCATTAGAAGTGAATAAAATGGTCAGGAATCTACTAACAATTTTGCAAAAAAGCATATAGTGGGGAAAGGCTTATAATATTAGAGTAAAAGGACCTTAAGATTACCTCTTTTTGCAGGCACACCAAATTCAGAACTAACTGCAGAACAAATATTGATTAAAAAAAAAACAACTGGAGCCTACTAAAAGAAGATATTCTACATCCAAAGACATATAGAAGAAACCCACCAAGACGGTAGGAGGAATGCACTCACAATATAATCAAATCCCATAACCCCCACATAGGTAATCCACAAATTGTAGAACAATTATAAAGCAGAAGTTCTCCCATGGAAGTGAGAGTTCTGAGCCCCATGTCAGGATGCCCAGTCTGGAGGTCTGGCATTGGTGGGAAGAGCTCCCAGAGCATTCAGCTTTGAAGGTCAGCAGGGCTAGAGTGCAGGAGACCCACAAGATGGGACAAATAGACTCACTCTTGGAGAGAGCATGAAAGGTCTCATGTGTATTGGGATGAAGGCAAAAGCAGTAATTTCACAGGAGCCTGGGCCAGACCTATATCCAGACCTTGGAGGACCTCCTGGAGAGGTAAGCAGATGGCTGTGGCTCACTGTGGGGACAAGGACACTGGAGGCAGAGGTACTGGGGAGTATTCATTGGTGTCAGCTCCCTTGGAGGCTGTCCTTTTGGCACCAAGACCTGGACCCACCCAACAGCCTATGAGTTAAGTTCCAGAGTAGGAACACTTCTGGGCAATAAGGAACAGGGTGGGAACACATGCCCATCTTAGCAGGCAGGCTGCCAAAAGAGTTTCTGAACCCACAGCCACCTCTAGACACGACGTTTGATGTGGCCCTGCCCACCAGAGGGCCAAGACCTAGTCCCACCCACTAGCGGGCAGGGACAGGCCTCTGCCACCAGGAATCCTGCACAAATCTCTAAACTACCCTCAAACACCAAGAGATTGGCACCAGAAGCAAGAAAAATATAAGCTGGGAGCTTGCAGAAGTGAGGCTGCAAACAATTCAGAACCTACTCTGGGGACATCTGGTCGTTGGCCTGTGCTGATGAAGGGGGAGTGTACTGCTGGGACAAACAGGACATCCCCTATAGGGGGTCACCTTTCCAAGGTTGAGAACTACAAATAACCTTCCACATACATAAAGATACGAACAGAACGACCCCACCTAGTATCTCTTGTATTTCCTCTTATTCCCCCTCCAAGCAAGCATGACTCTCACCTTCACCTCACTCAGCTCTTTGTTCAAATAGCCTTTTCTGACTGTCCTAGTGCATCTGACCCCAATATCTATTCCCTGCCATCATTCTCTACTTGATTTTTCTTCAGAGAATTTTTTCACTAGCATATCATATATTTACTTATTTATAGTTCATTTTTTGCCACCTTATGCCAAGAATGTAAACACTGTGATGACAGTGAGTTTTTCTCCAATTCTCTTCACAGATTTTGAGTACCTACTATATTCTAGCATTTTGTTGTGTGCCTGGTTCCTAGCCTGCCCAGAAGTTTCAGTCTCCTAGCCAGTATAGACCTTTTCACAATCCAGAAGGGAGTTCTAAAAGAAGAAATGTGAACTTAGCAACTTATTTGGCTTGTGACGTTCAGGAGAATGAGCATAATTCTCCCAAAGAGGTCATATTCAGTCTTTACAGCAGAAGTTTTCCCTTTCTTTTGCCTGGCTAATTATGCTGAATTTAGACATAAAGAGTCAGAGATTAAAACATAGTCACATCATTAAAAGTTCATTAATATAGAATTATCACTTTTTCTAGAAGTATTTGCATAGAGATGATATATTCTACTCAATATGGTATGTAAGGAAAATCTTGCAGGAAGACAGGAAGGAAAAAAATCCACAAGATTAGAAGTTAAAGTCTTTTAGGAATCTATCTTTTTGCTGTAGTTATGATGTGAAGAGGAATCCCAGTCAACTGTCTATGGCTTGTACAAGGCTGACTATCCACTCATGTACCATTCTTGCTCTGGATGGTATTAACAGATGTGCTTTATATTTGAAATTATGCTCCTGACTCTCCTAATAAGCCATTCATTTTTAGGACTTTTCCTACAGGGCAAATCTTTCTGTAATGAGTCAAATATGCTTTCTTCCCCCATTTTCCTTCATAGAACAATCACCCTACATTAAAAATGACTGGTGAGGATTTGATCTACAGCCTTAGGCTAGAGCATAGTATAAAGTTAACTGAGTCCCACAACAATTGGCACCCTCACTGTTGACTCAGAATTACACCACCTTCAATCTCTAATAACATATTTGAGACAGAACTGCACAGTTCTAATGCCATGAGTTAATGCAAAAGTACATGTTGCAGTCAAGGGTATTTGAGAGTATCCCCTGCACAGCTAGTGGGTGGCAGGGTAGATTCTGAGGGCTCTCTTTACCTAAGGTGCTTAAGGATGATAGAAGTTTTTGAATACACCAGTTTCCAAGACTGGACATTCTGCCACTTAGATGAAAACTGAGACTCTCCTATGCATATTCAACAACTCACTCCTTTTCTCTTGCTTCAGTAAACCCAGCATCACTCATTACTTCTTTCCTATTAGTTCCATGATAAATTTGGCAATCAGAAAGTCACTATCATTTTGTTTATTATAAAGACTCCCTAGTACATGACACAAAACATTGGCAAGATTCTGATGACTTCGATAGGTCTCTCTCATTGCTTAAATGCTCACAAAGTGATAACAAATATTGAAGAACATGTCAACCAGTGTTAATAAATATTGAGGTAGCCAGCAGTGTCCCAAGAGTGATGAGCCTATGGGGAAATGGGAAAAGCCCACAGAGAATGCTCAGGGGATATGCCGGTGAACCTTAAAGAAAGCCTTCAAATACATTAGAGCTTTGAGGCGAACATCAAAACTAATGATGTGTTTGCAAAGAGATGTGTATTTGCCAGGAGAACCGGGTAAATGAGGCGTGAGCCAAGCAGGAAGCCTCTGCATGTGGTTTTGAGGCAAAGAGCTGGGTGGGAGAGAAGCAGGATGTACCAATCTTAAATCCTGGCAAAGTTCTTGGCAAGTAAAGTTAAAAAACAAAAAATTAAAGTATAAACTGAACACTTGTTCTTGTCTGCCTGGCATTCATCCTTTCCCCGGTTTCTTTTTTAAAAACGCACCTGCCACTTGTAAATCATGTTGTTGACATACAGAGGTTTGCCACATCCTGAGTTCCAGGGCTTGGCCTGTGGTTCATAAATGGCCTATGAAAACATCACATCTGGTTGATTGAAGCATAGACATGTGACCCAAATCCAGATAATCTGAGTCAATGAGAGTTATTTTATGAACCTTATTAGAAACACTGAGAAACAGAGCATTTATTTTGCTAGCTTGAAACTAACAGGATGAAAACCACTAGCTGCAGAGATCAACATAAAAGGGGAGTGAACTTTACAAGAATGCCAAAACAGAATGTAGAAAAGCAATATGGAGGGAAGTGACTTTAATCAAGACGTAATTTCAGTCTTTGAAATAAGCCTTGTATTAAACTTCTCATTTTATGACCCGATGCATTTATTTTTGTTTAAACCTATTGTGTAAGTTTTCTGTCATTTTCACCTGAATCCATATTTCTATCAAGAATTCATGAACTTTTTCCCATCAATATCTGAACCATAAAAAGGATGCATTTCCCTCCATATCCTTACTTGTGAAGTGTGCAGCATGTTTTAGCAGTATACAGTGTTCCTCATACTATGAGGTCAGAAAACTACCCTTTTCCTCTAGGCTGCTTGAAATCGTTTACTTTATTTACCAGGATATCCATCCTCTATATTCTTATCATCTTCTTCCAGAATCTCTAAATGCCTCTGACTGCCAACAGCCTCCTCAAAAGATTAAGCTTCCTGTCCCCATATTATGATGCCTTCACTTAATGAATTAAATATTTGATCTTCATCTACTTTTTCTCAGCAACTGAGACTTTTCTTTCTTTCTCCAAAACAAACCTGATAACCTGCAGTCTGGAAACTGACCTCTGCTAAATTCAAGTTTCTTAATCTCCATCTACTGTACTCACAGAAGGCACTACTGTCCTTCCACATCTTGGATAAGAAACATTCTCAGTGGAACAAATAATTCACCCTTCTTAACAGAAAAGAACTGGTAAGAATTTTATGCAGCAGCAATGGATGATTCACAGGTGCCTGTTTATATTTCTTGAAAATAAGAGACTTCTTCTCAAAGAGAACTCAGTTTTCATAAACAAAATTTAAATAAATATAATTTTAAAGATTTTTAATTGGTATGTTTCCTATAATAGGAATGCACCAAACTCTGAGGGAGTTCATTACCACCAGACCTGCTTTATAGAAAATGATAAAGAGAGTCCTTTGAATATAAGTTAAAGGATGCTAATTAACATCATGAAAGCAAAAGGTGTAAATCTCACTAATAATGGTAAACATATAGCTATAGTTAGATTCTGACATATTATGGGGTCGCACAGGGTTGAACACGACTGAAGCGACTTAGCAGCAGCAGAATTTAAAAGATAAAAATAAACCATAGTCTAAAAACTATAACTACAGCAATATGTTATTAATTACACAATATGAGAACAAAGTAACCTGTAACAGCAATAACCAAAAATGTGAGGGGAAGGAGAAGCAAAAATGTGAAATTTACAAATATTACTGAAGTTAAGTTGTTATCAGTTTAAATAGGGTATTAAAGGGCTTCCTTGGTGGCTCAGCAGTAAAGAATCCATCTGTCAATGCAGAAGATAAGGGTTCAATCCATGGGTTGGAAAGGTCCCCTCAAGTAGGAAATGACAACCCACTCCAGTATTCTTGCCTGAGAAATCCCATGCACAGAGGAGCCTGGTAGGCTAAAGTCCATGGGGTAGCAAAGAGTCAGAGTCAACTTAGCAACTAAAAAACAACATTATAAGTTTAAGATGTTTTAAGTAAACCTCATAGTAACCACAAAGAAAATTCCTGTCATAATTACACAAAAGAACATAAAAAAGAAGTCAAAACATACTGATATCACCAAATAGCAAAACTAAAAAAAAATCAGGACAAGAAAAAATGGATGTGCAAAACAACCAGAAAACATTTAAGAAAATGGCAATCAACAGTCCTGGTCTAGTAATAGTTACTTTAAATGCAAATAAATTAAATTTTCTGAATAGAAGATATAGAACGCCTGAATGAATAATAAAAAAAAAAAGTAGAATCCAACAATCTGCTGCCTATAAGAGATTAACTTTAGCCTTAAATACACACAAAGGTTGAGAGTTAAGGGAAGGGAAAATATGTTAAACAAATGGTAATCAAAACAAAGCATGAGCAGCTATACTTAGACAAAGGCGATTTTAAACTAAAAATGGTTTTAAAAAAAAGACAAAGAAGGGCATAATGATAGGAGGATCAATTCATCAAGAAGATATAACAGTTGTAAATATTTATGAATTCAACATTGCAGCACTTAAATATATGAATCAAAAACAAACACAGCTAAAAGGAAAAATGAAGAATATGAATCTAATACCCCACTCTCAACAATAGCTAGATCATCCAGACGGAAAGTCAATAAGCAACCAGCAGATTGGAACAAAACTGTAGACCAAATAGGCATAACAGATATATCTAGAACATTCTTTTCAACAATAGTAGAATTATTCTCAAAGGCACATGGAACAGAAGGGAATGTGACAGAAGAGTAGTCAATTGAATCCAGAAGGACTCTCTGGTTGCCTACAAAGATTTTATCTGCAGTAGTAGATAGACAAAGAAAGAAGAGGGCTAAGATTGCGGCTTAATATCAGTGACATAAAAAACTCAAGCAGGACATATTTCATATGCCATACGGTAGGACTTGGTTAGGAAAATCTGTTTCTGACACACTGGAAGGGGACAAATAGGTAGATGATCCCTAAAATCTTGATCTTTTGAACATTTTGAGTCTACAGAAATGGCATCCCCATTCCCTTTAAAACTATCATTCTCCCTTTTATGGAAGACAATACAGAGATCTCTTTCCCATAAGACAACTTGAGTTCCACTCCTACCTCCCCTGCTGTCCACTAGCTTTAGAACTAAAGTAATATGATCAGGACAACGGTCAGAATAAAGTTCAGGATCAGGGTCACGTCGTTCCTCCAAAGCTCTGGCACCAGTATTTTCACTCACAGGCAGCCATAGGAGAACCATGCTCTACCCTCTGTAACCAGGTTGCTCTAGAGAACTCTACAAAAGTAGTTAGGCGTTGAACCTAAGTCCCCAGCTGGGGACGTGCAGAACCTGATAATGGAGCTACAGGTTTGAGTGGGCAAGTCCTGTCGTGAGCCAAAGAAACTGAACTAAACTAGATGTTTAAGACATGCAAATGCCTAGGACTCAAAATTTTAAGTCACCTGAGAGAGTAGAATAATAAATTAAGGGCTATATTACATCAAGTCACAGTTGTCCCCAAGCACTTTTTATGTGATAGTTATATATATATTTTTTGACTGAAATATATATATATATGTGTGTNCTACTTACTGAGAGTCCAATAACAATGCTAAGTTTCTTGAGGCACAAAATTAAATCTTAAATGACACATGGTTTATCTGTGAGAGTCACTAAATGAGGGGCAACTCTAGCTTCTCTCCAGCATCTAAACTGCACCTAGGCAATGTGGTGCCTGGTGAATATGGACTCCACTAATTCTTCATATTAATTAAAAAAAAAAAAAAAGCTAATTCCAGAATGACACCAGAGTGGATACAGAATGAACTCTGGTCATAAGGGTTGCAGCAAGCATGCCAATCCTGTCTATTTACCATATTTTCCTAGGACCTCGTTTTGAAACAGATTCTGAGGCCATGTCTTGTCTCAATGTCAAAGATTAATGTTGGGTAAAGAGAGTATAATTTCAGCACAGGAATTCTGCAGTCATTGTCACTAGCAAAGTGTAATAGGGATATTATATTTTCTTGGTTATCACCATAAGGAAAATATCAATCAAAGGCTTTTATTCATGCCATTAATTCAGGCATGCGATCCTAGAAAAAGGATGACAAGGAAGTTAAAGAAAGAAAGTCAATATAAAAGGCATCACCGAGTTGCCTAGTGCCATGGGATACTTATCAATGACCCTAGGGAGCATTATGGGAAGACATCAGAAATACACCTCAGGAGCTGTCACCTGAAGAATGAAAAGGGAAAGTGTCTGACAAACGTCTCCCATAGCCATTGGACAAAGATGATCCGGTTGTTGTGTGGGGCATGCAATGAGGCTCTGTCAGTTTTTACCCAGACAAAGCAAGTTCAAGATTATAAGGAATGACCTCCTGCAGTTAGTTGCATAAAATGTGGGGCTAGGAGCATACGAAGTTGTACAGAAGAGGTGATAGAGACTTCTATTTGCTTTTTTTTTAGAGTTTATCTCCATTATAGGCAGCCCTGACTCTTTCTTCAAAACTCCTTCAAATGGCACCATTTAAACAAACTGTGTACAACTTCTGTAAATTACTCAGAAATTGCATTCCTTGGATCCACAGTCTAATCATTTAGTTCAAATTCAAATTTAATTTCTGGACACATTCAAACTTAAGACATAGCTACAACACAGGAAACAATGTCAATGACATAAAATTAACAAACGAGCATGCTACTAAATTAGGATAAAACAGCACTCCTATAAAAAGGAATTAATGTGATATATATACTTACTCTTTTCTGGAAAAATATGATTCCCACAAGATTTTGAAGAATTGTATAGTGATAATAAAGAAGACACATAATAAATGTTGAGATATGAAGGTGCTCTACAATGGCTTATAAATTTGTACCTTTGTTGTCCATACATTTTCAATGAACTTGCAAAGTTTCTAGAACTTTTTAATTTAAGAGAGAGTAGTTTTATTTTTTTCAGCCATAATGGAGTAATTTTCTTATCTATTATCAGAACATTTTCATACTTTCATTAATCCATGCATCATAAAGCAGAAAATGATTTTTATCCCTGCTCTAATCTGTCATTTTACTTAATCCAAGAGGCAAAACAGCTGTTTTCTGCTGATTCCCAAGGTGGAATTAAGACCAACATGTTCACAGGCCATTGCAGTTACGTGGCAGGATTTAAAGTTAGAGTTGCTACTGATATCATCTCTTCTTTGGCATGATTAAAATTGTTGCTACAGGTAGGAGAATGCATATGGACATGGTAAAGACTTTGACTTTGCAGAATAAAGAAACCTGAAATTGTGACCCATTGATGCAGTCAATAGGGCACAAAGATTTCCTCATCAGGCACATAGGGAACCTGAGGAGTTATTCATTTCACTTCTTGCTCCTTAATTCTCTGGAAAAAATTATCATTTGCTGAGCAGCTGGGCTATGTTTGAAATTCACAGATCAAGATTAAGAAAATTTCAGATCCTGTTAAGTATAAGGTGTTTGCATGCGTGCCCAGTCGTTTCTGATTCTTTTAGACTCCATAGATTGTAGCCCTCCAGGCTCCTCTGTCCATGGGATTCTCTGGGCAAGAATACTGGAGTGGGTTGCTGTGCTCCACCTCCAGGGGATCTTCCCAACCCAGGAAACTAACCCATGTCTCCTGCGTCTCCTGCGCTGGCAAGGCAGATTTTTTACCACCTGATGTATAATCCAGTATGTTTTATTTGTTCCCCTACAAAGACTACTTGGATGCTTATACAAAATTTGTCTTCAAAAGGCAAATGTTACATAAAATGCTTTAGTAATAAATAACACAAATTCCCACATGAAGTGGGTTTCTTTGAAGCTTCCTCATTTAAGGTTCTTTTCCTAAGACTGTGATGGTATAAAAGAGAGAGTGCACAATAAAAAACTCTGATGGCTGGAAAACTGGCCAGAATTTAAAACAATGAAGTTCAGAAGACTAAACCATAGAGTGAAATGGAAAGTTTGAACACATGGTTCCATCCTCAATTAAAAGTTTTGGGAATGTAGTGTCTCAGTTGCTCTAAAGAATACTGTGAGTCTTAACACTAAGGACCCAGTGTTCAAGACACAGGCAGGAGAGATGGGGAGAGAAAGATCAAAGGAAGTTATATTATGACATGGATGGAAAATACAGGATACAAATGCCACCACACCAATTTCCTACACATGGCAGAAAACATCCATTTATCAATTAAAGACTTTACTTGCTGAACACTAATAAAGCCACAAAATTTGTGTGAAGAAAACTCTCCATGCAAACACAACCAAAACTTCAAGGACAATCTTACTTGTCATCTCTGATAATTTATGTCCATAATCAATGTGATCTCAAATACTCTAATTAAACATACACTAATCCACTGGGGCATTTTGAATGAGTAGTAAAGGATTATTACAGAAACTACCTATAAATATTCCTACTCTTTAACTTTAGAATACTTCTTGTCTAAACCCCCACTTATCACTTAGTCATGTATGTACTCAGTCGTGTCCAACTCTTTTGAGACCCCATGGACTCTAGCCCACCAGGCCATTCTGTCCATTGGATTTCCCAGGCAAGAATACTCAGGTGGGTTGCCATTTCCTTCTCTAGGGGATCTTCCCAGATCTTGAGGAGAACCTGAGTCTCCTGCACTGGCAGGCAGATTCTTTACTACTGAGACACCTGGGAAGCCCCATGAATGTATTACCTTGAGAACTGATCCCTTTCTCTAGTAAAAGTATTTAGCTGCATTTTGTTTGATGGTTTATAAATAGACTTCCACATGAATTACTATTTCTGATGTTTATAATCATGCTATAAGGAAAAATATTGCAGCATAATTTCTTTCCCATTCTAAGGAGAAAAACATGGTGATGAAAGAAGTTAAGAAACACCCCCCCGATTCTTATTTGTAGTAACAAGAACAACTAAAATTAAAGTTAGAATTTCAATCAGAGTAGTTGTTTTTCATTAATTTTGCACATTGGGAGATGTGGCTCAAAGTGTTGTCTAAAAAAAGTTAGCTAATGACTTTGAAAACTATAGGAATAAATTATTTATAGCACATCTTCCCAAAACAGCACCTATGGATTTTGTCGTTAAGCCTAAAAAGGTTTTCCTAGCTTTCTTAAGGGTTTTAACCTGCTATTTAAGAGCTGGAAATCACCTAGTTTAATCTATCAGTTCTGTCACCAGCATTAACAATACACCAAAACTCTAAGAGTAGAGCACCACAAAAATATACCATGACATACCATGACAGAAAGGAGATTACTTCCTCAAACTCCAGGCATTTGTTTTTGCATTAAAAATAATTAATTATTTTAGGTTGTCTTAAGTAGAATAGCTACAAATTCTATTATATACCAGAAAATTACCAAGCTTTATTAAATTCGCAGGAACAATGTTCAGCTTAATTAGCTTCTCATATATTTTGTATCATTGGCTGTGACACTGTTAAGCAAATAATCTTAGAAAAGACCTATTATCAAAATCAATAAATTGTCCTCTCTCTTCCAGGCCACAGTTTCTTCCAGAAACAATGATCCCAGAATTCTTAGCATAATAAATCAGCTTAAAATATATTCCTTAAATGAAGAATTGAATAAATCATCCTCTTGGTGGTTGCTAGAAACGGCAGGTTGAACGTGGGGAAAATGGGTGAAGAGAGTCAAAAATTACAAACTTCCAATTATATAAGAAATGGATCATAAGGATGTAATGTACAGCATGATAACCACAATCTACACTATATATATATATATATTTTTTTTTTTTTCCTGAGCATATATAATCCCTGGAATCTTGTCAAGCATTTCTGCCAAAATTGCCTTGCTCTTCCTAAGAGATATTCCAGTGTACACTAATATTTCTACATCACTACTCTTTATGCATATGTTTTCTTTTTCTAACTAGATTCTAAGACCTTTTAAAAATCATGTGGCAAAACCAATACAGTATTGTAAAGTAAACTAAAGTTAAAATAAAAATCAAAAAAAAAAATCAGGTGGTAAAGTGTAATGGTGTCCAGCTTTACAGATACAGGCAGAGCTGAAGCATCAAAGTGAAAAATTCAATTCAAGTTTAATAATATCAGTAGTATTGTTTCAGAAAACTGTAATCAATTAGTGCTTTGTTTTACTTCCATAAAAATGATGATATGAAAAACAAGCACCAAAAAAGAACTACATATGACCTTGAGACCAGATGTTCCCATAAGAAAGAAAAAAATATTTCAACAAGTGACTCTGTAAATGAGTATAATTAATTTTAGAAGGTGAAATTTTTCCTTGAAACACTAAACACAAAGCATATTTGTAAAAAAAAAAAAAAAATGCCAAAAAGAAGTCTCTGCCTCTACTTCTCTATCTCCCTCTCTTTCTTCTCTCTCTCTCTCCCCTCGCCACCATACACATAAAACACACAGAGAGGGAGGAAAGAAAGAAAGGAGGAGAGGATGGAAGGGAGAGAGAGAGAGATTACAGAGGAAGGGAGAGACATACCAAGCTGTTGCAGACTGATTATAAAAATTTTCAGTTCTCTGTGTTTCTGTACACAGACTTTGCAGTCAGCTCAACAAAGATGCAGGAAGAAAAGAAGAAAAGATAAGAACCACTCATCTGGGTTAGCCCAATATTCTGACCCACAGAATACTGAGCCAACTAAATAGTAGCTATTATAAGCAATCACACTGAATGAAGTTTATTAAGCAATAGCATTATGGTGTCAATAGGTAACAGGTATGCAAGCTTTCATATGATGAATATGCTAAGGTCTTAGTCCATCCAAAATCACAGTGCCGGTATGGTCAGCTGAGAGCCCTCTTCCAGGTCCTTGTATCCTTAAACATGACAGAAGGGGCAAGGGAGGTCTCTGAAGCCTCTTTTAGCAGAGCACTAATCCTATTTGTGCTCTTACAGGCTCTGCCAAAACACCTCCTAAAATTTCCACTTCCTAACACCATCACCTTTGGGGATTTGGGGTTCAAAATGCTAATATGGGGGAGATACAAACACTCAGACCACAGCAGTCTATTTTTATGATTAATCATCAGGCCACAGTGAATGACAGAAAGTGAACATAGAACACAATATTAATCCCAGGCTGCTGACAGTTTTGTTGGAAAGGCAAGCCCACAGGCGCTACCACCGCTGCTGCTGTGCCCATGTCTACACATATTCTATGACCTTCAGAGATGAGCTGAGCCCAGGGTAGTCTTTTCCACTTAAAGTACTTTTTCACTTATTCTATGCAAATATTCAAGTAAATGTAGCATTGTGCATGCTGAGTTCAGCCATCTGATTATGTTTTGCATGATCTGAAATGACCTCATTTTCATTCGTGCATTCACTATTCAATCATTTATTATTCTACAGCTATTTGTGGGATCCAACTACATGTGAATTGCTGTGGAAGATTTAAGATAAAAGTAAAAGTAATATAAAGTGTTAGTCGCTCAGTCCTGTCCAACTCTCTGTGACCCCATGGGCTGCAGCCTGCCAGGCTCCTCTGTACATAGAATTATCCAGGCAAGAGTACTGGTGTTGGTTGCTATTCCCTTCTCCAGAGGATCTGCCCAACCCAGGGATCGAATCTGCATACTGCATTGCAGGCAGATTCTTTATCGTCTGAGCCATCCGGGAAACCCGGAAGATTTAAGATACATAGCAATAAAATATAAACAAGAACCAACCTCAAGAGGCTTTCAGAACAGGAGTGATAGGCAGTGGTCAGTGCTGAGAGAGATTTACAGTGGATTCTTCATGTATAATAATCGGGACACCTAACCCAGTCTGTAAAAAAAGGTGGTCAGTGAGGCCCTCTAATAGTCAAGTGCTTTAAAGATTTATCTAAAGCCACTATTTCTGGGTGGGGGCAGGAAGATTTAGGATCTTGTTGAATGCAAATCCCAAGCCCCAGAATAGACCTAATGTATCTAAATCTCTGAAGCTAGGGCTAAGTAACCTACATTTAAACAATTATGCTAGAACATTCATGTGCCCGGTGAGGTTGGAGAAACACTCCTCTAGATTGACATGATTAATTGACATCTCCAAGGAGATGGAGGGTCTTGATTAGGTTCAAGACTTGTTTCTTCCTCAATGTACATATAAATAAGCAGACATCAAGTTAAAAATGCAATTCAGTGGGAGAGATTTCTGAGAGAGCACTGATTTAAACGTATATCATTAACACACCAAAAAGTTTTAATAATGATAACAAATTAACCTGTAGCACTGCATAACTTATGAAAACACAGAGGGCTGTAGAGGTTATTGGTTAGGTGTCCAGACTCTTGGGCCAGATTTCCTGTGCCTAAACTTTAGCTCTGCTAATTACCATCTGTGTAGCTTGAAGCAAATAACCTAATCTTTCTGTGCCTCAACTACTTTCAAATGTGAAATAAGGATCACAATCAGATGCTTGCCTTATGAACAGCAGTGAGAACAAAAATTAATATATGTAAAGCACTTGATATATGTAAGCAATACAGATAAATCGCTCCGCATGTGGCAAGTACAGTAAAATGTGTTAGTATTTTAATCTCAGACTCTTAAGTCTTTGCTTCTCTAGGCCTGACTTAAACTCGCTACCTTTTACTTTCTTAAACATCATTCTTTCATTGTTTTTTCTCATGGGACATGTTCATGTGAGTCAGGAGAGGCCTATGAATCAGGCATGCCAGATCTTCATTGGAGACTTGCCATAAGGAGAGATTTGTTCTGCACAGAGTATTGGTTTCATTCTGGGTCATCAAGGTCATTTGGAAAAATAATTTGTTCTTTGGGTTATAAAGATCTAGAAATCTGGTATTCCATTTGTATGCCTTACAACCAACAAATCATTCCTCTTTCTCTTCAGTAGCATCCTCCCTAGTACTTCAAATTGAAATTATTGAAAGTGAGAAAATGCTGAAAATACAAAAATTAGGCAGTTGGCATTTACATGCCCTACTTGTATGTGATGAAATGTACCCCTTGGCTCTTCATTAGGGAACTACTTGAAGCCTCTGCTCTTGGAAACCCCTCTTTGCTTCATGCATTCTTCTGTTAAAGTGCCAATAAAAGAGGTTTTGGAAAAAAATGAATCTCATTATATAACCACTACTCTACAATGTTGTAAAATTCCAGTGAAACTAAATGAACTTAAAAATAGTACCCATTGAATAGTTTAAATGCATGGAAAGGAAAGCTTTAACTGACAAGGCACTAAGGGAACTCCTTGGATTGAGGAAATAGTCTTTATCCCTATTGCAGCAACAGTTGCATAATTCTATAAATTTGTCTGTGGACTTATTGAAGTTTGTATGTAAATTATGGTTTGAGAAGCTGATTTTAAAATGTCTTTAAGTTGAAGAAGAGTGATTTACAAAATCTCATTTGTCCCCTCCCCAAAATAAAGGAATTAAGTGTTCTTTTATGTACATAAACATAGTTTATGGTATTTATAGTCTGCTGGAAGAATTATACCAAACCATACTTCCTGCCCAATGTAAACAATGAAAGTTTTAATAGTTCATTTCACTGCATCACAAATTGATTAAATCACTAAAAGCAAGTAAGAACTTAGCTATCTAATTTGAATTTATAAAAGTATTTAAAACCATTCACCTTATCTTCTACTGAAAATTTTATATAGTTTGCAATGGCAATCACAATTTTTTTCTCTGAAAAAGTTTGAAGCAACTGAATTATTTATTCTTAAATGAAATGTCTGAAAATAAGTTAAAATAATCCTCTGAGAAACATGAGATTTTGTATTAAATTAATATATTAGAGAATTATGATCTTCATTAAGAATTATTGTCAGTAATTCCTGTGTTTCTTAAATCACTTAAAATCCCTTTGAAAACAAGATGAAAAATATGAGAGCAAAAAGGGACACTGAGTATTCTCCAAACATAAAAAAATGCTCTGTGGGACTACAAACAAGGAGTTCATAACTTAGACCTACAAATAAAAACTAAAAATAAATGAACTAAATAAAAACTAAAAAAAAAAAAAAAAACCACAATATGGCCATATATACTCACAACCCTGTAGTCTCTGATCTGCCTTGAAAAGGGAAAGGGAAATTAATATATTTATATGACATGACTTATCACACAACCTGTAGTATTCAAATAAAAGTGCTTAGAAAGAGCAAGTTACAGAGAACTGAAAAAAGTCAGAATGATAAACTTACAGTGCCTACTTCCCACTGCCATGGGTGTAATAAGTATCAAGTGTGAAAAACTTATTATACAACTTTAGGAAGTAGAGAGAGGGAGGAGAAGGTGATGGCACCCCACTCCAGTACTCTTGCCTGGAAAATCCCATGGACAGAGGAGCCTGGTACGCTGTAGTCCATGGGGTTGCGAAGAGTAGGACACGACTGAGAACTTCCCTTTCACTTTTCACTTTCATGCATTGGAGAGGGAAATGGCAACCCACTCCAGTGTTCTTGCCTGGAGAATCCCAGGGACAGGGGAGCCTGCTGGGCTTCCGTCTATGGGGTCACACAGAGTCAGACACGACTGAAGTGACTTAGCAGCAGCAGCAGAGAGAGGGACAGTGATAGTCAGAGGCCTTCTTAGGGGTGTGGGACTTAAGATGGTCTTGTGCACTAATAGAATTTGGGACAAATTGAAGGAAAACCAGAGACAGGGTTTGGTATTCAAGGCATGGGGAATGAACTGCTTGTACCATAGGGTAGAGAAAAGTCAAAGTGAATCTAGCAACCATTGTCATCATGCTGAGCAATGTCTTCAAAGCACCAAGCCAAGAAGAAAGAGCGCGAATGAAAATATAAAGTTTCCAAAGTCTACACTTGGGATTTAAATAAACAAACAAATAAAACTATTATAGGCTGCTGATTGAAAATGATAGCTTGCAAAAAAAAATACATCTATTAGCAAATTTTTCAGAACTGTGAAAGTGAAAGTTGCTCAGTCGTATCCAACTCTTTGTAACCCCATGGACTATAAAGGCCATGGAATTCTCTAGGTCACAATATTAGAGTGGGTAGCCTTTCCCTTCTCCAGGGGATCTTCCCAACCCAGAGATCAAACCCACTAAATGACATTCAAATTCAGACTGAAAGAGTCCAATGAGTGTTCAACAAAGTGAATAAAATGAATACCAACCAAGTCACGTATCTGAGGAACTTCAGAATGCCAGGAATAAATAAAAGAATCTATAGGCTTTGAGACAGCTAGATCGATATGAAAACAGAGGGGCAATACCATATTCTCTGTCATAGCCGGATGCTAAAGACAACAGAGCCATGTCTTCAAATATTAGGCAGGAAAATTAATTTCAGATTAGAATTATATACTCAGCCACACTTTCACTAAATGTGAAAACACAAAATATCACTTAGTTGTCTTTTTGGTCATTTTTTTGTTAGCTTTAATTTATTTTTGTTTTATGTTTCTGGGCATTCTTCTGAAGAAGCTACTGAGGAGAAACCCCACAAAAATAAGATCAGTTAACAAACTAAAAGAGACAGAGACTCCAACATCCAGAAAATAACTCTAAAACTAACATAGAAATTTCAGTATTTGAATGGAGGGTGGATAGATCTCCAAGGAAAAAAACTTGAATCAATTTTTGTAAAAGTTTGAGCCATTTGAAAAAAGTACTATTAGTAACATGATGGTAATGGTAGACATAATTCTAATGGGTATATTACAATTGTGCAAATGATAAGAAAAATCATGATCTTAATGCATTATTTGACTCTTCAGGGCATAACACATATAAAGGCTTAATAACATAAATGTTAGCATTGATTAAATATAATCTTATTAACTCTACTCAGAGAATAGGAGAATCTGGGAGTGCATTA
>SJYQ01005012.1:701906-763618 GCA_006410935.1 Redunca redunca
GTATGTTATTGTTTTCATTTTTAAATTTAAGAAAATATTAGTGCCTTTTTTCTATTTTCTTTATTTCCCTTCTTTTTTCAACTTTTATCGTTATAATTTTACACCTTGTGATAAATTTAGGTTTAACTTACTTTTACTTTTCTAGTGTCTTACAGTGGAAGTTTAGGTCATTATTTTGTGTCTGTGCTTCTTTTCCAGTAGAAACAATTAAAGTTATAGATTTCCCATAAACATTGCTTTAGCTGCATCCTGAAATGTTGACATATTTTGCCTCTGTTCTCATTCAAATCAATATATTCTTTCATTTGCCTGTGATTTCTTCTTTGACTCTTTGACAATGTGTTGTTTAATTTCCAAGAGTTGAGGTTTTTCAAATATTTTTGTTGTTTTTTAATTCTAACACAATTATAGTGAAAGAAATTACTCCAATTTCAGTTCAATCCTTTTAAGTCAACTGAAAACATTTTATGACCCAGAATATGGTCTATCCAGGTAAATGTGCCACGTACACTTAAAAAGAATGTGTATTCTGCTGCTGTTGGATGAAATATTGGATGTCAGTTTTGTCTTGTTAGTTGTTAGGGTTGTTCAAGTTTCTGCAGCATAACCAATTTTCTCACTACATTTACCACTATTTAGAAGTACCACACAGTTAGGTCTCATTGCATGTTTGTGTGATGAGTGTTTATCCCCTAATTGTTGCCAACAGATCCCTGGGAAGTTTCTGACTTGGATCCCAGGGGAGAACCAAACTCTACCACTTACAGCACTGCAAAAAAAATACAAATTCTTAAATTTCTTGGCCTCAGTTTGGCCATCTGAAAAATTAGAATTATGTGTTTTATCTCAAATTGTCATTGTAAGACCGTTGTTTAATAAATGTACCTAGCAAAGGTCTTAGGCTTGAGGCATAATTTCTTACCTCTGGTTCCTATCTAACTCCTCAGTTCAGTTCAGTTCAGTTCAGTCACTCAGTTGTGTCCGACTCTTTGTGACCCCATGAACCGCAGCATGCAGACCTCCCTGTCCATCACCAACTCCCGGAGGTCACCCAAACCCATTTCCATTGAGTCGGTGATGCAATCCAACCATCTCATCCTCTGTCGTCCCCTTCTCCTCCTGCCCTCAATCTTTCCCAGCATCAGGGTCTTTTCAAACGAGTCAGCTCTTCGCATCAGGTGGCCAAAGTATTGGAGTTTCAGCTTCAGCATCATTCCTTCCAATGAACACTCAGGAGTGATCTCCTTTAGGATGGACTGGTTGGATATCCTCATAGTCCAGGGGACTCTCAAGAGTCTTCTCCAACACCACAGTTCAAAAGCATCATTGCTCAGCTTTCTTTACAGTCCAACTCTCACATCCATACATGACCACTGGAAAAACCATAGCCTTGACTAGATGGACCTTAGTTGGCAAAGTAGTGTCTCTGCTTTTCAATACGCTATCTAGGTTGGTCATAACTTTTCTTCCAAGGAGTAAGCGTCTTTTAATTTCATGGCTGCAATCGCCATCTGCAGTGATTTTGGAGTCCCCTAAAATAGTCTGACACTGTTTCCACTGTTTCCCCATCTATTTCCCATGAAGTGATGGGACCAGATGCCATGATCTTTGTTTTCTGAATGTTGAGCTTTAAGCCAACTTTTTCACTCCCATGTTTCACTTTCATCAAGAGGCTCTATAGTTCTTCACTTTCTGCCATAAGGGTCAGATATTTCATCTGCATATGATAGTTCTCTCAGCAATCTTGATTCCAGCTTGTGCTTCCTCCAGCCCAGCATTTCTCATGATGTACTCTGCATATAAGTTGAACAAGCAGGGTGACAATATACAGCTTTGACGTACTCCTTTTCCTATTTGGAACCAGTCTGTTGGTCCATGTCCAGTTCTAACTGTTGCTTCCTGACCTGCATACAGATTTCTCAGGAGGCAGGTCAGGTGGTCTGGTATTCCCATCTCTTTCAGAATTTTCCAGTTTATTGTGATTCACACAGCCAAAGGCATAGTCAATAAAGCAGAAATAGATGTTTTTCTGGAACTTTCTTGCTTTTTCAATTTTCCTGTGGATGTTGGCAATTTGATCTCTGGTTCCTCTGCCTTTTCTAAAACCAGCTTGAATATCTAGAAGTTCATGGTTCATGTATTGCTGAAGTCTGGCTTGGAGAATTTTAAGCATTACTTTACTAGTGCGTGAGATGAGTGCAATTGTGCGGTAGTTTAACTCCTCAGTCTCCTCTAATAAATTACTTACCCACAAAGTCACTAAACTTAAGGCACAATAAGATTTTCATCATTCTCAAAGCATATAGAAAATGTTTCAAATCTGTGTATTTTGTCTCTGCTGTTTTTTCTGCAACAAATTTGAGCTATCTTTATTCACCCGGCAAGTCCTACTAATCCTTCAGATCCCAGAGAACTATAATATTTTGGTAAAGCCCTAGTTAATTTTCTTGAGTGGGTGGCATGAGTGCTAACTTTATCTGTAATCCACACATCATTTTTATGCCCTTTAATTACCCTTATAGTTTAATATTAAAGCTTATCTACATGATTCTATCAGTCTGCAAAGATTTTGATGCAGAGAAACAGTTTGTTCCAAAGATGGAACAGTTTGTTCCATCATTGTATCTATAGTAAGTAAAACTTATTAATTAACTATGGAGCTTAACATACATACATATTTTTCATAATTCAATCACATGTATTTACTAGGTATCTGTATGAATCAATCCTTGTTCTTGATATAAAGATGGCAATAAAATTATAAAACCCATCAAAGAAAAGTGGAAAGATTTAAATTTGGAATGTCTAAATTATCACTGGTTGTACAACTGTGGGCCCCAGTCTTTTCATCTTTCTTCTGAAATCATTAAGGCATTCTTCCACACAGGGCTTTTTTAAAACACTTACATGAAACTATGGCTATGAAAGTCAGTTTTTATAGCTGTGTTTAAGTCATGTCTCTTTGATTTTATGGAATTCCTTAGACTTACACTAGATGTAATTTGGATTAATAATCCATAAACATATAGAAAAATTCAGTAAATTCCATAATACCTGCAGCACAATGTGAGTTTGCAATGCATCCAATATACAGTTTCAAAAAAAGTGTGTGCTGATTTAATATATATGAATGATGGGAAACAAAAGACATATACGGATGCAAAATAACAGCAGTTTCTTCTTAGTAAGATGGATGTTACAAATGTCACTGTGCAACCTGATTTGTAACTAGAGAATAGCTTACCTGAGAACATGGAGAACCTAAGAGGTGGTGGCTGCAGAAATGGGGACTGGGACTCCATAGTAGCCACAGGTTCCTAATTTTTCACATAACAAAGAGCCTTCCTTCCATCTACCCTTTCACTTAAAAGCAATTTCTGACTCTTGATTATACTGATTTTATGATTTTACAGGGTGCAAGTAAGTGATTCTACTCTCCCCTTTCCTCTCAGGAGAGCTTCTACTCATTCTGAATAATGATGGATTTGATGAATATTTTAGCCAGATGTTGAATGCACATTGCAAGTTAAGGCTACATCACAGAATGGTCAGTGTTATAGTGAAGTTGTACACCAATAAACACAATCAAAATAGGGAGGGATCAGAGGCAAAGTCATAACCAGAAGCTGAGTACCCTTTTTGTAGTTGGCCTTAATGAAAATTAGGACTTCTGCTGACTTTCCTCCTGAGCCACTGATTCATCAACAGCCTCCTTTCAAATCCCTGCAGTACCCTGTCCTCCAATACAGACTTGGAAGTTATCTTTCCACTTCTTTTTCACTGGTGTGACATCCCAATCCTTTGTGTAGATAACACACGACCTGTACACCGAACAAACATGTTCAGAAATCTTTATATTTTGCTTCAACTCACAGTGATGTAGCTTACTGCATAGGCATTAGACTTGGCAGTCATGCACCCAGAGATCTTAACAAAATAAACAAATATGTACTTCAAAGAGACAAAAATGTCCAATGAAAATAGTCAAACAAAACTTTACTTGGAAATAATTCTGCCAACTTATCATAATTTCATGTATTTATCTTCTTGACTCAGCTCAATTAAATTGGAATTTAGCCAAGTTTGTTTTTCAAAGAGCAAAGAATATTTGAAATAGATATTTAGAAATATCCCATTTCTTATACTAAGTCACAGCTAACTGGTCCAGGCTCTTTCTGCAAAGAGTTAGCTGGAAGGGCCCACCTTGCACTGGTGCCTGATGGTCTTCAAGAAATGATAAAATCCTGGTAAAGAACTGTCCAGCACTACAGAAGGCTCACTGGGAATGCTCCCTTCCGCCTCTCTCTTAGCCTTAAACTACTCTTGCTTTTCCCTTCTTTAAACCAACTCACTTTTGTGGAAGGAAGATGAATTGCTATTTACCAGACTTTAGTGAATAGGCGTCATTTATTTATGCCCGTGATAGAAATAAGACTGAAGACACTCATTAGTCCAAATGCTTTTTTACCAACCTGGTTATAGGCATTATTTCATTTCATGCTCCAGTAATCCTCACATCTCCAGCATTATTTCCATACCCCTCAGTTCTCACACTTCACACACTCAACGGCTTCCTCTGTTTCTACCAGCTACCCTGCTTTTCCTTACCACGTGGCCTTTGTATACTCTTCTAAAACTAGAGTCCCCACTTTCTTCATCTCCTCAGTCCTCATCACTAAGACATTCCTTTACGGCCTTGTGTTTTTGTTAAAATATTGTCTCGTCGAAAGTTACCTACTACACAAGTTTGTACAAATTCATGGACTCCTCTATGGAGCTTTTACCACACTTTTAGTTACTTTCAATGCTGTCTTCCCTGATATAGTGTAAACAATGCAAAGTTAACATCTTTGTCTTGATCAGAACTCTCTTTCTGAGCCTAAAATATTCTGAAATAAGGTCTGTCTTACTAGCTTTAGTTATGTATATCTATGTAAGTGCTGCCTCTTTTAAAATAGTTCTTAGAGATGAATTATATACAGGTCATCTGAAATTTTAATTAAAAAACTTAAGACCTAACAATCTTGTACGTTAGGATGTCCAACTACCTTAAGAAAAACAAACACATATTTCTGTGAGTAAACCTGTCTGAACTTCCTTTTAAGTTCTTTGTAAAATATTGCATTTCACTTTTCTTTTGATTCTCAGGAGTTTCAGTTTATCTTTTTACATGGTGAGAATAGCTTCCCTAAGCTTTAATTTTCTGAGAGAGTATTTTTTCACTCTCTATCATTATACTTCAGTTTTATGCTTTTCCTCCTGCTCCTTCTCTTCCCCTTCTTTCTGTTTAAACTCCAAGCTTCACATTATGATCTGTCTGAATACTCTTTCTTTCCTTATCCTTGGTAGTGGAGTTATTTTGGTTGGTTTGTTGGATGTTTTGCCTTAATATCTGGGCATTTATTAAATGGTCTTTCAAATATTTTGAAGTGTTATTTAAGAAATAAGTAACATTTATAAATAAGTTATAAATTCATAGAAAATCTACATAAAGTAAATGTACAAACAAAATTTTTGAAAGATGACATTAGATGTAACTCACATTTATATCAAGCCCAACATCTATTATAGTGGCTTATACATCATAAGAGCTCAGCCAAGGCTTGAAATTGAAAATTACACTCCTTAAGGCAATAAATTCATTGCCTTGGCATGTGAGATGCAGGGAGGTACAGAATGCTGCTGCTGCTGCTAAGTCACTTCAGTCAGGTCCGACTCTGTGTGACCCCATAGATGGCAGCCCCAGGTTCCCCCGTCCCTGGGATTCTCCAGGCAAGAACACTGGAGTGGGTTGCCATTTCCTTCTCCAATGCATGAAAGTGAAAAGTGAAAGGGAAGTTGCTCAGTCGTGTCTGACTCTTTGCAGCCCCATGGACTGCAGCCCTCCAGGTTCCTCCGTCCATGGGATTTGCCAGGCAAGAGTACTGGAGTGGGGTGCCACTGCCTTCTCCAGAGGTACAGAATAGATTGCATAAATTACTGATTTCTCAGATATGTCCCATGTTCTTCTTCACAGTATAAATGCATATATGAATCAGTATAGAGTCACTAAAATTTGTCAAAAACTCAAGACAGATGGACATATATCTGAAACTGGAGGTCTTAGTAATGCCTGGGTTTCGGTTCTATCCCCGTCACTTACTAGCTATGAGATCTTTGAGTAATTCACCTCTATGAACGTAAATTTGCTCACCTTCAAAATGAATACAGTAATATAATAAAAATGAATTCAGGTTTCACTCAATAAGCATTTATTGAGTGTCTATCACATACATCAACTAATGTAGTCTTCACATCAGCTGCATGATTTGGTATCATACACTTTACAGTGAAGAGAAACCGAGGCTCAGAGAGCTGAAGCAATATGCCCAAAGTCACACAGTTTAAAAAGGAACATGATTTCTCCTGCTCTTTAAGTGTTCATTCAGAAACCTTTTTTTCTTTTCACAGGTTCCTGCACATTGAGCTTCCATAGCAGCAACATGTGTATCCTTATTTTACCATTAATATCACTTGTACTACAATTACATGTAATAAGAATATGTAATACACATAGTATATGCCAAGAACTTTATGAGGTCCTTCCGTAGTTAGTATCTCATATGATCTTACTATCCTATGAGATAGACACAATTTATATTTGTATAATTTGGATGAGGAAACTAAGGCACAAAAAAATGTGAGTTCCCTGAGATCGTATATCTAACCTCTGGAAGAACTAGGATTTTAATCTATATCTCTATCTGACTTAAATATTTGAAATCCTTCATAGTTCCTAAAATTGCTCGCCAAGAATTTTAAAGGACAAAATTCATGAACAAGAAACCCAAGAGAACAATTAGTCATGGTTATAGCTACTGAGGAATATAATAAATAGGTATAACATCCACACTGATATAGGTTTGAATAATACAGCCAAACAACGAAGGAATAAGCTTTCCAAATTGCACTGCTATCTCCATAAATTACTGTAAACACAGAGTATAAGTAGATCAGATGAGACCCGAGGAGTAGCATTAGGAGAGAAATTGCAGGTGTTCAGTAAGTATGTGCTGTTTGACTGGTTAATAGAAGTTTTCCTGCCCTATTCTAAGAGGGAGTCTCTGAGAAAACTAAACAATCTAGCTCTTTGTCTGCAAATAAAGACCCCATTCTTCTAATGCAATGAATGAAGCTATGAAATATCAATGTGGTGTGGATACTTCCACTTAGCCTGTTAGATCTTACTGGTTGTAGAGAGAACTTAAAATGGAGGTAAGGACTTATCTAACTGGATGAAAGTTTGCAACATCACCTATTGCTAGGAAACGGAGACACCAATTTATAAATTTGGACATATTTTTCAAAGGACTTGAGAGATTTAAATTCTTCCCAAGTTTTAATAACACTGTGTACAATGAAAAATATTACCTTCTCTATGACTGCATTTTGCTTTAACCACACAGACTTTATTCTTCCACTGGGGAAACATCCTCCCTTATTGGAGTTCCATTTGGGGTCTTTGTGTCCCCTGAGTATATGAGGGTTTTGGTACAAGAAATTTCCAGTGCTGCTCTAACAAGAGGAATATAATGTATTTATTTATTACAACAATAAACACAGCTGTAAAATGGACCATAAAAATAAATGACATGAAAATTTCTGTAACTAATGTGTCAGCTGTAATTGAGAAATAAATTAAAAGACCCATCTGCTTCCCACCATCGATTCTACTGTTTTCTTCAGTACTTAGGATATTTAAAATGAAGTCAGCATTACTTACACTGAGTTTTCACTGACAAAAATGTCACATTGATATTGACTGACTAGTAATATAATTTTGCCAATCCTTAACATAATGTTGTTGTTTCCAATACACTCAAATCTAATGAGTATATGAACTCTCTGGATCATCAACGGTATTTTCTCTTCAACTTATACTATTAGGTTTTATCTGTGTTGGTAACTCACAGGCTTTTGAGTAATAAATGGAACAGTAATCTAATCTATTACTATGGTTATGACTTCAGAGAGTAGAAACAAATAAGGAAGTGAAAAACAAATAGATGTGTTTCATGTGTGTTAAATCATACAGTATAAATTTTGTGCTAATTTGGTTTAATGGTGAGGGTCAAAATAGCTAGCAGTTACTGGACTGAAGTAACTACATCACACATTTCTCCTTATTATTAAGAACCCCACAATGAGATAGTATATATAAGAGAAACAGTTAGGATTTATTTTTTCAATCAATTGAAGCATTAACCCTTTCTTTAATGCTAAAACCATTTTTCCCTTAAGCCCCCAGGCATATTCATGTCTCAGCCCAGCAAATTTTTTGCAACATTTTGGTGAGACAATGGGAATGAAATGCCATATTTTCACATGCTTTTTATAGAAATAAATCATTTTATTGTAATTGTAACAGAAAATATAGTTAAGAGAAACAGAATAGTCACCAAGATATAACAACCCCTGAGTTCCTTGTATGTATACTCCAATTATCATTGTTGTATAAATAACTGGTGACTTGAAACAATGACAACATTTATTTTGCTGCAGCATTCAAAAGCCTGCAATGTGTGGGAGGCTGGCGGTGGGTTCAGCTCCTCCTGCCATGGCTTGGAGTGTTTTAACAGCTGGCACTAGAACCATTGGCAGACCTCCTCGCTCAAATGTTGGATTCTCTCTGTTTCTGGGACCTAAGCTGGAGCTGTGGCTGAACAAACTACATGTCCTTTCTATGTAGCTGTTTGACTTCTTTGTGGCATAATAATTGTGTTCAGGGGGAACATTAAACTTTATTCAGACTACACAAGTCTTTCTACTATCTTATTCTCTTTTCCAGAATCCAATCCCAGATACCACATTTTCTGTTCAGCCTACTTAGTCTCTTAAAATCTTTAATAGGTTTTCGGTTTTCCTCTGTATTTTGTTATGTTGATACTTTTGAAAAGCACTGGTCAGGTAATTTGTTGAATGTCCCTCAAACTGGTTTTCTCTACCTTCTCTGGAAGGTTAAATTGAGGTTATTTATTATCAAAGGATAACACAAGGCTGTTGTGCCTTTCTCAGTACATATTATCAAAGAGATGATCCTGTTCATACATTTTGTAACGTATATCAGGTGACTGTTTACCAGGTTTCTGTTTTGTAAAGTCACCATTTTTCCCTTTGTGGTTAACAAGTGGTTTGGGAAAGATGCTTTGAAGCTATGGAAGTATAGTATTTCTCCTTAAACTCTGCCCTCTACATTTGGCATTTATTGGTAGATCTTGCCTACAGCAATTATTTCTGTGCTACCTTATGTATTGCCTTTACATTTTAGCCTTGGAAGTCACACTGTCAATTTAGTCACAGTTACAGCCCCTCTTAAATAGTGAGATAAGATGTATTGGCTGGCCGGCTCTAGAAATACAATCTACTGTAGGCACTGGAAGTATTTTTTCCTTCTGCCTTTACAGTTTCTTTTTCACACAAAAAAAATGAAATAGAGAAGTGCTTTTGTATGACTTATTTTCTTAATAAGATAGAATAAGGATGTTTTCATGTCCATGAATATAGATGGCTGTGATGATTTATTTATTTGTGATGAGTTAAATATATACAATATAAAATTTATCATTTTAAGTGTGTAATTCAGTGCCATTAAGTACATTTGCATTGCTCACAGTTATTTACAACTATCAACATTATCCATTTCCCAAACTCTTCCATCATCTTAAACAGAAACTTTGTACCCTTTAAACAATAACTCTTCATTCCCTTCAGCTTCTAGTAACCACTACACTACATTCTGTCTCTATGAATTTGCCAGTTGTCACTATTTCATATAAGTGGAATCATACAATATTTGTCCTTTTGTGTCTGGCTTATTTTATTTGGCATGATGTTTTCAAGGTTCATCCATATTGTAACATACATCAGTATTTCACTTCTCTTTAAGGCTGAATGCTATTCCATTTTAAGCATATACAATATTTTGTTTTTCCATGCATCTGCTTATGGAAATTTGAGTTCTTTCCACCTTCTGGCTATTGTGAATAATGCTGCCATGAACACTGATACATATTTCTTTGAGCCTTTACTTTCAATTCTTTTGGAAATTACCCAGAAATGTAATTGCTGCATCCTATAGTAATTTCTGTGTAACTTTTTGTGCTGTGTTAAGTTTTCAGTCATGTCCGATTCTTTGCTACACTATGGACTGTAGCCTGCCAGTCTGCTTTGTCCATGGGATACTCCAGGAAAGAATACTGGAGTGGGTTGCCATTTCCTCCTCCAGAGGATCTTCCTGACCCCGGGATCAAACCCAAGTCTCCTGCATTGGCAGTTTCTTTAGCACTAGCACCACCTGGGAAACCACTGAGGAATCACTAAACCGTTCACTACAGTGACTGTATCGCTCTGCTTTCCCTCTAGCAATGAATAATGTTCCAGTTTCTTCATGTCTTTACCAACATATATAATTTCATTTTTTGGTAAGTCTTCCAATGGGTGGGGGGGTGATATCTTATGGTAGTTAAGAATTACATTTCCCTAATGGCAAGTGATGTTTTCATGTATTTTCTGGCTATCTGCATATCTTCTTTGGAAAAATGTCTATTCCAATCTTTTGCTCATTTTCTAATTTGGTTGTCATGATGACGTTTAATGGTTACATGTGTCTAGTCACTCATTCGTGTCCAACTCTTTGCTACCCCATGGACTGCAGTCTGCCAGGCTCCTCTGTCCATGGGGATTCTCCAGGCAAGAATACTAGAGTGGGTTGCCATGCCCTTCTCCAGGGGATCTTCCCAACTCAGGGATCGAACCCAGGTCTCTCGCATTGCAGGCAGATTCTTTACTGACTGAGCCACCAGGGAAGCCCAAGAATACTGGGGTGGGTAGCCTATTCTTCTCCAGGGGATCTTCCCGATGCAGGAATCAAACAGGGGTCTCCTGCATTGCAGGACGATTCTATAACAGCTGAGCTACCAGGGTTGCGTAGCTATTAGTTATTAAACCAGGAGTATCTTTCGGACATATATTATAGACACAGAGACATGCCCACTGTAAGCAGGCTAAGAATGAGGCTGCTAATTGAGCTTCTATGGCTGACCCAGGCTCTGTTCTGCACATACCCACTTACAGTCTGGATCACACTCCAGTCCCTCTGTGCTGCCTCCACTCAGCCAACCCTAGTCCTCTCCCTGGGTCTCACTGCTGAAGCCAGAGTTCCAGCACCCAGCTCACATATGTACCACAGATGCACATCTCTGGCTGGGGAGGGCAGCAAGGTAGCCAGGATTATCTGTGTTGTTTTTGCCTTCTGCAAATCAGCTGCTGCACTCTCCTCTGAGCCTCTGAAGCTCCCTTCCTGTCCCAGCTGATCTCCCAGGTTGGAAGAGGATTCCCAGGGTGAAAGAATCTTTCCTCTTTTGCAGCTCCTTCCCTTCAGGGGGCAGAGGTACTGTTCTAATGTTGGTTTTTTTTTTGTCCTACCTGTTTACTTGGTGATCCTTCTTGCAGGTTTATGAGATCTGCCAGTGTTCAGTAGCTGTTCTGTGAGAATTATTCCACATATAGATGTATTTCTCAGAGGAGCTGAGCTCCACTTCCTTCTATTCTATCATCTTACCTCCACTCCAGGTTATATGTATTTGGAAACATTATTTTTCATATTTCTCATATGCCTGTTGGCCATCTATATGTATGTCTTCTTTGGAAAAAGATCTATTCACATGCTCTGCCCATTACTTACCCAGCATTTATTTTTTTTTTTTTTGCTGTAGAGTTGTGTGGGTCTTATATATATATATATATTCTAGTTCCTTACTAGATATGAGTAGATATATGATTTCCCAATATTTTGCAAATATGTGAAATTCTATGAATTGGAATAAAAAGTAAGACATGAATTGCAGGCTAGATACCCTCATCCTTTCTGCTATAACAGACATATCATCTGTATTTCCTGACATTAAGGGTTAAAAAAAGAGAGAGAGAGAAAATAGAGAACTTCAAAATGAGGCCAAAAATAGAGTTAAGGAAGATCTTACTGTGTTGCCTTGGAGAAAGCCAGAGAGAGAGATGCTGTTAACAGAATTGCCCAAAGTATAGCAAGTCCGTGAGGAGAAGCAGGGGTTAGGTGGTTAGATTTCTTTTGGGGGGCAATATGTGTAATGCAATCCACACCCAACACCCTACAACCCAAGTGTGTCATCTCCTTCTCTATTGCTCACTAATGCTTTGAAAGTGTGTTCTTCTGGATCCAATTTTCCAAGCGAACCTAGCCAAGGAGATACAGATTTCATGAGCAGCATAAACTGTGAAGTTTTGAATGACTGGACATGAAGTTATGAAGTTGGAATAAAAACTTCTTACTTGTGTTAAAGCATTTGCTTCCTTAGCCCCATTTTATAGATGGAAAATAAAACTAACACTGCGTGTGTTTTGCCTTCTTAAATAAGTTGCAGAGCAAACATATCTTGATTCCAAATCCAGATCATCAACTGGTCTGCTTCTATTCACAGGTACATACATACAGTCCATTTCTTAGTTCAGGACTAAGGTGTGCACACTGACATCCACCTGAACTTGCAGGCTAAATCTTCAGAGCCCTGTGAACATCTAAACTTGCAGAGTCCTTTGATGGTCTAAGTCATAAGGACTGAGCTTTCAGGTAGCAGTACATGAGTGCAGAGGTGTCACAATTGCCCAACTGACTATCCTATATGCTCATATCCACCACTGCCTCCTAGCTGAGGGCAGTACCTTCATAATCAGTGAAATGACCTGGAAACATTAATCATTGATGAGACTTTTCTCAGTGATGCCATACTTTTCAAATTTAATGATGGAAGAGGGGGAGAAAAGCAAAAAGGAAGATGATTACATTTCCTTTGCTTTGCACTTTGATGATCAGAACTCATTTTTTATTTAACGTTCTCTCTAGGGCATCAAATAATCTACCTGAACACAATTAAACGATGAGTCATCCTATCCTCTCTGTCTTTTAACAGTCTTGTCCTTGGCATCTTATAACTTAACCATGCAGTTTTCTTTCATATCTATTTGAGCCTGATAGAAGCAGGAATTATACACTGTGGTGATTGTAGCAACATGAGGCTGCCCAGCAACTGGAATTCAGAGTAAGCAAAGAATGGATCAGGTTTCAGGTGACAGAAGAGACCCAGAATAAACTATGAGAAGCAGGCATGTCCAGAAGAAATTTGTGAGTAATATCTTATTTATATCTCACTTGGAAGTTATATTTTGGAGTTACTCAGTTTTATTCTCTTTTGTATATATGATTAAAAACTTGAATGATTTTTTATTTACACAACTAATATAAGTCTATTCTATATTACAAAGACCTCAACTACAATTTTTTCATACATGGTTCTCTAGATTCTGTAGGTATCAGGCTCCTGTAAGATTTTCATTTTCAATATTTCTAAAGCCCAACTGGATGTAGTTGTACAACTAAAGGGATCTGTAAGATGCCACCTTAATACTTTTAGAGATATCAGGAAAAGTATGCTAGTCGCATCCTTGGTTTCTTGATGATGTCTTTGATCTTAACAGTAGTGCTCTGGATTCTTTTTTCTCTTTTTTTTTTTTTTGAAGTTGCTTCAAAAATCACACATTTATTATTCTACACTTTCTGAATATCAGGAGTCTGGGCATTGCATAACTGGATCCTCTGCTTTAGAATGTTTAACAAGGTTGCAGTAAAGTTGGCAGCAAAGTCTGGGGTCTCATCTAAATGCTTGACTGAGGACAGATCTACTTTGAAACTCACTGAGTTGTTGGCAGGATTCAGGACCTCGAGGGTTGTTAGACTAAGGACCTTAATTCGTGCTGACTGTTGGTTGGAGGCTTCACAAAGTCTCTAGCTGTGTGAACTTCGGCAGTATGGAAACTTGCTTCATCAAAGTGTAAATGCCTGGTGGGCAAAACAGAGATTCTGATAGCATGGTAGAAGCCACAGTCTTCTGTACGCTGATCATGGAAGTGGCACCCCGTCACCTTTGTCATGTTCTATTGGTTATAAGCAAGTCACTAGACTGCACTACAGGAAAGAAGATTACCAAGAATGTGAATATGTAGAATGAGGGAATAGTTAAGGTGGAGCAGTCTAGGGTCTGTTTGCCACAACAATTATGCAGTTATTATTTTAATTATGTGGTTAATATTGTACTGATTTAAAGGTATGAAAAGAGAACTGTTGGTCTATAAACTGTCATGTACTTTGTAAAGACATGATAAAAAAACACCTGCAAATTTCCTCACCGTCCAATTTCTTATTTTACTTTAAAGAAAAAGGAGTTAGAATTATGGATGATCTGTTACATAATTTATGCAACAAAAACCATATAGAAATACTCTCAGCCATACTCAAAAAGGTCATATAAATACATCAAAAACATGGCAGCCCTAAACATTTTTAAGCAAATTAACTTTTGGTGTGAATATGTTTAAAAAAAAATCTATGGAATCCACATATTAAGTGTCAATTAGGATAAATTACCTATCAAGATAAATGGTTCACAGAGATTTAAAGGCATCTGTCAGTAACATTGTATTAAAGGGCAACTTTACAAAATATGAGCCTGAATATATATTTTCTTGCAAACATACAATGTTATAAAAATCAGAACAAGCAGTATCTATATTCAGAAATACTGGATTTGGGTTTGGTCCCAAAGGCCATATAACTTAAATGTTTAGAGATAGTATCATTTTATAATATTGCAACCATCATATTTCTGAGCTCTCTATATTTCATTTCAAATCTGTTTGTAAATAGAATTGTTCTGAGCTTATCTCTGCTGTGGTGAATCTTATCAAATTCAGCTAATAACAGCTTACCTTTTCAATAGTCTGCCTTGAAACTCCCTCGTACAATGCTTTATGTTCATATGGTACATTTCTGCCTTCACACTGTTATCTATCATAACCGCTAGTATGCCACTAGCTAAACCAAGGCACATGGTGAAGCCCAAACTCAGTTGGGAGAGGGATTTACATTCTGCAAACCCTGTGGCTATGGCAGTGAGGAAAAAGGGTGGATCTGTTACATAGTAGTAATAAAATGGAAAGTAAATAATTAACCTACCATTGTATTAGACTCAAGCTGGGTCAATCAAAGTCCTATCCTTGGGAACAGAGACTTGAAAACTTGCTTTTGTCAATATCATCTATACAGCAGAGCACAACCATTCCATATAAGATTTGGGCAAAGGAAGCATGTCTAAAGATAAACAAAACTGAAGCAGCTTTTATTTGTCTCTGAAACAACTATATCTTTACTATATATTATAATTTTTAGTCTTTAGCTAGTTCAAGTGATACAGTATAACTTGAAACCAAATGTACTCAACTAAATGTGGAAAGGCAGGGTGCAACTGAACCAAAGTCATGAATCAGTTCCCACAGAGACCAGCTTCCCAGCCTCAGACAATCAAACTACCTGGTCTCTTTAATCTGCTTTACTTGTGAAACTCAATGGAGGGAGTCTCTGAGTGAGCTCATTGTCTTGGGGAATTGGTACCTTCCACCAAATAGGAAAAGGCTGTATATACGTCAAGGCTGTATATTGTCACCCTGCTTATTTAACTTCTATGCAGAGTACATCATGAGAAACGCTGGACTGGAAGAAACACAAGCTGGAATCAAGATTGTCGGGAGAAATATCAATAACCTCAGATATGCAGATGACACCACCCTTATGGCAGAAAGTAAAGAGGATCTTAAAAGCCTCTTGATGAAAGTAAAAGAGGAGAGTGAAAAAGTTGGCTTAAAGCTCAACATTCAGAAAACGGAGATCATGGCATCCAGTCCCATCACTCCATGGGAAATAGATGGGGAAACAGTGGAAACAGTGTCAGACTTTACTTTTTTGGGCTCCAAAATCACTGCAGATGGTGACTGCAGCCATGAAATTAAAAGACACTTACTCCTTGGAAGGAAAGTTATGACCAACCTAGATAGCATATTCAAAAGCAGAGACATTACTTTGCTGACTAAGGTCTGTCTAGTCAAGGCTTTGGTTTTTCCAGTAGTCATGTATGGATGTGAGAGTTGGACTGTGAAGAAGGCTGAGCGCCGAAGAATTGATGCTTTTGAACTGTGGTGTTGGAGAAGACTCTTGAGAGTCCCTTGGACTGCAAGGAGATCCAGCCAGTCCATTCTGAAGGAGATCAGCCCTGGGATTTCTTTGGAAGGAATGATGCTAAAGCTGAAGCTCCAGTACTTTGGCCACCTTATGCGAAGAGTTGACTCATTGGAAAAGACTCTGATGCTGGGAGGGATTGGGGGCAGGAGGAGAAGGGGACAACCCAGGATGAGATGGCTGGATGGCATCACTGACTTGATGGACATGAGTCTGAGTGAACTCCAGGAGCCGGTGATGGACAGGGAGGCCTGGTGTGCTGTGATTCATGGGGTCACAAAGAGTTGGACATGACTGAGCGACTGAACTGAACTGAACTGAACACAATAGCATGTGAAGACCACCCAAAGGTGAATGAATAATTCATTATACCACCACTCCATTAGAAAAACAATTAAAAATGCACACCCTACAGGGAACAGGAGCAACTTGTTAAGCATATATTGAGTCTGTTCTTTCTGGGTCTAGATCTAGCATGGTAATTTCAAGATTATTAAATTTTTGTTTGTATGAAAAAAAGCAAGAAAAAGTCATAGAATGAAAAGGGAAAAAAAGTTTACTCAATAAGTTCAAATGGGCTTTATAGGTAGCAAAGATTATATCTATAAAAACACTGAAGGCTGAAGTTGGGGTTGACTGAATCCTTTCATGATATACATCCTTACATGAAAGTTTCTGCAGTCCTTCCTAGGCCAATGGGTTAGGGCGTCACTCACCACGTATTCATCACATTAAGCCCAATAACTTAATGCAGTATAATGTAGTGGATAGAGTGGATCCTCAAGTTGTCCTACATTAAGTGACAGTAGTTCTCTTTGGTCTTGGATTGGGCAGAGCACTTTGTGTACTTTCCAAAGACTCTAGCCCCAGTGCAAGAGCCATGAAGTCAGAGCCAGCTTAAGGGTACTTATTAATGAACCTGTCGTGTGTGTGTATATGTACATGTGATGGGGTTGATGAAGTTTGCTATCTACAGAATCCTAGCAGCTAAATTTTAGAATGGGTCTTTTTTCTTGATGTGCACTTTAGAGACTTTTTTCCTTCAAGAAACACTTCACTGTTTACAGAAAATTTCTTTTTCTAGGTCTAAATGTCAGAAAACTGATCCTATTATACTGGCCAAGCAAGAGGCAGAGAGTTCCATATTAATAGCATAGAATGTACTGATTGTGTGATGATTGACTTTTCTCATCACAAAGACAGAATGAAATTGAAAATACCACAAAAATAATGAAATATTACTATGAAAAAGTCAACAATTCACTGTTCTTATACAATGTTTCTTCTAGTAGTTTCATAATCTCTTTAATTAATGTAGAAAACACAAGTTCTTTACTTGGTTAGTTCACTCCATACCAAATATAGGAATAGTGGCCTCAAAATTGGAAAAATATGAGTTTGAATATAACAGCATGACTTACTAGCCTTTTCACTTTAAGTCTGATTTTATTATCTGTTAATAGGAGATAATAAGCCTTTTTTTTTTTAAATAAGCCTTTTTTTTCCTTTTTTAAGGAAAATAAAACACTAAGGGAATTTTTTTTAGCATANTTTTTTAAGGAAAATAAGACACTAAGGGAATTTTTTTTAGCATAGTGTCTGGTTATAGCAAACACTTCTTTTGCAGTTACTACTTTATTATATTTTATTTAATGTGTAATTAACATTGCATATGACCATACCCTTGTTGAAAATTAATTTTTATAGGTAGAAATTAAGTACATTACCCAATGGCATTATCTTTCAGTCATTCATATACAGATATTTACTAGACTAGGTCAGGTCTATTCCCAATCAGGCTTTGAGTTTTTCAGTCATGTGTTTATTGAATTCTAAGTTAGAAAAGGTCTTAGAATTGGTTGATGTAGTATAAACTTTCACTTTATAAATGAAGAAACAAAGACCTCAAAAAACAGTGTGAATTGTTTTTCAAGGGAATTAAGCTGGGGAGTGACAGCTGTAGGCAGAATCTCTGGCAGACTGTTGCAGTAATGGCACTCATCTGTTGCTGCCTCCCTAAGTCCATGCCCACGTCCTTCGGTAGTCTGTCACAGTGGCTCTGGGTTTAGACATGTGGCTTGCTTTGGGCAATTAGACAATAAAAATCTGGCACATAGAGAGGCTTCAAAAAGAATTGTGCATTGGAAGTTGACGGCTTCCCCAATGGCTCAGCTGGTAAGGAATCTGTCTGCAATGCAGGAGACACAGAAGACATGGGTTTGATCCCTGGATCAGGAAGATGCTCTAGAGGAAGAAAATGTCAGCCTACTCCAGGATTCTTGCCTGAAAAGTCCCATGGACAGAAGAGTCTGGCGGGCTACAGCCCAAAGTGTCAGACATGATTGAGTGACTAAGTTGGAAGCTCACGTATGTGGAGTGATCCCTCCTAAAAAAAAATAAGGCAGCATTTCACTGTCTTGTCCCATCAATTTGTATGTATCTTGGGATCTTGCTACTAAGATATAAAGAAGTCCATCTACTGTAAATAAGAGACTATGAGGGGAGAGACACCAGTGATCCCAGGTATTCCAGACATTCCAGTCATCCTAGCCAAGGTCCTACCCCAAAACAGCTAAGCTATAGCCCAGTAAGTAATGTGTAATTCACACCAATATAAGAAGGTGTTCTTCTTCTTCTTCTTTTTTTTTTTTTTTAGTCATTCTGTCATAGGGAAGTTTGTTAAAAAACAAAATCGAATGGCTATAGAATTAATTACAGTTTACTTTGTGTTTTACCATCTGGTGGTGGTTTTTTCACTAAGTCATGTCTAACTCTTGTGACCCCATGAACTGTAGCTTGCCAGTTTCCTCTGTCCATGGGATTCTCCAGGCAAGAAAACTGGAGAGGGTTGCCATTTCTTTCTCCAAGGGATCTTCCTGACCCAGGAATTGAACCCGGGTCTCCTGCATTTCAAGCAGTTTCTTTACCAAATGAGCTGCGAGGGAAGCCATCTAACCTAGGGGCTGAAATTAAAGATAGGATTTTCTAAGAGCTGACTTCCTAATAATTATTTCACACTAACATAAGTGGATTAAGTGTTTGATTTGTTTTTTCTCACTTTTAACTCCATTTTACACACCTAAGCTTAACTTTCAAGTCTCATAAACAGGAAGCAGGTACAGGGGTGATTATGAGTTTCTTTCAGACACTAGTACAAAGTAAAACAAATCCATTGCTTCCACAACTTCTAAAAAAGCAATTGTTTTGAAGAGTTCACCACAGGTTCAAATGTGAAAGTGAAAATATACTCTCAGAGTTCTCACACACCCTAGGGTCCAGGAATGCCTAGCAGAAAACCAAAGGTAAAACCTAGACATAACACTACTTAAATAAACACTAGTGAGCCAAACTAGACGACCTGCACTGTCAAGATCCAATTTTCCTTCAAAGTAGAGAGAAGATAAAAGAAAGATAATTCATCTATTACAGTTCTATGAGAAACATGCTGTGACTGCTATGGTATTCCAACAGAGTATCTGCATCACACAGCTAGATCCGAAAATAATGATTCTGCTGCACGTCCAGCACTAGGAAAATCACTATCGGGAACAGGATTCTAGACCTTGGGAATGACTGTTACTTGGATGTATGTATAACAAGCCTATTTTAAAACTTAATATTCCTTTATAAGCACTATGTTTTGGGTCATGTACCATGTTAGCCAGCAGAATAATGGGAGGTAGACCACAGTCTCATTGACCCTGGTCTACTTAACCTTACTGGATAGATGAAGCTGACTACAGTCTAAAGATAATCATCACCTGAAGCATCAAAGTGTCATTACCATCTGAGTAAAACAGACAGTGAATACAAGAGGAATCCAACTGAAGGCATGTCTGTTTGTTGGGGAAATTATGGAAGTACTCATAATCTGGTTCAGTTAGCCCATTCTCACTGGAACCCACTTCTTGAACCCTTCAATTTAGTCTTGATGATAATCAATTTCGAGTATATGTGCTTTAACTACTGTTGAACTTCATATTTCATCTTGGGCATTAGAAAAGTTGCAACTGTAAGCTCCTGTTTTTAGATCTATCATTTTGAGTGTTCAAATATCAGCCCTACCAACGAACTAAATAGACATTTCTCCAAAGAAGACATACAGATGACTAACAAACACATGAAAAGATGCTCAACATCACTCATTATCAGAGAAATGCAAATCAAGACCACAATGAGGTACCATTTCATGCCAGTCAGAATGGCTGCAAGCCAAAAGCCTGCAAGCAATAAATGCTGGAGAGGGTGTGGAGAAAAGGGAACACTCTTACACTGTTGGTGGGAATGCAAACTACTATAGCCACTATGGAGAACAGTGTGGAGATTCCTTAAAACACTGGAAATAGAACTGCCATATGACCCAGCAATCCCACTGCTGGGCATACACACTGATGAAACCAGAATTGAAAGAGACACATGTACCCCAATGTTCATCGCAGCACTGTTTATAATAGCCAGGACATGGAAACAACCTAGATGTCCATCAGCAGATGAATAGATAAGAAAGCTGTGGTACATATACACAATGGAGTATTACTCTGCCATTAAAAAGAATACATTTGAATCAGTTCTAATGAGGTGGATGAGACTGGAGCCGATTATACAGAGTGAAGTAAGCCAGAAAGAAAAACAACAATACAGTATACTAACACATATATATGGAATTTAGAAAAATGGTAACAATAACCCTGTATGCGAGACAGCAAAAGAGACACAGATGTATAGAAAAGACTTTTGGACTCTGTGGGAGAGGGAGAGGGTGGGATGATTTGGGAGAATGACATTGAAACATGTATAATATCATGTAAGAAATGAATCGCCAGTCTAGGGTTAAATGCAGGATACAGGATGCTTGGGGCTGGTGTACTGGGATGACTCAGAGAAATGGTATGAGGAGGGAGGTGGGAGGGGGGCTCAGGATTGGGAACTCATGTACACCCGTGGCGGATTCATGTTGATGTATGGCAAAACCAATACAGTATTGTAAAGTAAAATAAAGTAAAATTTAAAAAACAAACAAACAAACAAACAAATACAAATATCAGCCCTAGAATATCTTCCTCAACTCAGCCTTAGGATGGTGATAATTATGCTCCCACTTGCATACATGCTAAGCCCTATTGTCTTCCTCCTGGGGACTTGTCATTCTTTATTCATTCTCACTTCTCATCATTTTAAGGTGCCTTTATCTGAATAATGCCTCTTGAGCAGTTATTTTCCTCCTCATACTAGGATCGCTTATTTTTACACAAACCAGTGGAAATTCTATTGATCTTTTCCCTTTACTCATAATTTTTTGGGGAAAAAGAGCTTCTAAAAGATATATATGACTTTATATATCCATGAACTACCAGAGAATCTTTTTAGTCTTATAATGCACTTGGCTGTTTGAATTTAAATATCACAGCTATCTAGCAGTTACAAAGATAAAAGTGTTCTGAGAGCCTCTTCATTTCTCAAGATACATGTTGAAGCTATTATCCTTAAATAGTATTGGAAGCATTATTTAACAGTGCTTGCAGTACAGTCCTTTCTCAACATGTTTACATTTAATATTATAAAATGGATATATATTTATATATATGTATATTATATTATATACATAAGTATGTGTGTATGTATATATTGAGGAAAGTACAGAATAGAAATGGAATGATGAGGAGAAGTTAAATGATTATGTAGGCTTGTTTTAGCTGTAGGGAAGAAAGTATGCGTATTTGTTTTTGGAACATAGGTTTGAAGACTCAAGCAGGTTCCCTGGTGGCTCAGAAGGTAAAGAATCTGCCCGCTTTGCAGGAGACCAAGGTTTGTTCCCTGGGTCAGGAAGATTCCCTGGAGAAATGAATGGTTACCCACTTCAATATTCTTGCCTGGAGAATTCCATGGACAGAAGAGCCTCGTGGGCTACAGACCATGGGATAGCAAAGAGCTGGACATGACCGAGCGACTTTCACTTTCACTTTTTTTGATGACTTAAGCAGGCAGTACACTAATTTACTTATGGGAAAGGTTTTGTTTACACATTTCAAAACAGATAGCTATTAAAGGCCTTATTCAGCTATCCCCAGATGTGTCACATCTTATGATAAATAAGCACTTTTAAATTATAATATAATATAATCTATTAATTATAATCATATTTATTATAGTATATTCATATTTATTCAACAAAAGCAAGCAGTAGGTGCTAAGATGGCACTAATGCTACAGTAATGAACAAAAGAGAGGCAGACTTTGGCTTCATGGAGCTTAAAGTATAATAAGGGATGCATTTATATATTTTCTACAGGGAGTATATTTTATTACACTTATTTTAGGTAGAGTTCTGTGTTATACGGGAACTCACTCACAAAATAAGGGGACCTGATGTGATGGTGATTTTCCTTAGAATATTAAAATTATGAATGCTCTGAAAAGTAAGTAGAAAAGAAAGAGGATGAAGTAGGGAAGAGGAGGAGTCAGTAAAATCCAGAGAACTGTTGAATGTGGGACTCCTGCAGCAGGAGAAGGCATGGCACATTTGACGAAGTCCACACCGGCCAGTATGGCCAGAAGGCAGATTAGACTGCTCAGAGGTCAGTCCGGAGAGGCAGACAAGAGCCAGATCATGCAGTGTTCCCTTCATCACATTAACAGATTTGAGTTTTATCCCCAAAATGATGTAACCCTTTGCACTTGAACTTGCTGGAGTTTGGAAACTTCAACACATTACGTATATAAAATACAGCAAGGCTTAGCTTTGAATTAGAGCATACCTCAAACTGGCTTGCATGAATAATGCTGTGAATTTTCTCTCCTTTTTAGACGTCTTTCCCAAAGGCACCTTAAATTTTTATCTGATACTTTTATCTTTACAAAATTCATCAAGAGAAATTGTCCTTGACTGCCAGAATACACTGGCAAAGAAAAAAGAAAAGGAAAAAAAAAAAAAAAAAGGTTCCATAGAGCTATCTTGTCTTCTGTATGTCTGTTCTTAAGACGCTAGTTTTCCAAATGCACTGCTTTGAGGTTGAGTACTCAAAGTTCAAAGACGATAATCATGGAAACATGATGAGGGTGGTTGAGATAAGTGAAGTGAGTCTCAATGAGAAAGTAACAGGTATTAAAACCTGGAGGAAAATTCAACTGTTTCCCCCACTCCCACTCCAAATGTTCCCATGGCTGATGTCAGCCATGTTATGCCTGTTAAGCTGAGTAGAAATGGATAGTTAAATGCATTAAATATTAATTTGAGGTTAAAAATCTGAAAATTAAATGTACCCCTAGATATTGCTAAAGTTAGCACCTTGAGGATCATTTCAGCTAAGAAAGTGGCGTCAATTAAAGACTGCATTCTCCACTGATTCCAATGATGTTGTTGCTTTTCAAGATTCAACTGGAACTATTTTTCTCTCCAAACAGTCTTTTCTTTGGATGAAACCTGACTTCACCCACTTCCTTTATTCCCTGGCAGGTGTTCCATCAGTGCTGCTTCCCCCAACAATGCCCTCATCCTATCCACCTGCCAAGCGCTTTCTTTTCTTTTTCCTTTTGACTTCCACTGATTTTTTTATGGAGGTGAAATTGTGCAGAGGTAATTTTCTCAAAAATTGAGCCCAGGTATAACATGTTATATCAAGAAGAACTTCGTAACCTTCAATTGTATTACATGACAGAAGAAGTTCCCAGGAGCAACAGTAAGAAGCCAACAAAGTAAGTTATTTAAAACTCAACTGGACAAAGTTTTGATGGATGTGCTTTCAGGAATTTCCTAGTTTCAGTCACAAAAGAATTAAAAACACAAAAGATCATAAAAGGATTTTCTTCTCAGTTTTCCTCTAAGCTGAATTCTATAATTTCTGCTGATCAATTATATTAAGAGACAACAAGAGTCTCCACTTTTCTGATGACAAATTTATCAAGAACAGGAAGAAAAGATGGATGAGGGTACTAAAAGTCATTAACTCATGAATGAATATCTGAACTCAGAGTTTGGAAATGTGAATCCTAATTTTAGCTCTCTTTCTGATTGTGTGATCAAAGAAAAAAGTTGTAAGGAAACAAGTACTTGAGTCTTGTTAACATCTTCTGATAAACAGGTTTGATTATTTGTCATTTATGCAGTGTCCATCTAAAAAGTGTTTAGTTCAGTCCCTCAGTCGTGTCCGACTCTTTGTGACCCCATGAACCACAGCATGCCAGGCCTCCCTGTCCATCACCAACTCCTGGAGTCCACCTAAACCCATGTCCATTGAGTCAGTGATATCATCCAACCATCTTATCCTCTGTCATCCCCTTCTCCTCCTGCCCTCAATCTTTCCCAGCATCAGGGTCTTTTCAAATGAGTCAGCTCTTTGCATCAGGTGGCCAAAGTGTTGGAGTTTCAGCTTCAACATCTGTCCTTCCAATGAACACCCAGGACTTATCTCCTTTAGGATGGACTGGTTGGATCTCCTTCCAGTCCAAGGGACTCTCAAGAGTCTTTTCCAACACCACAGTTCAAAAGCATCAATTCTTCGGTGCTCAGCTTTCTTCACAGTCCAACTCTCACATCCATACATGACCACTGGAAAAACCATAGCCTTGACTAGACGGACCTTTGTTGACAAATAATGTCTCTGCTTTTTAATATGCTGTCTAGGTTGGTCATAACTTTCCTTCCAACGAGTAAGTGTAAGTGATCTTAAATTAGTATCTTTTTGCCATTAAAAGATTAAGGTGATTTCTCTCCTATCCATTTACTAGTTCTAACTACTACTACTTACTAATACTATGACTAATACCACCATTATTACTAAGTCTATGATTATTATTATGGTACATACCAGCCTTGAAGAACATTCCAGAAAATCACCCTAACCTAAATTATGTGTAATATATACTCTGAATCTTTAATAAAAATCCCATTATGGTTCAATTGATCAATAGTGTAATTAAATGGAATTCCTCATTTATGGAGCATTTTAACAGGCATCCTTTCATTGAAACCTCAGGAAAACCCTGTGTAGTGAATACTATTATCAATTTTATAGAAAATGAATAAAAGTAACTTCAGAAAGAGGAATGGTGTGTTCAGAGTGAGAGTAAGTCCAAACGCAAACCCACTTGCAGTCAAAGTTCTTCTATGTATCTGCCCTTCTCAAACATTTTTGGGGTTTCCTTGTCTAAAAACATTCAGATGACAAATTGTATATGTGAATTACACTTTCTTTCTCCTGTTTTCTCGTCTATACATTCTGTTCCAAAGCAATACATATAAATATATAGTGTATTATAATAAATGGCTCGGAAAAAAAGACTTATTTACAAGTATTTATTTCTCATTTACAGAGAAATAATGTACTTCCTTGAACTGTATGCCTTTTGGTTGAAGTAAATTAACCCTTCACCTTATTGGCCAAGAACTTAATCACTTCTGTCTGATCACTCTGCAGGATGCTCTGATCCCTACTTTCTTTAAACAATTTCCTTCACCCACTATAGCAGAGATCATCACATGTGTCATTGTGATTTGATAAAAAAAAGTCTGCAAGTGAAGAAACAATGAATATTTTTAGTTAGTTTCAACAGATAGAGATGGTAATATGTATTTTTACTAAGCATGAGCACAAGATATTTGCAACTGTCTGGAATTCATTGCTTATGTCAGGGAATCTTCAAAAGCTATCATTCCTGATCCTAAAAATTTTTAAAAAATAGATTAAATAAACTGGTGACAAACGAAATGCTGGTGGATTCTTTACCAACTAAGCTATCAAGGAAGCCCACTGTGAATACAGCCAAAAAGAAAAAGTTACCTCTACATTAAGATATTTTCTCCATTGTCAAGATGAACTAGTTTTACATACACAATAATGAAATGAATGTCACAGGTATTATATTTAATAAAAGAGGAAAGACACATAGTGCATACCGTACAATTGTACAGATGATCTTCAAGAATAAGTAAGGCAACTGAAGTCAGAATAGAAGATACTTCTGGAGAAACACTGGCTGGGAAAGGGACCAGGAGAGTTTTTTTGGATACTGCAAGTAGTCTATATCTTGTAGGTGTTTACACAAGGTATATGCATGTAATAATTCATTGAGCTTTATACCTGATTTATGCATCTTACTCAATGTATTATGTATTCCAAATATGAGAGAAGGAATAGATCATGAAAGGCCTTTTCATTTATGTGTAGGACTTTGTCCTACAGGAAATGGAAATCACAAATATGTATATTAATTAAGTAATTGGTTACATTTGCATTTTGAAGACTCCTTGCTAAATCTCCAGAGGATTGATTGAGCCGGAGTCAGATTGTGCTCCAGAAGCTATTTAAATAGGCCAAGTGAGAAGTGATGAAGGCAGAGAAATAGAGAAAGGAGGCAATGACTATTAATAGTAACTAATTAATACTTGACTTTGGAAAACAGTAAAAGTTAAGGTTTATTGTTGATCATCTTCACTAAGATAATTAAAACTAGATGATCCAATAATTCAAAACATTTAAAGATAAGCTAATTGTCTTCCTCTTATATATCTTGTGAAATGTGCAAGTATGAGTATGATTCACCTGGAAGGTGTCTTGGCTGGTAAGGCAACCTTATGAGTCATTAGCATAAACATATTTTAGCCATTGTCATGTTAAACATTAGCCAGAGATATTATTTAACTTAGAAAAAGAAGCCTAGGAATAAGAATTTGGAGGGATACAAAGAATGAGCAAAGAAATAGAAAATTAGGAAGCAAAACAAAGAGAAATAATAAGAAAAATAGAGAATTTTCCAAGTAGTGCTAGTGGTAGAGAACCCATGTGCCAAAGCAGGAAACAAGAAAAGCATGTTCGATCCCTGAGTTGGGAAGATCCCCTGGAGGAAGGCATGGCAACCCACTCCGTATTCTTGCCTAGAGAATTCCATGGACAGAGGAGCCAGTCAGGCTACATCCATAGAGTTGCAAAGAGTCGGACATGACTAGAATGACTTAGTATACACACACAGGAAAAATAGAACATCCAAATGGTAATGTCAAGGCAAAAGAGTTCTAAAGATTAAATGGTCAGTGATATTTGGTATTAAACTTGCAAAGTTCAAGTAAAATACAGATCTAACCTTTTCCACTGAAATTGGGTATTAGTGATTGTCAGAGTTGCTTGTGAGTGAAGAGAAGCTAAATTGGTAATGTGGGTAGAAATGGTAAAAATGATTATAATGAACCAGGGTGGGGACATGGAGATAAAACATAAAAACTGTGAAAACGATTGTTGAAATAAGTTTGAAAGTTAAAAAATCAAGGTTAAAAACTAGAATCATGAGGTTCTCAATGAATGCTACTTTTATAGACAGATTTGTGGAACTATCTCTGAGTTCAAAATATAATTGAAAGACAAAAATATAAAAAGAGAAGATAGAAGAGCATGGGATTCAATGCCTTGTGAAATAATTAGTTTTGGACAGAAATGTAGCCTTTGACAATGTAGACAGGGATAGACTGTAAACAGACACAGAGGAGATAGCATGTTTAAAATTGTTTAAGAAAGAGGAGGTGAGGGGGTAAGTCAAAGATCTAGAGAAATTAGAGAAGGTTTAGAAGAGACACTGAGCAGAATAAAGAGGAATTATAAGCATGCTCTCTTCCTTTTATCCTTCTCAACATTTCAATATCTGGCTTGAAATATTGAAACATGGTAGTAGATAATCATTCAGATTTTAAAATAATTTTAATATAATGAGAATAAAATGCTACAACCCTCCTTTAAAAACATGCTGACTGTTCACTGACTCTCACTCCAAGTAAAAGTAGAATTGGATGTTAACCAACCCCTCTCAGTCAATGTCAGCCCTACTTCAGAATCCTTGCTTCAGACAAGACAGAACTAGGGTGAGAAGAGTGAGGCACTCAACTCAGACACAAAATTTAAGGAAGTATCAAACAACACAGTAGTCAAATAAAGGCATGCCTTCTTATACTGTGTTTTGCTTTACCACATGTTACCAATATTGTGTTTTGTTTGGTTTTGGTTTTTACAAATTGAAAGTTTATGGCAGCCCTGTATTGACTGCAATAGACTGATTAGTCTATTGGTACCTTATTTATCAATAGCACTTACCTTCTTCATATCTCACTGCCATATTTTGGTAATTCTCACAATATTTCAAACATTATTATACTTTTATGGTGACTGAAGATCAATCATCTTTTATGTTATTACTGTAAAAAGATTACAACTCCCTGAAGGCTCAGATTGTGATTAGCATTTTTTAGTAATAGGTACTTTTTAACTAAGAAATGTGTGTTGATTTTAAGACAAGGCGACTGTACGTGGAACTGACTACAAGATAGTATAAACATAACTTTTATAGCAGGGGGAAGCCAAAACATCTGTGTGACCCACTTTATTGTGATATTTATTTTACTCTGGTGATCTGGAACCAGATCCTGATCAACATCTCTGGTGCTTGCCTATATAATAAAGCAATATCTTTTAAAAATTCAAAATTACTGCAAAAAAGTCACACTGAACAAAATACAATTTTAATGACATAGACTCTAGTCCTAGATCTTATGACCCTGTCTCACTCCCTTCACCTTAAATTCTACCCTGCTTATGAAAGTCAGCCAATCTCCAAACCAGCATTCCATCACTGTGCCTTTAAATCAGGCAATCTCTGAACCCATGCATCCCCAAAATACTGTATAAAATTGGTTCCCTGGTTTGTTCTAAATGACTGAGTTCTGCAACCAAAGTTTCCTTTGCTTAGCAAATACAGCATAGAGCTTTAGAGCTTTTCTGCAGGTATACTTGCTGATCTCTTGCTTCAATTTAAGAATAGTAGTAGGGCATCTATATTTCTGTGTTAGATAAGGGTTCTTAACCTAATCTTGTCATTAATATACTCTGGACTTTGCTAAAATTGAACTGAGCATTTTTGTGTTTTGCTCCCATTAAACATACTCTAGGCTTTGTAATGAAAAAAAAAAAATATTCTTTTGGATACCTTCAATGAGAAGGTTATTGCAAGGAGTTATAGAAATAAATTTGAGGTTGTGGTGGCCATGGCCTTTTAACTGTGAGGGATAATAGCAAGCCTTGGAGAAAGCCCAAAGAAATGATGAAGCCAAAGCACTGATTTCTTTAATACTGAAGATATAAAAATTTAAAGGTAGAAGTTTCTTTGATATCTCACATAAAATAGGAAGTTAATCTTTGAAGGCTTATAAATTATCTGCAATTATGACACTCCAGTTTTTTTTTACTCATTTTTTTCTATTGAAATATACATTTACAATATTGTATTAGTTTCAGGCTTACAAAAAAAAGTGATTCAGATATATATTCTCTTTCAGATTCTTTTCCCTTATAGGTTACTACAAAATAGTGAATATAGCTCTAAATTAGGAGATTCAGATTAACATATTCACACCACTATATATAAAACAGATAATCAATAAGGACCTACTATATAGCACACACTCAGTTATTTTAAACAAAACAAAACTAACAAGCAAATAATCTGGGGAAAGCACATTACTGTGAAATTGTGTCAACCATTGTTAGCTTGGGATGCTAAGAAAAATAGAACTCATCAAGTGCTAATAATGCTTAAGGTTGTGCTCTTATTTAGATTTTCTTTTAGCTCTGTGAGGCAGATGCTATTAATATTATTACTTCATTTTACAGATTAGGAAACTGAGGAGATAGCAGTGCAAGTTTCAACAACTATGGTCTAGAAAAATCAACATTTCAACATGGGCTATTTCTCTCTAGAACCCACATTCCTAAACATTATGGTCTCTGGCTTATACAATATGTCAAATCGTATTTTTAAATTAAAACAGGACTAGAAATTTAAACACATTTGGCTTTTGTTCTGAGGGATATGCCTCAGTAATTGCTAATTATGAGTATCATTGTAAAGAATGATGGTACTATGAAACAACACAGTAAGTTAATGTTTTGAAGTGAAGTCTTAGAGATCATAAACGGATATGTCAAGGATGATTTAAAATATTGGTTTAAAATTAAGAAAATGGTAGTTGTGGCTTCCCTGGTGACTCAGCGGCAAAGAATCTGCTTATAACACAAGAGCTACAGAGACAAGGGTTTGATCCCTGAGTTGGGAAGATACCCTGGAAGAGGAAAATGGCAACACACTCCAGTATTCCTTCCTGGAGAATCCCATGGACACAGGAGTGTGATGGGCTACAGTCCGTGGGGTCACAAAGAGTTGGACACGACTGAGGTAACTTAGCACAGACTTGTAGCTTAAGACTGAAAGTTTTCAGTATTTACATTGGATACTAATTTTAAAAGTGCTGTGTCTCAAACAACTTTAGGAAATATACCTCTCCTCTTTATAGTTTTATGTCATTTAAAAGTGGTCCTAACTATGAATTTCCTAAGATTCTGTGAAGAGTCCACTCGTATTTGTCCCTCATTTGTAGTACTAAACCGCTTTGTAGTAACAACTCCCTTGCCATGGTAATGGTTCATATTGTCTTAAAATTGTTTAGTATGTATTTCCTCAATATGAATCAAGACATTCCCTTATATTTAAGGAGGTCAAATATTTGAGCTCAGATGCTTTTTATGCCATCCACAAAAAAATTTGATTGTGCCATATTGCTATTCAGCTATGGAGTATCTTTCTTTTTCAAAGATTGCGGCCAAGCCATCTGACAGTTTACCTTGTTGTGTTCTGCTAGCACGTGATTCTCTTTAGCACTTCTGTCATCATCTATGTTCATTTCAAAGGGCTTGGTTTCCCTTATGATGCATTGAGATATATTCCTGTGGGCATGATAAGCATCTGAAACTTGAAGAACATCTACACAGACTGATCACAGGTCCCCACATCTACTGCTGCTGCTGCTGCTGCTGCTAAGTCACTTCAGTCGTGTCCGACTCTGTATGACCCCATAGACAGCAGCCCACCAGGCTCCCCCATCCCTGGGATTCTCCAGGCAAGAATACTGGAGTGGGTTGTCATTTCCTTCTCCAATGCATGAAAGTGAAGAGTGAAAGGGAAGTCACTCAGTTGTGTCCGACTCTTCACGACCCCACGGACTGCAGCCTACCAGGCTCCTCCGTCCATGGGATTTTCCAGGCAAGAGGACTGGAGTGGGGTGCCATCGCCTTCTCTGCCACATCAACTAAACAGAAGTAAAATTAGTTGTTCCATTCTTTTCCCAGAGAGGAGATAACTGAGTTTCTCATTTCCTCCACCTAACTACTAATATTGGAACATACTGTAGGAAGCATGCTGTTCACAGTACTTAATTGGATACCTGAATATATTTTCTAGCTTAAAAAGCCTTAAAGGCCAGCTGACTGTATGGAAGATGTTTGCCATACAGTCAGCAACCTCACCAGGCTGTCTGCTACTTCCCAATGTTATCAGAATCTAGCCTGATACTCATGATATATGCCACTCTTTACTGATCTCCTTCATGAATAAGGGCGAGGGGAAATCAATAATCTGCCCATCCAGTGCCAGTGCTAATGTTCTTTTTCCTTCTGGTTCCGCAACATCCTCTGAATTCCAGGCTCTAGCTGCATGATTCTTCAGTTCAGTTCAGTCGCTCAGTCGTGTCCAACCCTTTGCGACCCCATGAATCGCAGCACATGGGCCTCCCTGTCCATCACCAACTCCCAGAGTTCACTCAAACTCATGTCCATCAAGTCCGTGATGCCATCCAGCCATCTCATACTCAGTCGTCCCCTTCTCCTTCTGCCCCCAATCCCTCCCAGAATCAGGGTCTTTTCTAATGAGTCAACTCTTCGCATGAGGTGGCCAAAGTACTGGAGCTTCAGCTTTAGCATCATTCCTTCCAAAGAAATCCCAGGGCTGATCTCCTTCAGAATGGACTGGTTGGATCTCCTTGCAGTCCAAGGGACTCTCAAGAGTCTTCTCCAACACCACAGTTCAAAAGCATAAATTCTTCGGTGCTCAGCCTTCTTCACAGTCCAACTCTCACATCCATACATGACCACAGGAAAAACCATAGCCTTGACGAGACGGACCTTTGTTGGCAGAGTAATGTCTCTGCTTTTGAATTATGCTATCTAGGTTGGTCATAACTTTTCTTCCAAGGAGTAAGTGTCTTTTAATTTCATGGCTGCAATCACCATCTGCAGTGAATTTGGAGCCCCAAAAGATAAAGTCTGACACTGTTTCCACTGTTTCCCCATCTATTTCCCATGAAGGGATGGGACCGGATGCCATGATCTTCATTTTCTGAATGTTGAGCTTTAAGCCACCTTTTTCACTCTCCTCTTTCACTTTCATCAAGAGGCTTTTGAGTTCCTCTTCACTTTCTGCCATGAGGGTGATGTCATCTGCGTATCTGAGGTTATTGATATTTCTCCCGGCAATCTTGATTCCAGCTTGAGCTTCTTCCAGCCCAGCGTTTCTCATGATATACTCTGCATATAAGTTAAATAAGCAGGGTGACAATATATAACCTTGTCGTACTCCTTTTCCTGTTTGGAACCAGTCTGCTGTTCCATGTCCAGTTCTAACTGTTGCTTCCTGGCCTGCATATACGTTTCTCAAGAGGCAGGTCAGGTGGTCTGGTATTCCCATCTCTTTCAGAAATGTCCACAGTTTATTGTGATCCACAGAGTTAAAGGCTTTGGCATAGTCAATAAAGCAGAAATAGATGTTTTTCTGGAACTTTTTTGCTTTTTTGATGATCCAGCAGATGTTGGCAATTTGATCCCTGGTTCCTCTGCCTTTTCTAAAACCAGCTTGAACATCAGGGAGTTCACAGCTCACGTATTGCTGAAGGCTGGCTTGGAGAATTTTGAGCATTCCTACTAGCATGTGAGATGAGTGCAATTGTGTGGTAGTTTCAGCATTCTTTGGCATTGCCTTTCTTTGGGACTGGAATGAAAACTGAACTTTTCCAGTCCTGTGGCTACTGCTGAGTTTTCCAAAGTTGCTGGCATAATGAGTAAAGCACTTTAACAGAGTCATCTTTCAGGATTTGAAACAGCTCAACTGGAATTCCATCACCTCTATTAGCTTTGTTCGTAGTGATGCTTTCTAAGGCCCACATGACTTCACATTCCAGGATGTCTGGCTCTAGGTGAGTGATCATACCATCGTGATTATCTGGGTCATGAAGATCTTTTTTGTACAGTTCTTCTGTGTATTCTTGCCACCTCTTAATATCTTCTGCTTCTGTTAGGTTCATACCATTTCTGTCCTTTATTGAGCCCATCTTTGCATGAAATATTCCCTTGGTATCTCTAATTTTCTTGGAGAGATCTCTAGTCTTTCCCATTCTGTTCTTTTCCTCTATTTCTTTGCATTGATTGCTGAGGAAGGCTTTCTTATCTCTCCTTGCTATTCTTTGGAACTCTGCATTCAGAAGCTTATATCTTTCCTTTTCTCCTTTGCTTTTCACTTCTCTTCTTTTCACAGCTATTTGTAAGACCTCCCCAGACAGCCGTTTTTCTTTTTTGCATTTCTTTTCCATGAGGATTGTCTTGATCCCTGTCTCCTGTATAATGTCATGAACCTCATTCCATAGTTCATCAGGCACTTTATCAGATCTAGTCCCTTAAATCTATTTCTTACTTCTACTGTATAATCATAAGGGATTTGATTAAGGTCATACCTGAATGGCCTATTGATGTTCCCTACTTTCTTTAATTTAAGTCTGAATTTGGTAATAAGGAGTTCATGATCTGAGCCACAGTCAGCTCCTGCTCTTGTTTTTGCTGACTGCATAGAGCTTCTCCATCTTTGGCTGCAAAGAACATAATCAATCTGATTTCGGTGTTGACCATCTGGTGATGTCCATGTGTCGAGTCTTCTCTTGTGTTGTTGGAAGAGGGTGTTTGCTATGACCAGTGCATTTTCTTGGCAAAACTCTGTTAGTCTTTGCCCTGCTTCATTCTGTTTTCCAAGGCCAAATTTGCCTGTTACTCCAGGTGTTTCTTGACTTCCTACTTTTGCATTCCAGTCCCCTATAATGAAAAGGACATCTTTTTTGGGTGTTAGTTCTAAAAGTTCTTGTAGTTCTTCATAGAACCATTCAACTTCAGCTTCTTCAGCATTACTGGTTGGGGCATAGACTTGAATTCCTGTGATATTGAATGGTTTGCCTTGGAAATGAACAGGGATCATTCTGTCATTTTTGAGACATGACTCTTAGCACCCTGATATTCTTTCCCTGAGTAAAGTAATGGAATTCAGAAAATGTCACTTGGAATTGATTCTCTATGTTCTGAAACTGTCTGGTTAATAGAAGAATTGTGAAATAGTCATAAGACAATCAGGATTATAATTAGGTATCTTGAGGTCTCAGTTTCCTACTTCCTTACTTTGGGCAAAGCATGCCACCTCCTGGATATCATATTTCTTCTCTGTAAGAGGAATAGTTTGATTAAAAGATCTCAAGAAGTATTCAAGATAAAAAGTCTAAATCTATGATAGCATACATGTCAATAAATTTCATTTTCCTCACAATAGTTTTGCTAGTTGAAGCTCCGCACCTTAAATGTGACTGGGCCATTCTTAAGGATGTGCTCCGATGATTTTAGTTTCACTACTATTGTGACGTGACAGCTACTTAACATCCCTATTAATGGGTCATTGATTTATTTGTTTATATACAGTCAGCAAATCTTAGACACTAGGGGTTAAGAAAGAATATGGCTTTATGTGTCAGAAAATCAAGGGGTCAAATGTGGATTTTGTCATAGGTCATGTACTTATATCATTTAACTTCTCTTTGCCTCAATTTCCGCATCCATAAAAATTAAGATGGTTATACCTATTCCCAAAATTATCATGAGGATCACATGGTAATATGTGTGAAGAATTAAGCACACTGCTTGAACCATATCTGCACTCATGACAGTCTAGTTTTTTCTTGTTTTGTTTTGTGTTCTTCCTTCCTTAACATTGAAGCTGGCCAAGTCTTATAAGATCAGTTAATTATCCATTTCTCAAATATAGTGCTTGTCAAAACTTAGGCTGAATGAATATCTCTTCCTTTCAAGTTCTCTGCCTCAGGATTCAAACATATAAAATCACTGGAAAACGCTAATGGCATTCCTCCTGCAACATTCATAGACAGTAAAATAAATTACTTTTTATGTTTTTCAGGAAATACTATGCAACAAATTATGTTTGAGAAGTATATGTTTCAGTTCAGTTCAGTCACTCAGTCGTGTCCGACTCTTTGTGACCCCATGAATCGCAGCACGCCAGGCCTCCCTGTCCATCACCAACTCCCGGAGTTCACTCAAACTCATGTCCATCGAGTCAGTGATGCCATCCAGCCATCTCATCCCCTGTCGTCCCCTTCTCCTCCTGCCCCCAATCTCTCCCAGCATCAGAGTCTTTTCCAATGAGTCAACTCTTCGCATGAGGTGGCCAAAGTACTGGAGATTCAGCTTTAGCATCATTCCTTCCAAAGAACACCCAGGACTGATCAACTTTAGAATGGACTGGTTAAGTATATATTTAGAATGATAGATTTCTTAATTTTTGATGCAACATGATAAATACTATCATTTGACAGTTAATAGTTTACTGATTTTTAAAATTGTGGTTATTAGAACAACTTATATTTCTTAAATATCATCCAGTGATTCTCTATTATGTCAACATTTGAATATACTTTGCATTGGGATACATATTTGTATTATCCTTTATTAATACGAACTTCCCTGGTAGCTCAGACGGTAAAGCATTTGCCTGCAATCCGGGAGACCTGGGTCAATCCCTGGGTCAGGAAGATCCCCTGGAGAAGGAAATGGCAACCCACTCCAGTATTCTTGCCTGGAAAATGCATGTTATGGATGAAGGAGCCTGGTAGGCTACAGTCCATGGGGTCACAAAGAGTTGGACACGACTGAGCGACTTCACTTTCACTTCACTTTTATTAAAACACATAAATCTTTAAAGAAAACTGAAAGATATGAGTCCCTACCTTAGACATTAAGCCTCTCAGTCACCGTGTGTTATTTAATCTTGAAAGTGACAAAACCCAGGCTGTGTGACTAATACTCCTGATATTACAGCCTCCTGAGTTTCCTATAAAAACCCACATTAACCTTGGCTCATGATGAGAAAGCATTTCCCTGTAGCCCTTCTTGTTAGACATCTATAATCTTGACCCTGGGCATTAACCAATGAGTAGCTGATCTTTAACAGGTCAGGGGTGTTAAGTCCAGCAGAAGTATTTCCTCAAGGGCCCTATCATCACTTTCATATTTAATTTGAATTTCTTTGGGTCAAACGCTTAACTGCTCTAGACATTCTCCAGAGCACTTATATTCAATCTCAATTTGGATAATAGAAGGTAGGGAGGGCAAGTCATTTTCTTTCTCAGTTCAGTCAAGCTAGCAAAAATCTGTTGCTTTGATAACTATGATCAAGTAACTCCTCTTCATTTTGATTTTATATCATCAATAACACACAGGGATTAGACTAATTGCCTTTTGCCATTAATCATCTTTTGAGATTTTATGACTCAAGCATTTTTGAGTATCTAATATTACCAGGTTCCAGGGGTTTCTAAAGGAAAAAAAAAATGCCACTAGCCAAAGAAGTGATCAAGATTCTCCTACTCATTGGCTACTGCGATAGAGGCACTGCGGTCATGGTTCAGTCAGCTAGGAGAGAATGGGAAGGCAGGAGTAATTGTAAGGGCCATGTATCTTCTTATCAGACTCTTGCCTTGAAAGCACAAATCAGGGAGTGCTTATGTATGCCTGTGCTGTCCACACAAATGGATACTTCTGTTTCTTTGTTGAAGGTAGAGCAGGATAGTGAAGAAGCTGCTAACTTGAGTACGAATTAGGGGGAGCCAAAATTTCCTCCCAAACCAAAATATCTTCACACTTACTGCCTAGCTCTTTGACACTGGATTGGCCAAAAAGTTCATTCAGCCAACCCAATACAATAAACATCTTATGAAGAGCCATTTTGGCCAGACATTGAAATTGGTACAGAAAACTTGAGAACAAATGAGATACAACTACTGCTCTCCAAGATTTCAAAATCTGAGACAGTGACTATCCCTGCAGGAAGGAATACCAGCTCATGGAAAAGCTAATGTACTATTTGTGGTTTGTTGAAAAGGCCTGAGTTCAAATGAGCCCTTTTATCTGTATGCTTTGAGAACAACCTGTGTGCAGAGATATCTCTCTACCTCTCAGTTTCCTTAACAGCACAAATGGCTACTAATCATGCATTCCTGTCAAATACTTTAAGGCAGAGCAGGGAAATGAGAAGAAAGAATGTCAGAGAATTATATGATTAGAGCAGCTGGAGGTAGGAGATTTCAAGGAACTCGGGCAGGAATGCAGTTTCAGTCAGTCAGTTCAGTCGCTTAGTCCTGTCCGACTCTTTGCAACCACATGAACCACAGAATGCCAGGCCTCGCTCTCCATCACCAACTCCTGGACTCCACCCAAACTCAAGTCCACTGAGTTGGTGATTCCATCCAACCATCTCATTCTCTGTTGTCCCCTTCTCCTCCTGACCCCAATCCCTCCCAGCATCAGGGTCTTCTCAAATGAGTCAGCTCTTCGCATCAGGTGGCCAAAGTATTGGAGTTTCAGCTTCAACATCAGTCCTTCCAATGAACACCCAGGACTGATCTCCTTTAGGATGGACTGGTTGGATCTCCTTCTAGCCCAGGGAGCACTCAAGAGTCTTCTCCAACACCACAGTTCAAAAGCATCAGTTCTTCAGTGCTCAGCTTTCTCTATAGTCCAACTCTCACATTCATACGTGACCACCGGAAAAACCATAGCCTTGACTCGATTGACCTTTGTCGACAAAGTAATGTCTTTGCATTTTAATATGCTGTCTAGGTTGGTCATAACTTTCCTTCCAAGGAGTAATTCTCTTTTAATTTCATGGCTGCAATCACCATCTGCAGTGATTTTTGGAGCCCAGAAAAATAAAGTCAGCCACTATTTCTACTATTTCCCCATCTATTTGCTATGAAGTGATGAGACCGGATGCCATGATCTTAGTTTTCTGAATGTTGAGCTTTAAGCCAACTTTTTCACTCTCCTCTTTCACTTTAATCAAGAGGCTCTTTAGTTCTTCTTCACTATCTGCCATAAGGGTCGTGTCATCTGCATAGCGGAGGTGATTGATATTTTTCCCAGCAATCTTGTTTCCAGCTTGTGCTTCTTCCAGCCCAGTGTTTCTCATGATGTACTCTGCATATAAGTTAAATAAGCAGTGTGGCAATATACAGCGTTGACATACTCTTTTTCCTATTTGGAACCAGTCTGTTGTTCCATCTCCAGTTCTAACTGATGCTTCCTGAACTGCATACAGGTTTCTCAAGAAGCGGGTCAAGTGGCCTGGTATTCCCATCTCTTTCAGAATTTTCCACAGTTTATTGTGAGCCACATACTCAAAGGCCTTGACATAGTCAATAAAGCAGAAATATATGTTATTCTGGAACTCTCTTGCTTTTTTGATGATCCAGTGGATTTTGGAAATTTGATATCTGGTTCTGCTGCCTTTTCTAAAACCAGCTTGAACATTTGGAAATCCATGGTTCACATATTGCTGAAGCCTGGCTTGGAGAATTTTGAGCATTACTTTACTAGCGTGTGAGTTGAGTGCAATTGTATGGTAGTCTGAAAATTCTTTCGCATTGCCTTTCTTTGGGATTGGAATGAAAACTGACCTTTTCCAGTCCTGTGGTCACTGCTGAGTTTTCCAAATTTGCTGACATATTGAGTGCAGCACTTTCACAGCATCATCTTTTAGGATTTGAAATAGCTCAACTGGAATTCCATCGCCTCCACTAGCTTTGTTCATAGCGATGCTTCCTAAGGTTCACCTGACTTTGTTTTAAATATAAAATATTTATTACTCAGGACTGAGCAGGGATTTATTTACTATGATCCAAAACATATCAAGTCATCAAGTGTGACTAAGGATGACCTAAGGTTATCCCTGTCGGGTTCTCAGTAGGCTCTTCAAAACCGATCTCAACTTTATAACTTCTGAGATACTGAGTTAAGCATGGATCTCTGCTACATAATCAGTGCCTCGGGTTTTTAATCTTATTGTTTCATGTCACTTTAATATAATATAGTACTTGGGAATGAGGCCAAGGCAACAGAACAGGAGTTAATATCTTCATTTAAAATTTTGTGAACCTTTGAATACTTTTGGGAGGAGACAGAAGGAAAAGGATACAGATCCATTGACTATAAAAGCCACTATTTCAAGAGAACATGGAAATCTTAGGGATTCATTCTGGGGCTAATATTTACAACCTGGGAATTTAAGGGAAAGAGAGAGCTCTCAAAAAGTCACTTGGAGGAAAGACAACATTTCAACATCTGATAACATGGTGGGGATGTAACTTCTTGAAAGAATATAAGACATGACTCTCTGGCTAACTTTGGATTTCTCCTCATTGTCTGGCTGTTTAGCTGCTGCACCATCTGGCCCTATAAGCCCACATACCTCATGCCCACATAGAGGATGAAGTGGAGATATAGAGATGAAGAAAGAGGAAAATTTGTTCAGCTTAAAATAGTTGACATCTATTTGTATCACTTAAATTCTTATTTTGAAGTCTGGCAGCCATGGATGCTCTTCAAGTTCCTACAGGGATCACTGGGCTGGAGGAAACTAGTGCTTGCTAACCAGAGAGAGTTCCAGAAAAACATCTATTATTGCTTTATTGACTATGCCAAAGCCTTTGACTGTGTGGATCACAATCAACTGTGGAAAATTCTTTAAGATATGGGGACACCAGACCATCTGCCCTGCCTCTTGAGAAATCTGTATGCAGGTCAGGAAGCATCAGTTAGAACTGGACATGGAACAACAGACTGGTTCCAAATAGAAAAAGGAGTACGTCAAGGCTGTATATTGTCACTCTACTTATTTAACTTATATGCAGAGTACATCATGAGAAATGNCTGATAACATGGTGGGGATGTAACTTCTTGAAAGAATATAAGACATGACTCTCTGGCTAACTTTGGATTTCTCCTCATTGTCTGGCTGTTTAGCTGCTGCACCATCTGGCCCTATAAGCCCACATACCTCATGCCCACATAGAGGATGAAGTGGAGATATAGAGATGAAGAAAGAGGAAAATTTGTTCAGCTTAAAATAGTTGACATCTATTTTAATCACTTAAATTCTTATTTTGAAGTCTGGCAGCCATGGATGCTCTTCAAGTTCCTACAGGGATCACTGGGCTGGAGGAAACTAGTGCTTGCTAACCAGAGAGAGTTCCAGAAAAACATCTATTTTTGCTTTATTGACTATGCCAAAGCCTTTGACTGTGTGGATCACAATCAACTGTGGAAAATTCTTCAAGATATGGGGACACCAGACCATCTGCCCTGCCTCTTGAGAAATCTGTATGCAGGTCAGGAAGCATCAGTTAGAACTGGACATGGAACAACAGACTGGTTCCAAATAGAAACAGGAGTACGTCAAGGCTGTATATTGTCACTCTACTTATTTAACTTATATGCAGAGTACATCATGAGAAATGCTGGGCTGGTTGAAGCACAAGCTGGAATCAAGGCTGCTAGGAGAAATATCAATAACCTCAGATATGCAGATGACACAACCCTTATGACAGCAAGTAAAGAACTAAAGAGCTTCTTGATGAAAGTGAAAGAGGAGAGTGAAAAAGTTGGCTTAAAGCTCAACATTCAGAAAACTAAGATCATGGCATCTGGCCCCATCACTTCATAGCAAATAGATGGGGAAATAGTGGAAACAGTGGCTGACTTTATTTTTCTGGGCTCCAAAATCACAGCAGATGGTGATTGCAGCAATGAAATTAAAAGACACTTATCCTTGGAAGGAAAGTTATGACCAACCTAGACAGCATATTAAAAAGCAGAAACATAACTTTGTCAACAAAGGTCCGTCTAGTCAAGGCTGTGAATTTTCCAATAGTCATGTATGGATGTGAGAGTTGGACTATAAAGAAAGTTGAGTGCGGAAAAATTGATGCCTTTGAACTGTGGTGTCGAGAAGACTCTTGAGAGTCCCTTGGACTGGAAGGAGATCCAACCAGTCCATCCTAAAGGAGATCAGTCCTGGGTGTTCATTGGAGGGACTGATGTTGAAGCTGAAACTCCAATACTTTTGCCACTTGATGTGAAGAACTGACTCATTGAAAAGACCCTGATGCTGGGAAAATTGAAGGCCGGAGGAGAAGGGGATAGCAGAGGATGAGATGGTTGGATGCCATCACTGACTCAGTAGACATGAGTTTGGGTAAACTCCGGGAGTTGGTGATGGACAGGGAGGCCTGGTATGCTGCGGTCCATGGGGTCACGGAGTCAGACACGACTGAGCGACTGAACTAAACTGAACTGAACTGCTCTTTTACCAAGAGATAATCTTTACCTATAAAAGTATATTTTGCAAACTTATTTTACACAATTTTTTATCCACTGAAACTAACCCTTTATCAGTAAATCACTAGTGTCTAGATATTTTAAACAGAACTTTCGGTAATTTATATTTTAAGAATCATGCCTAATTGTATTATCTCACAAGGAAACAAAAGATTAAAGTAAAATTAACACTTCCTCACTGTCGATTACTGGCAAACTGCTGGACCCTGGTTTGAACAGACAATTTCTATTCAAATGATACTCCTCATTCACCAGAGTCCAGAATTTGTTGTTTTCAGAATGCAGAATTTTAAATACACAGGTATGATATTAAGATGCATATGAGTTGTTATACATAATAACAAAAACTGGTTCTATAAACTATAGTCTTATCAGAAAATTCCTTCAGAAGTAGCAAAACTTTCCCTTGTTGAATCATACCTTCTTTAGAAGGGACCTAACTCAAAGCTTTAGGAATAGATATTAATAGTATATAACCTACTTCTTGAAACATGGCAATGAGCCATATCATGAGTATCACTTAGAAATCTATTAGAAATTTAGTAGCATATATACATGCAGTGGAAAATTACTCAGCTATAAAGAAATAGTGAAATAATAGCTTTTGCTGTAACATGGATAGACCTAGAGATTATCATAGTAAGTGAAGTAAGCCAAAGATAAACACCAAATGAATCATTTATATGTGGAATATAAGACATGATACAAATGAACTTATTTACAAAACAGAAATATACTTACAGTTGGAAGAAGAAAGGAAAAGAAGTGTCTTAACTTGTGCTACGTGGCCTCAGCTGCAAAACAAAGGGTAAAGCATTTGCAAAACACTTTTAGTTTTCAAAGTTCTAACCTGACTCTGGCTGATGGGCCTGACCTGCCATTCCAGGGGTCTGAGGGTCTTCAGGGTGGTCACCATGGTGTGAGTCTTCCTGGACACCTCGGAAGCACCTTTAGTGCAAGACAGTCCCATGGCCACAAGGTGAGCTGACTGGGGACAAGGGGACTGGCTGTCGCTCAGGTGGGGGCCCCTCCCCTGACCTCAGCCACCCCGGACCAGGAGCCCCCGGCCAGTGCGCTGGGCTCAGCATGGTCTGGCCCAGCCGGACCACTCACCTGGACCTCCCTTGATGCCTCTCCACGTGGACTCGCAGCCTGGACTACAGGGACTGCCTTGTGCATCCCCGTGCTTGGGGTCGTCCGCACTGGTGCACAGTGGACATGGACGCTTCTTAAAGGCCAAGGAAGCACTTGACAAAGTGCGGCCCTCAGCCTGCAGGTGCTCTGCCACCTCTCCGCCCAGCTCTGGCCCCAGGTGGTGTCCAGGCCTGGGTTACATGCTTTTGCTCGCGGACTGACTCCCCAGGTGCCTGAGGCAGCTGACCCCCGTGGCCGGGTCCTCAGTGAACCCACAAGACCTGGCTGGCACCTTCCTTGAGGAATGAGTTCCATTTACTGAGAAGTTGGCCTGAGCCAGTGGCTTCCTTTTAGCCCGGGTCCTCCCCAAGCCTCCACCTGAGGCCCCAGGCCCCTCCCTGAAAGATGCTCTCCTACCCTGAGGAAGCTCTTAAAATTCCTCTGCCCCACTTCAGTGTATGTTCACCTTACATTTACAGCTTTTGTGTGTTTGGGGCACTATGACTGCTCCTTGGATTTGACCACTTCAGTTTTATACTCCCTCGGCGGGGGCATTGAAGCATTTTTACCAGTGGTCCATGACAACTTTGGTAACTAGTACCAACAAAGAATTTTATGACTTTTCTTATTGGTCTTCTGCCAAATCTGTGTTCCTTTTGTAACCAAATGAACTGATTAATGGTGAGCAGACTTCAACGAAGGATATTCAGGATCACACCAGGCATGCTTGGTAAAGTGCTGGAATGTTCCACCCTTTTAAATTCCTAAGCAGTAAATATCACCCTGTGATTTTTATTTAAAATATTTAAGATTTTTTTTTTCCTTGAGTGAGAAGTGATGCCAGCATTAAAAATGCATTTGAGTTAAACTATATAGTATCCTCTGCACATTACATTTGCTTTAGGAAAAATGGTTTATTTCTGTTGCTGTTTTACATATATATATATACATATATATATATACACACAGATACATACATATACATATGTGATATTTTTGTGCCTTAACAGTTATTCTTGGTGGCATCTGTCAGATATTAAGAGGGATTCAAAATGGGAATTATTTCAGATATCCTTTAATTAACCCAGTGATCTCACCAGGGATTTAATAAATCTGTTTTTAATATCTAGAAAACTACAATTTAAACTCCAAAACAACCCACAGAAATGTAAACCCTCACTTGCCCAGGGCTCTGGGTAGCACTGTCTTCCCATTGTGGATGGTGCCATGGGCCTGAAGCCCAGGGCAGCTAGCCTTCCCTTGAGACAGGCAGGCAGGGTGGTGAACAGACAGATATCCAGGCCAGCCCAGCGGTCTGTCCCTTGGAGCAGGACTGCCAAGCTGAAGGATGCACAAGCCTCCTTTGGCCCTATGTTCAGCCATCCATCCCTCTGTCTTCTGTCTGCATGAAGTTTAAAAATAAAGCTTCCAATGTCCAAAAGGAGAAAAAAGAAGGGAGGGAGGGAGGAAGAAAGGAAGGGTCTTGGGCCCTGCATCAGATCTACTAAATCAGAATCTGCCTTTTGAAATATTTCCCAGGTGAACTATATAAACGTGACTCACTATAGCCCAGGTCTAAAGCAGTGGTTATTCTGGATAAACCCTGAAATTACTAGGGAGCTTTAAAATATACTAATGCCTGATTCTTACTCACAGATGTACAGGCTTAATTAATCTAAAGCTGCCCCCCAGCATAAGTAGTTTTTAAATCTCTGCAGGTGATTCTAATATACAAATGCTGATTTTTCAACCATTGGAGTGCTTACCTCCCTACCTAGAGTGATTGTTTCAGATGTAGGAATTCAATCTAATTCAACCTATGAAAGGGTAACCCTGAACATTTGTCTGATCTGAGGAAAAGATAAACCTCTTTCAAGTTGGAAGTGAAGCTATAGAATTTAGAACAGCTGTACACCTCTGAGGACGAGTATCATACCTGCCTACATGGAAGAAACAGCTGAGAAGAGAGATGGAGTAAAACAGGTCTCGGTGACATTTTTCAAGCCCCATTTTAAGTCATTCCTTTAGCCATTGTAAGCTTTCTAAATTTATAATCATTTGGTTGATTTTTCTATTTTGTGCAACAGAAAGTAGTTTATTTGATCAACTCTGACCCAAGGAACATTTTGGTGGACTCAATCTCCACAGGAAAATACTGTATCAATCCATAACAGTTATATAATGAAACCTACTGTATTCTGATTCAATGTACATGCATGCACGCATGCTAAGTCTGTCGGACTCTGTTCGACTCTTTGTGACCGTATGGACTGGAGTCTGCCAGGCTCCTCTGCCCTTGCAATTCTGTAGGCAAGAATACTGGAGTGGGTTGCATGCAGTGCCCTCCTCCAGGGCCATCTTCCTGACCCAGGGATTGAACGTGCTTCTCTTTTGTTCCCTGCATTGGCAGGTGGCTTCTTTACCACCAGCGCCACCTGGGAAGCCCTCTGACTCAACACATTTACTTTATAATTGAGAAGACTAAGGACTAAAATGAATTGGGAAAAAGCTCCCTGCAAGTGAGAATCAAGGATGGTCAATGGGACTGGACACAGAACAGCAAGAGTAGAACCCAGTGTATCTACAGAATACTTGCACTTGCCTATTTGCAATTGTCTTCACCTCATTGATATTTCTTTTTGTCCACTAAGTGCTCGGATTTTTTAAGATATTTGAGTTCTGAAGTTCATAACATTTACTAAGTTTGCAATCTAGGAACAAGTAACAACCTGGTAAATGAATATACAACAAATGGAAATCTTTGATCAAATAAATTTAAGTGCTTCTTAATAATGTCTGCCTCTTCTGGGAGCAGACCAGTTCACTTAAATATCTAGTAAGTGCTTGAGTGAAAACACCTGTTTCTTGAAAAATACCTATTAATGTAACAGCTCTGTGAACTGGAGTTTTAAAGTAGAGTTGATGTATGTAATATGACTATAAAGGAGTTATAGTTCCTCTTAAAGGAACTTTAACTTAAACTTAACTTTAACTTAACTATAACTTTAACTTTAATTTAACTTTCTTAAGAGAGGGGATGCCTAGGTTCAGTTTCTTCCAAAACAAACCCTGACCAAAAAAAAAAAAAAGACTTAAATAAAATGAATTATTTAGGAGGTAATGATCTCATGGAGCAGAGTATCAATGGGGGAGTAGATGAAGGAGGGGTGGGAGTAAAAGCCAGCAAATTATGTTGATTGATGAGTGAGTCACCACTGTTGGCAGCTGGAGTTCCATCCTGTCGGGATAGCTGGGAACTGGGGTTGAGGGTTGTCCTTGAGTGTGTTAAATGTCCTCTGGTTCTGGTGTGCTTTGCACATTGCTGAGCAAACTCATTTCACTGCATGAAATTCTTATCCAGGGAAGCAGAAACACACAGAGCTTGAAAGCTGTCAGTATTCCAGGAACTTTCCTCTGCAGATGGTGGATTTTACCAGTGAGGGAAATGGATAAGGAGGCCACACAGAAACATTGTGTGTTGTAGGATGAATCACAATACATTTCTTCCAACTAGGGTCTCAGGTAAACTTAATAAAAACAATTTGGGAATGATGAGAAGGTAGATACAATGTAAGTTTTATGTGTGTGTGTATATATATATATACACACACACACACACACATATATAAAGCATTCTTCGTAAAAGAAGACTGAGAACTCTGTCCTTCCAGCTCATCAAAAATGAGGGGGTTTGGAGAATTAAGACGAAAAAAATTTGCAACCCTTCTACATGGTCATTGTCATGCATGCGTGCTAAGTCACTTCAGTCATGTCCAACTCTATGCTCCCCTACAGACTATAGCCCTCCAGTCTCCTCTGTTCATGGGATTCTCCAGGCAAGAATACTGAAGTGGATCGCTATGCCCTCCGCCAGGGGATCTTCCCGACCCAGGAATCAGACCCCTATTTCTAATGTCTCCTGCATTGGTGGGCGAGTTCTTTACCATGTGGTCAGGGGCAGCAGGAACCAAATAACCCTGCAAATATTTAAACAGAAACTTTGAGTTTGATATGCTTCCAGTGAGTGTTTCTCCTTTTGTCCAATACGTTATAAGGACTGTGCCTTTGACATGAAAGCATGTCAGTATGAGAACACGTGTCTCTCAACCTGCAGGTTTGTGTTTGTAATAAATTCCGCTGGAGGACTTGAGAATCAGTGATCACCTTCTTATCCCCAAGGTGAAACTCAGATTGATCAAATCAGTAAATTTCACATACCTACATAAGCAAATGGAAAAGACAATGGCACCCTACTCCAGTACTCTTGCCTGGAAAATCCCATGGATGGAGGAGCCTGGAAGGCTGCAGTCCATGGGGTTGCTGAGGGTTGGACACAACAGAGCGACTTCACTTTCACTTTTCACTTTCATGCATTGGAGAAGGAAATGGCAACCCACTCCAGCGTTCTTGCCTGAAGAATCCCAGGGATGGGGGCTGCCATCTATGGGGTCGCACAGAGTCAGACATGACTAAGGCTACTTAGCAGCAGCAGGTAAGCAAATAGTCATTTGTTTGCTGACTTCAATTTTTGCACCTTGGTGGATGTCATTCAGGGAAGAATGGTTCTATTCTATGCTATATGCTTAGCTTAGTACAGTTTCAATAATTAGTAGGGGATAGTAATTTTTGACTAAATAGATTTAGTGGGGCTCAAAGTATTTATGCTAATTCCCAGCAATACTGAAATAAAATATCAATTTAGAAAAAAAAATTAAGTACAAATTGAATAAAAATATAGTAAAATAACTAGGAGAAATCAGGTTAATAGTAGTATTTGACAACTTCCCTATAGGCTTTTTTTTTTTTCCAAGGCCTATTTTAGTATACCACTTATGATTTTGTATCTTGAATAACATCGANTTGACAACTTCCCTATAGGCTTTTTTTTTTTTCAAGGCCTATTTTAGTATACCACTTATGATTTTGTATCTTGAATAACATCGATTTATAACAATTATAAGGAGTTTATGCCAACATTTAAAATTAACCTAAGCAAGCTATTTAAAAAAATCCATGAAAGTTAAGATGTGTAAATAACTGTGGCATAGTCTTTCAGTGGAAAACTCTATAGCACTGAGGATGAACTGTCTAGAACAGCATGCAAAAAGAGAGCAGGATCTCATAGACAGTGCTAAGTGAAAGAAGCCAGACAGAATAGAAGGCATACTATAGCAACTCATTTACATTAAGGAAAAAAATTATACAGTTAATCTATAATGTCATGCATAATACCTTTCTGGGAATGGTAACTGGAAAAAAAGGAAAGTTTCGGGGATGCTAATAATGTTCTATTAATTAGTCTGAATGCTGATTACATGGTATGTTCAGTTTCTTTTATTTTTCATTTTGGGCACTTGTGTATACTTTTGTGAACATACTTTATATATAAATAGTATCTGTATTTATACATAAACAGATAGAACATATCATTTATAAAATAGAGAAAAAAACTGCCTAAGAATTATTTCACAGCACTTAAGGAACAACTGCCCTAGAAAACAGGAGACCTGTCTTCTGATTTCTTTCTCAATGAAAGTGGAATAATTTCTCTCCAGGTTCTTGGTTTCTCTCCTTTTTTAACCTCTTAAAACACTATTAATTGTTAATTTAATTAACAAACTATTGAAGTACTTGTTATGAATTATTCCTTAATATACCTTGCCAGTAGACATAACTCTCCCATTTTGATAACTTTATTATAAATCCCTTAATTCTGAATTACAGCCATGGATAAAATTAAAACCACTACCTTGCAAAAGGTAAAGTTCCCAAATTGTTTCCCCGGCCATATTTAATGAATGTTTGAAGCCTGAGCACCGGGAATAAGTAACGAAATCTCTTATTTTCACTTGTTTCAGGTGGTTCACAATGCATATAGTGTATTTTTTAAATTATACAATATACTGAAACCAAAAGCTGTTTCAGTCTAGCAAGGGAGGTTCTACCTAAGTAGTTGAAGATACTGGATCAGTAACAACCTATGAGTATATGTTATAGATACATTTGATTCAAATTAGCTTTGGATATGCATTTCAATGTGGATTATGATATGGAATGTTAAAAATAAAATATATATATTTTTTGTTGTAAAGGTAATGATGCATTTTCCCCATTCAGATTATTTGTATTGAATTGTTTCATCAAAATAATTGATTCTTTGATTATTATGAATGCTGAAAAATTCTTCTTGTGATATATATTGTCACATGTGGTAACTGAGAAACATATCTTGGGAGCGTTCTTCACAGTTGGACATGTGTCCTTGGTGCTAGTAAATTTAAGGAGATAGTCCCTGGATTCCTATCCCAAAGGTTAAATATATCCTTCTGTTTTAAAGACACTACTAATCCTTTGCTGGCATAACACAAGCATCCTCCCAAGGACTGCTGTCAATAGGGTCTCTCTTTTGTGCTCCTAACATTTAAGCAGACTTTATTCAATTTGAAAGGACATTGTGGGGAAAATCTGGCTTATTGTCCCCAGGAAAATCAGAGACAGAACATGCTCTTGCCAAATAATCTTGGAATTTCTCAGTATCTATTAACCCTCAGCATCCCAGGCATTTTTCTTAAACACAAAATACAGCAGTTTGCCCCAAATGAAGCAGGTCTAAAAATTATAACCCTGAAAAGAAAATTGCTAAAATAACAACAACAAAATTAAGGAAACAAATATGCTATCTGTAGGAATTTCAACCATGTCTGATCAAGAAGCAAGTGAGCTAACTGACATGAACACAAACAAAATATTATGACATTTATAACAAGCTTTTCAACAAGGGAGAAATTTTTTTTACTGGTTATTTAATATATGTCTTGATTTGGTTTGTTGAGAAGGTGTAGAACCAATGATTCCTATCCATCAACAAACGATGCTTAAGTAATTTAAAGATTTACTAATGGTTCTCCTAGATTTAATGGTCCCTAAATTTACTAATTAAAGGATAATTTTAGTTTCAAATACCATAGAGTAGAAGAAAAACTAAATTGTGTCAAGTATGGGGGAAAAGAGGGAGAGTAATCTTTTAAATTATTTTACCGTTAGATTTTTAATGTAAAAGAGAAACTAAACATCATTTATCTTTGTGCTTTCACAACTAAAATGCAGTCCCCATGAGGGCATGAGGTGGTATGCTAGGGACTACTAGAAATCAAAGACTAAAACTGCCTCAGCTCTCAAGAAGATTTATCTTCACTTAGAAGATTTTATACATAAAATTGTATTTTACATTAGAACAAACATGGATAGATTTTGAATTAAAGTGAGGGATGTGCTTAAATTTCAAAAAGTTAAAATTTGTAATTTCGTACAAGCACATTGATCATTGTAGAATCCATAGGCTGTGCCTGCTTTAGGCTTTCATTGGTTTTTGGCATTAGGCTTATCTGAGAGGAATTATTCTAAAAGCACAGAGTGACCCGCCAGCCTCCTAACCAATTTTTAGATCAGGAAAAGTGGGGCCCAGAAAACCAAAATGCCTTCTCCAGGCTATGCCACTGAGGTCCTGTTGGCAGGACCTGACCTGGATCCCCATGTATCTCTAGGTCTCTTTTGCAGCTGTGGCTTTGGGAGGGTACTGACCACACATCTGCCCCACTCTTGGATCCTGCAGTCTAAACACATTTTCTGGAATGTCCTTTCATAAGAATATTGATCTCTAGGATAATGTTGCCCTGTCTCAGATTTTAAACTCTGTTTATTCACCCTTGAAGTACACTCCTGTTGAATAGACCCAAGGTACACTTCTGTTTGATAATGTCACTAGTAAGAACATTCAGTTATTATTATTAAACAGATGTTTGTGAGTTACCCATCATGTGTTTGTCTCTGTGCTAGATGAGAGGAGTTTCACAGCACTTATTATATTGTCTAGACTAAGAGGAGAGAAGAATGAACATGAGTATTTTCAGTTGACGTTGTTTTACATTTCTGCTTCCATATCCTGACCCCAGCAGGAGTTTTAATGGCAAGGAAATGGCAACTCACTCCAGTATTCCTGCCTGGAAAATCCCATGGATGGTGGAACCTGGTAGGCTACAGCCCATGGAGTCACAAAGAGTTGGACATGACTGAGCGACTTCACTTCACTTCACTTTATGGATGGCCTAGCCACTCTTGTTGTAGGGTCTTTTACCCCTCCTCCCTGTAACCACAAAATACGTCCACAATAAATACAGAATTGAAGCTGTGGAAATGAGTTGTATTTGCAAACATGTACCTATCAGTAATGGGAGAAGGCAATGGCAACCCACTCCAGTACTCTTGCCTGGAAAATCCCATGGACAGAGGAGGAGCCTGGTGGGTTGCAGTCCATGGGGTTGCTAAGAGTCAGACACGACTGACTTCACTTTCACTTTTCACTTTCATACATTGGAGCAGAAAATGGCAACCCACTCCAGTATTCTTGCCTGGAGAATCCCAGGGACGGGGGAGCCTGGTGGGCTGCCGTCTATGGGGTTGCACAAAGTCGGACACGACTGAAGCGATTTAGCAGGAACAGCAGGAGCATACTCAATATCTTACTTGAAAACAACAAAAATAAACCAATAAATATGGATAGCATGTTTTCACCTTTTCCTGTTGATTTACTTTATGATGTTTGTTTTTACTTCCCGATGAGTAGCTTGAGGTTATGCTAGGTTCCTATTCTGTTGATGAGCAGTTGTATAATTTCTCACAAAAAGTCTCTTTGTCTGTTTGGGAGATTAGAATAACTTCTGACATATACATGATACATTAAAAGTATTATTTGTATTTTTATTATCCATTAGTTACTTCACTGATCTAATATTCTGTGAAATGGAGGGCATAGTCACCATTATCTAATGCTACTGAGGGGAAGGCCATTATTCAACCATTTTACTAAATGTCTAGGAGTAAATGTATGATGGGTGATATGGATGGCATGAAATCAAAATTGGGCAAGGCAAACGCTGTTTTTAAGACACATATCTCATAGGGCCAGCAGGCATGTAGACAAAAAATCTCAAGAATGTGATTAGTGAAAACTATTGCCACCATAACATTTTATACACACAATATAAATATTAGAAGTTGTCATATTATTGAAAATATTTTGTACAATCAAGTCTAACTAAAAAAAAAAAAAAAAAAAGCCAGAAAATATTTACTGCCTGAATGAAGAATTAAAGGAAAAGAAATAATATAGTGGATCTTATAGAAAATGGAGGAATGCTTTTCCTGCAAAAGGAACAACTTGTATGAAGGCATGGCAACATTCAATAGTTTGTATCATAGTGCCTTTCATGCAAGTCGGTGGTTCAGTTCAGTTCAGTTCAGTTCAGTCGCTCAGTCGTGTACAACTCTTTGTGACCACATGAATCGCAGCACACCAGGCCTCCCTGTCCATCACCATCTCCTGGAGTTCACTCAGACTCACGCCAATCGAGTCTGTGATGCCATCCAGCCTTCTCATCCTCGGTCGTCCCCTTCTCCTCCTGCCCCCAATCTCTCCCAGCATCAGTCTTTTCCAATGAGTCAACTCTTCGCATGAGGTGGCCAAAGTACTGGAGTTTCAGCTTTAGCATCATTCCTTCCAAAGAAATCCCAGGGCTAATCTCCTTCAGAATGGACTGGATGGATCTCCTTGCAGTCCAAGGGACTCTCAAGAGTCTTGTCCAACACCACAGTTCAAAAACATCAGTTCTTCAGAGCTCAGCCTTCTTCACAGTCCAATTCTCACATCCACACATAACCACAGGAAAAACCATAGCCTTGACTAGATGGAACTTCCGGCAAAGTAATGTCTCTGTTTTTGAATATACTATCTAGGTTGGTCAGAGAAGTATAATCTCTCTTGCTAAGTTGCTAAGTCACTTCAGTCCTGTCTGACTCTGTGCAACCCCATGTATGGCTGCACACCAGGCTCCACCGTCCCTGGGATTCTCCAGGCAAGAACAATGGAGTGCGTTGCCATTTCCTTCTCCAATGCATGAAAGTGAAAAGTGAAAGTGAAGTTGTTCGGTCATGTTCGACTCTTAGCGACCCCATGGACTGCAGCCCACCAGGCTCCTCCATCCATGGGATTTTCCAGGCAAGAGTAATAGAGTGGGGTGCCATTGCCTTCTCCGATGCAATATTTTAATGCCATTGCTTATGGTAAATTTCACTGCTCTTTGTATAACATCTTTTTCCCCATTTCTGTGTCTGGGCTTTGAATAATACATTGAGCCTCTGAATTGTCTTCTCAAGAAAATAAGATTTGATATTCTTGATTTCAAGCCACATTTCCTTGGGTGAATCATTCTGTAGTAGCAAAGTGAAACAATTTTTATCATAGTAATAATATTTTAAGAATAATCAAATGCAATTGACATTTCAAATAAAAATACATCATTCCAGCCTGCATTTCTGCTATTGTACTTTTAATTTTAATGCCTTTTTTGGATAACCTAGAATTTATGAAAGATTGCCTCTGAATATGATTTAGTTTAGCAATTAGGGTTACCCTCACCCTACAGATTCAAAAGGAAGGCAGATTAGACTTTTTGTAAAAAAAATCAGATTATATTCAAACCAAGCTAGAGCTAAAGTAGTGAAAGCAGGCCATTCATAAATAAGTATATTAAGAATATTATTGCTGTTGGGCCAAAGCTGAACTACTGTAAAACTGTGTGTAAATAACCTTTATTAAACGAGAAGTTCAACAGTATAGTCATTTTCTCAATTTCCTGAAGCAAGGAAGATGGAATAGTCTCTTGCCTGTTCATGGTTCGGTTCCAGCTCCTTTGGTATTTCACATTATTTTTATCCAGACAGCACCTACTAGGCTTGTCAGAGAGGTTACAGTGATTATTCTGAAAGTATATTTGAATATCTGATACTATTTTCAATTATTCTTTGCTCGCTTTTTTGAAATTTACAATGCTGTGTTTGTTTCTGCTGTACAACAATGTGAGTCAGTCATAACAGTACTTGTATTCCCTCCCTCTTAAGCCTCCTTCCCCCGTCCCCACCCTACCCACCTAGGTCATCACAGATCACAAGTCTGGGCTCCCTGTGTTATACAGCAACTTCTCACAAGCGATCCATTTTACACATGATAGTGTATATATGTTGAGTGCTTACTTGAAATGGTTTGGGAGATAACTAATGGTGCATGGAGTGGTAGAAATAGAAAATCCCTCAAGTCACTTATAGCAACACGGGTTAATGTTCCTTCTATCCACAGTGAATGTAGTGAGCCTTCCTGGTGGTTAATCATTTATTGTAATTGAGCATCTATATATACATCCTGCATGGAACCAAATTAGAGATGATACTCAGGCTTTGTGACAGTTTACACCAACAAATTAGGATCTGATATCTCCCTCCTGGCTTCACACCCTTCATGTACCTGTGGAAAACAAACAGAAGTTTGTTCCCCAAATTGGAAGCCTGCTGAAGAGACAGAGCATTTGGAACACACAAACAAAGATAGCCATTTCCCCAGAGTGTTTTGTTTTAAGTTAAAATGTGCTCTATTAAAATAAATGATATTAAGTGAGAAATCTAGCAGCCATTCATATTTTTAGGTGAATAAGTTTAATCAGATTGAGTTCTTCTCACTTAGAAGTCCAAATACTGTATGTTGCATTTGAATCATCCAGAGGGCTCCTTAAACATGAATTGCAAAGATTTCCTTCCACCCTGAACTCTGTAAATCTGGTGTGTTGCTTGACAAGTTGTGTCCCTAGCAAAGTTTCCCAGTGATGCTAATACTACTGGTTCAGAATTCACTTTGAGAACTGCTGATTTACCTGTTAGCTGATTAAACTGATCTCCATGGGTTGTTGAATGACTGCTGGCTTTTGCCCTTCCTGAAGGCACAGAGAAAATAGAAATATCATTGTTCTGAATAAGGAAAGGAGGAGTCATGGCTTAACAAGCAGGACAAAGTAGGGTAAGATCTAAATATAGGCTGGGAGCTTGGAATGATAAAAAGCAATGAAAGTGCTGAGAGGCTGAGTGAATGGACAGCAAATGTATGATAGAATCTAGAAATGTGCATGAGTGGCCCTCAAAGTCAAGCTCACCCATAAAGGGATTTAACCTAGAGCTAGACATGTAGTGCATCAAGAAGGAGAGTGGACATCAGTGCCCACTGTTTCTCTATTGTCCTTCTTGGGTTTTTTTTTTTGGCAGGGGGTGGGGTGAGTTTCATTGATTTCATAGTTGTGTGAGGTCCTGAATCTCCAAAGTCTCCATTCGATGGAGCTCAGGCTTCTGAAATGACAAGAAAGGTAACACAATGCCACTTCCAATTAAGTCCTAAGTAGTGCAGGTTTGGGGTGATTACCAGGCTGGGGGAGTCATCGTACTGACAGTTTCACAGACAAGAGGATTTTTCCTCACTTGTTTGCTATAATCCTGGGGCATAGTTCACAGGCCTCTCTCCTCCTAGCTCAGCAACAATGAGGTCAGCTCCAGACCTGAAATAATTCTGAGCTTCCTAATTAGAGAATTTCAAGGCAGACAGGAAGAAAACTGCTTCCATCTCCTTCTAATGTGGTCAAACTCTATTTGTATCGACGATTTAGACTCCAGTATTTGGAGTCTTATCAGAAGCTAGAAATCTGAAAGAAAGGACTCTGATGCTACCAGGATGATTTTAAATTCAAATAAGCTTGTTAAACAAAAATGTGACATGGTGGCACAGACATCAGGAGAAATGAAGACTGACAGTTTAATTTCTCTAAATACTATAAGCAAAATGATGTCAGCTCCATTGACTGGTAGGTTGCCTGGACTGACTGTAATGGACTATGATGGAGAAATATAACATTAAAACATACCTTTATAAGATTTTACATGGAGAAACTGGGAGGGACACTTCTGGATAAGAATTCCAGGGTTTTTCTTGTTTGTTTGTTTGTTTCATTTCCACCCCCCCCGCAGGTCTGCTTACAGGCTGAAACGGATTGCTTTATTTACTACTTCCTAAAACCCTAAAATGATCCTTTCTGTTTATCAAAGTGGCTCTTGTGTATTCTGTACATCACTGCTCATACAGTCTTCCAAAAGTGACAGGTACATATAAAGAATAATTGCCTCAAAGCTGGCAGGTGCATAGAAAGGGCTCATGCCTTCTCTATTTAGAGGCACCTCAGTTTAATTTATCAAACACTTGGGGTGCAAGAGATCTGACCTAATTGAAATGGACCAAAGATTATTTACATGCACGTTTAAGTTTTATTTTCAAGACAAAACCTGAAGTCTTGGAATTAGTTTTATAGACCCAATTTTCTTAAAGCAGAAAGCAAAATCAGTTCTGTAGACAGAACACTGGAATCTACTTCGTGAGGGAGGAGGATAAAGTTAGGAAAGCCAGGTGTTTTAAACTTGTATTTAACTAAGTCTGAGGATAATTAGAAGAACACCATGCTGTGAATGAAATAATCTGTGGGGTTGTAGGCAGAATCATCTATAAAATATTTTTCAAATTTCTTTTTTATTTTGGGACATCCGTACTGCACATTGTGATAATAATTAAAACAGGGATTAAGCTAAGGGCTTCACCTAAGTTACTTCTAATATTTACATGGCAGATAACCTATCCTAATAGATAAGACCCTGATGCTGGGAAAGACTGAAGGCAGGAGGAGAAGGGGATGACAGAGGACAAGATGGTTGGATGACATCATGAACTCAATGGACACGAGTCTGAGCAAGCTCTGGGAGATGGTGAAGGACAGGGAAAGCTGGTGTGCTGCAGTCTATGGGTTCGCAAAGAGTCAGACATGACTGAGCGACTGAACAATAACAACAGCAACACATAAGCAGTGACAGGTAGAAAAAAAATACGTTCTTATACAAGGGTAAACACATGTTTAAACATTAATAATGGCATTGGTGTTGTTGAAATGAATTTCTAGGACCAAGATGGAACTGCTTGTTCCCAAGGTGCCATGTCAGCAAATCAAAACAGGTAAATCTTGTGCCCTGGTAAATGCTCCACCCTGAGTCTCCTACACATAGGTGGTGCAGTAGGACCTACCTCCAGTTTCTCTGTCTCCTGTCCCCTACACTCCCTTCCTCTCCACCCCTCTGCTTCTCATTTTCTTTTGCTCTCTATCAGTCTCTTGGTTTGGACCATTAGTCTCATCATAGAACAATAAAATTTCCCTAGTCCCTTCAAATGAAGAAGCTGAAAGAGTGAGAAAAAATAAACTTCCAAAGGGATGAATTATATTTCAGGTTATACAAGTTAAATTGGATTTTAACACTTCCAGTATAAGGAAAATACTTGCAGTTTTGCCATCTGGAATGGCAGAGGTGTGAAACAATGAAAATAGATTGTGTGTGTAGGTGTGAGGGAAATGACGCTGTTTGGGAGGGGCTATTTTCTGCCTGAGCTAGAATGAGAGAAAAGGTAGAGTTGCCTCAACTTTTTATTCTGTAGTTGTATGCCATTTATTATTCACTGTATCTCCCAAGCCCCGTGTGGCTGAAACCAGGACTCCGCAGGTGATTTCTACCAGTTGTGCATGCTTGCTCTAATGTGTCTGACTGTTTGCAACCTCATTAACTATAGCCCCACCAGTCTTCTCTGTCCACAGGATTTCCCAGGCAAGAATATTGGAGTGCGTTGCCATTTCCTTTGCCGAGGGTCTTCCTGAACCAGGGATCGAACCTGTGTCCCCTGTGTCTTCTCCATTGGCAGGTGGGTTCTTTACCATTTAGCTACCTTGGAAGCCCTGAGGCCAACTGAGTCAGGGACAATTGGAGCAAAAGGGATGTTTTTCCAAGGCTGACAGCTCAGAAAATTGAAACACTCTTTACTCTATAAATATCTTTCTCATAAAAGTATATTTTTCATAAAAGAATTTTCACCTTTGTTTCTGGCTTGGACAGAAAAAGAAAAAAAGAGTTGTAACATGAAAGGATCATTTTCAATCCTGTGATAACCTGGCCATCTTTGAAGTCTGAGTGTAAATTCTGGTTATCCCCTTTGTAATCTAAATCTACATATTTATCCCTAACAAACAGATGACAATATTCTGGGAAGTTCAGGCAGTTATTTCACTTTGAACAGGTGACCTAGTTCCTGATGAAATTTTTTTTCTCATTTGCATTGGGGTGATGCATGTAGTAGTTTCCCAGTAAATGTTTAAGTCACTAAATGGTTTGTTAGTATCCTATTGTTTGGTCGCTAAATTGTCTCTGACTCTTTTATGATCCCATGGACTGTAACCCACCAGATTCCTCAGTCCATGGGATTTCCCAGGCGGGAATACTGGAATGAGTTTCCATTTCCTTCTCCAGGGAATCTTCCCAACCCAGAGATCCAACCCAAGTCTGCGTATTGCAGGTGGATTATTTTACCACTGAGCCACCTGGGAAGCCTCTAGTATCCTCTTGCTGTGTAACGAATTACTGCAAACTCAGTGATTTAGAAAATAGCCAATTATTGTCTTAAAATTTCTTTGGATTAGGAGTCCAGGTACACATTAGATGGATACTCTGCTCAGGGAATCACCAGGCCGAAATCAAGATATTGGCCAAGGAGTTAATTCTTATCTGTGGCTCAGGATCTTTTTCAGAAGTCACAAATTGTTGGTAAAGTGTACTGCCTTGCAGTAGTATTACTAAGATCACATTTTCTTTCTAGCTATCAACCAGAGATAGCTCTCTGCTCCTGGAACTTGACCTCAGTTTCTTGCCTTGTGGCTCCATAGGTAGCTCACAACAAGGCCATTTGCTTTCTTCCAGTTAGCAGGAGGGCATCTCTCTGATTTCTTAATTCCTCTCTAGTCTCCTAACAGGAGGTAACATAATAGAACATAATGATGGGAGTGATTGTATTATCTCCATTTGCCATATATAACATAAATGAATCAAGGCAGTAACTATCCATCATATTCATAGGTTCTGCCTTAGAAGGGAAGAGGATTATACTCAGGGTTGAAGAACTTGGGGCCGTGAAGGAATTCTGCCTATCACAGGTGGGAGATAATTTTCCTCTTTTGTGATGAAAAATATGTATTTGATTGATGTATGAATTTCATGTGGCTTAAGACATGGTCAGGTTTGAATCAGCCATCATGGTTAGGCTATTTTTACATTTTCAAAATCTCTCTTTGCTATTAGTATGCCAATGATTACTAACAATATTACTAGTAACTTGACTAATTTAGTAAAAATTATCACCTCATCCCATGGCACAGAAAATACTGGCCAAACTTACTCACATTTGCACAGATGGTTTGGTTTGTGAAATAGTTATATTCTTGGTCATGGGGAAGACACCTTTATACTTATGTTCCTTTCTCAATTATCTGTTGAATTTTGGTAATCATTTGTTAGAAAAATAAACTCTTCACATGACACACACATACACTCACACACACAGCTTTGCCATTTACAGATGGCAAATGCCATTTACATTTACAGTCTTCCTATGTGGCCCTAAAACTTTATAACTATTCATTGGCTCTTGATCATCAGAACTAAGATGAGACAACATTTTGAAATAGAACGTAATAAGTATACTTTGTCTAAAGGTATCCATGTGATCATGTATGTACCAGCCACCACAAGAAACACACACTTAGATAAAAATAATATTTTCTACAGAGGCAAGCATAATGCTCTCATTTTCTGAGGAGAGCAAGCCTTCATTAGTAGTAAGACATAACTTGCGATTCTCAGAACTTTTTGGCATCAGTACCTATGATTTTGAATTATTTTAGTTAACAATAATACCCCTCTCACTGCATTTGTCCCTCTGTAGCTTCTACTCAAGAGGACAGCAGTACATTTTATTTTATGTCTTACATCATCTCTCAGAAAGTTTTGATTGCTATCATTGTGCCTATCTTGAGAATGTCAGATGATAGGAACTATGGACAAACATAAAGGAGTAACCTTGAAGGTTTCCAAATGATTCTCAAGTCAGGTTGAACAAACTGGAGGAAGAACATTGACTGCCCTCAGCTCCTCCAAAAAAGCACACCTTCAGAAGACTGGGCAAATTGCTATGAAGCCATATAGCTTCTCTCTCCAGACTACTTTCTATGTTTCCAGCAGCCCTTACTTTCAGTAACAGAGCAATAATTCCCTTGTTGTTATTCAGTGGCTGAGTCATGTCTGACTCCTTGCAACTCCATGGACTGCACTATGCCAGTGTCCGCTTTCCTCAACTATCTACCAGTTTGCTCAGATTCATGTCCATTGAGGCAGTGATGCTATTTAACTATCTCATCTTCTGCTGGCCCCAGTCTCCTTTTACCATAAATCTTTCCCAGCATCAGGGTATTCTCCAATGAGTCAGCTCTTCGCATCATGTGGCCAAAGGATAGCTTCAGCTTCAGTAACAGTCCTTGCAATGAATATTCATGACTGATATATTTTAGTATTGACTGGTTTAATCTCCTTTCAGTTCAAGGGACTCTGAAGCACCACAGTTCCAAAGCATCAGTTCTTCAGTACTCAGCCTTCTTTATGGTCCAACTCTCACATCTGTATGTGACTACTGGAATAACCATAGCTTTCTCTATACAGATCTTTGGTCAGCAAAGTAATGTCTCTGCTTTTTAATATGTTGCCTAGGGTTCTCAAAGCTTTCCTTCCAAGGAGCAAGCATATTTTAATTTCGTGGCTACAGTCACCCTCTGCAGTGATTGTGGAGTCCAATAAAATAAAATCTGCTGCTGTTTCTATGTTTTTCCTATAGAGTGGAAATGACAAATAGATTTAAGGGACTAGAGTACATGATGAACTATGGACAGAGGTTCGTGACATTGTAGAGAAGACAGGGATCAAGACCATCCCAAAGAAAAAGAAATGCAAGAAAGCAAAATGGCTCTCTGAGGAGGCCTTACAAATAGCTGTGAAATAAAGAGACGCAAACATCAAAGGAGAAAAGGAAAAATATACCCATTTGAATGCAGAGTTCCAAAGAATAACAAGGAGAGATAAGAAGCCTTCCTCGGTGATCAGTGTGAAGCAATAGAGGAAAACAATAAAATGGGAAAGACTAAAGATCTCCTCAAGAAAATTAGAGATAAAAAGGGAACATTTCATGCAAAGATGGCTCAATAAAGGACAGAAATGGTACGGACCTAACAGAAGAAGAAGATATTAAGAAGAGGTGGCAAGAATACACAGAACTGTACAAAAAAGAGCTTCATGACCCAGATAATCATGATGGTATGATCAGTCACCTAGAGCCAGACATCCAGGAATGTGAAGTCAAGTGGGCCTTAGGAAGTATCTCTACGAAAAAAGTTAGTGGAGATGATGGAATTCCAGTTGAGCTATTTCAAATCCTAAAAAAAATTGCTGTGAAAGTGCTACACTCAACATGCCAGCAACTTTGGAAAACTCAGCAGTGGCCACAGGACTAGAAAACTTCAGTTTTCATTCCAATCCCAAAGAACGTTCAAACTACCACACAATTGCACTTACCGCACACACTAGTAAAGTAATGCTCAAAATTCTCCAAGCCATGCATCAACAATATGTGAACCATGGACTTCCAGATATCCAAACTGGTTTCAGACAAGGCAGAGGAACCAGTGATCATACTGCCAGCATTCTTTGGGTCATCAAAAAAGCTAGAGAGTTCTAGAAGAACAACTCCTTCTGTTTTATTGACTATGCCAAAGCCTTTGACTGTGTGGACCACAATAAACTGTGGAAAATTCTGAGAGAGATGGGAATACCAGACCACCTGACCTGCCTCTTGAGAAATCTGTATGCAGGTCAGGAAGCAACAGTTAGAACTGGACATGGAACAACAGACTGGTTCCAACTCGGGAAAAGAGTACCTCAAGGCTGTATATTGTCACTCTGCTTATTTAACTTATATGCAGAGTACATCATGAGGAATGCTGGACTGGATGAAGCACAGGCTGGAATCAAGATTGCCAGGAGAAATATCAATAACCTCAGATATGCAGATGACACCACCCTTATGGCAGAAAGTGAAGAGGAACTAAAGAGCCTCTTGATGAAAACTGAAAGAGGAGAGTGAAAAAGTTGGCTTAAAGCTCAGCATTCAGGAAACAAAGATCATGGCATCTGGTCCCATCACTTCTTGGCAAATAGATGGGGAAACAGTGGAAAGAGTGGCAGAG